>JAAGEH010000417.1:27953405-28003306 GCA_011751065.1 Lasiurus cinereus | reverse complement strand
AGCTGGCGGGACCGTTAGCTCGAGGCGGACGCGGCCCGGGCCCCCGTGGGGATGGAGCAGTCGCCGCCGCCGGCGCTCGAGCCCACCCCGGGGCCGGGGCCGGGGCCGGCGCGGGGCCGCAGGCGGCGGGAGCCGGAGTCGCCGCCGGCGCCGGTGAGTGCGTGAAGGGGCGCGGGCCGGGAAAGACTTTCTTTGTGAAAACTCCGCCGGTGGCAGCCCGGCCGGGCCGCGGCGGCTGACGAGCGCCCGCGAGGCGGGACCCGGCCCGGCGGACGGGTGCGAGCCCCGCCTCGCCTCCTGGGGGCGGCGGGGGCTGGCCTGCCGCCTGTCCGCCCGCAGTTTTCGCGGGAGGATGTGCGCGCGCGCGCGCCGGGGCCGCGGGGGGCGGGGGGCGGGGGGCGCGGTATACAGTCGGCGCCTAAGGCGCGCGGCGTCTCCGCCGTTCCCTCCGTTCTTTGGGGGGGAGGGCGGTGGGCCCCCGAAATTAAGTCCCTTTGGGGAGAGGCCGACGGCAGCCGCTGGGAGACAGGTGTCCGCGCAGTCGCGGGAGGCTCAGGTGCAGACAGCCCCGGGGGGGCGGGGGGGGGACCCCCGAGAGTGAGCTGTGCGTCCCAGGAAGGAAGCCAGCCAGCCAGCCTGCAGGGGGGCCCAGAACGAGGTGATGCCCCGGGCCAAGGCTTCCCTTCCTCCCCCAGCTTCGTGCTGTGTTGGGGATCCTGGCTGGGGTGCAGGATGCTTAGCGACATGGACTTTGGAGGTGTGGCATCCTGCTGGAGGGGGTGGCCCTGAGCCTGGGATTCTCAAAAAAACAAACCAAACAAAACAAAACACAGCGGGGGTAGAGGGGCGCTTGATGAGAATACAGGCGTCTCAACCACTCAAGCCCAGGCCCGAGGACTCCCCAAGGCTTATGAGCAGGTTTTGACTTTTTTATTTTAAAATATATTGTATTGATTTTTTTTTTTTTTTACAGAGAGGAAGGGACAGGGACAGAGTTAGAAACATCGACGAGAGAGAGGCATTGATCAGCCGCCTCCTGCACGCCCCCCACCGGGGATGTGCCCGCAACTAGGATACATGCCCCCGACCGGAATCGAACCCGGGACCTTCTAGTCCACAGGCTGGCGCTCAAACCAGCTCCCCCGTTGTCATCACCAGGCGCCTGTGACAAGCACTGCCTTGCTGGGTGCAGAGAGACCTGTTGCGTGTCTGGGTCACCGTGGTGGCCTCCCGGTAACCTGGCACACGGTAGATGATGGTCAGTCAATATTTGTAGCCAAGACTCAAGGATTTGGGGAGTTTCCAAAAGTTATTAATTTTTTTTTAAATATATATATATATATATATATTTATTTATTTTATTGATTTTTCACAGAAAGGAAGGGAAAGGGATAGAAGATTAGAAACATCGATGAGAGAGACATCGATCAGCCGCCTCCTGCACATCCCACACTGGAGGTGTGCCTGCAAGCAAGGTACATGCCCTCCACTAGAATCGAACCCGGGACCTTTCAGTCCGTAGGCCGACGATCTATCCACTGAGCCAAACCAGTCTCGGCTTTAAATATATTTTATTGATTTTTTACAGAGAGGGAGAGTGATAGAGAGAAACATCGATGAGAGAGACATCGATCAGCTGCCTCCTGCACGCCCCCCACCGGGGATGTGCCCGCAACTAGGATACATGCCCTTGACCGGAATCGAACCTGGGACCTTTCAGTCCCCAGGCCAACATTCTATCCACTGGGCCAAACCGGTTTCGGCTCCAAAACAGTTCTTGAGTCCCTTTGAGATTAATGACCGTCAGGTTACTGTATAATGTGACTTTTAATTAGATACAAACATAACTTTTGTGACTGTGTATACTGCCTTGTTTTTAGGATGTGGTAGGCAAAGCAGGGTATATAATTGCTTGGTATAAGCCATCAACTCTGAGTTACCCTAGCGAGGTTAACACTAATTTTGAAACAGAATTTTGAATAATAATAATAAAAGATGCATGGTTCTTTCCATCATTTGGGAACACGAAGCTTATAAGGATTTTGTTTTCTTTGAGGCAGGTAAATATTTACATTTTCATCAAAGCCAATCTGAATGACTGTTTATGCAGAACAGTTGGACATTTGCTTAAACCTCTGAGCATTTGTCCTCTGTATGTGATATTTTGAAATGGAGACTTATGTTTAGTTCAGAGCCAGTGCTAAAATAGAATTGTGAGTGAGTGAAAGTGATGTGATGTTTCAGGAGCTGTTTTTTCATGTTTTTTAAAATTTCAATAGTTGATTTCATTGGTTTATTTTTGTTCACTGACAAACTATAAATGTATAGGATGACAAGACTTTAGGAGTTGAGGTTGTATCTGAATACTATTGAAAATTAGGTGCTTCATTGTCTGAGGCATCTTTGTAGTTTCTTTAAATGTTATTTTTCAATTTTTAAAATTGAGATATAATTGAAGATAACATTAGTTTCAGGTTTACAGCATAATAATTTGATATTTGTATATATTACAAAAAGATGACCACAATAAGTCTAGTAAACGTCACCGCACATAGTTACATATTTTTTTCCTGTGTTGAGAACTTTTAAGGTACTTTCTCTTAACTATCTTATATATAATGCAGTACTATTAATTATAGTTACCATGTGGTACATCACATCCCCATGACTGACTTAAAAACGTGTCTTTAAAAAACTAAGCTTCTTGCCAAAACCGGTTTGGCTCAGTGGATGGAGCGTCGGTCTGTGGACTGAAAGGTCCCAGGTTCGATTCTGGTCGAGGGCATGTACCTCGGTTGCGGGCACATCCCAGTGGGGGGCGTGCAGGAGGCAGCTGATTGATGTCTCTCTCTCATCGATGTTTCTAATCTTCTATCCCTTTCCCTTCCTCTCTGTAAAAAATTAATAAAATATATTAAAAAAAAACCTAAGCTTTCTTGAGATGTAATTCACTTACAGTAAGATTAATGTCTTATTGTATAATTCCTGGTTTATGGTATATTCATTATGTGTCTGTACATCACCATTATCTCCTTCTAGAGCATGTTCATCACCCCACAAAGAGATCCCGTACCCATTAACATTCCTTGCCTTTCTCTCAGCCTCTGGCAATAACTAACCTACTTTCTGTCTCTGAACTTAACTATTGTGGACATTTTTCATAATTAATTTATAATAAGTTTCTTTTGTGACGGGTTTCTTGTACTTAGCATAGTATTTGTTTTTTTTTGAGGCTGTGTAACATGTATTAGCAGCCTATACCTTTTTATTGCTGAATTATATTTCGTTAAAAATATATACCGAATTTTGTTGATTCATCTGGTGATAGACATGTTAATTTTTTCTACTTTTTGGTTACACTTGCCTTTTGGTATCTGGAGGGGTTTGGTTCCAGAACCACGCCCAGATAACAAGAACCCAGGATGCTCAAGTCCTTTATATAAAGTGGTATAGTATTTGCATGTAACCTCTACACATCCTCCTGTAGACATTAAATCACCTGTAGATTACTTATAATGCCTAACACCGTGGTCGGCAAACTGCGGCTCGTGAGCCACATACGGCTCTTTGGCCCCTTGAGTGTGGCTCTTCCACAAAATACCACGGCCTGGCCGAGTCTATTTTGAAGAGGTGGCGTTAGAAGAACTTTAAGTTTAAAAAATTTGTCTCTCAAAAGAAATTTCCATCGTTGTACTGTTGATATTTGGCTCTGTTGACTAATGAGTTTGCGGACCACCGGCCTAAAACAATGTAAATACTATATAAATAATTGCTACACTGTGTTGTTTAGGAAATAATGACAAGAAAAATAAAGTCTGTATATATTCAGAGGCAAGCATCCTAGGATTAACTACATGCTACACCTTAGCGACAACGTAACTTTTTTATCTGAACATTTTCAATCCCGGATGTGGAATCTGCAGATACAGAGGGCCTCCTGTATTATGAATAATGCTGCTATAAACATTTATGTACAAGTTTTAGTGTGGACATACGTTTTAATTTCTCTTGGGCATATCCCAATTGGTGGGTCACATGATAACTATTTTAACCATTTGAGGAGCTGACAAACTTTATTTTTTTAAGGCACTGCATCATTTTACATTCCCACTAGGAATGTGTGAGAGTTTCAGTTTCTTTACATTCTTGCCAATACTTGTTATTTTCTGTCTTTTTAACTTGAGCTAACCTAGTAGGTGTAAAATGGCATCTCATTGCAACTTTGACTTGCATTTCCCTGATGACTAATGATGCTAGGCGTAATTTTTTGTGCTTATTGGCCACTTACGTATTTCTTTGGAGAAATGTCTATTCAAATCCCTGCCCATTTTGGGAGGCCGGGAGTTCTTTTTGAAAAAAATCTTCACCTGAGGATGTTTTTTCATTAATTTTTAGAGAGTGTAAGAGAGAGGGGAAGTCAGAAACATCATTGTGAGAGAGAGACATTGATTGGTTGCCTCCTGCACCTGGGGAGGATCCTGAACCCGAGGTATGTGCCCTTGACCAGAATCAAACCTGGAACCCTTTGGTCTGCAGGCCAACACTATCCACTAAGCCAAACTGACTAGAACGGCGGGAGGGGAAGGGAGAGACCATTTAAGAAAACACATATTTTTATTGATTTCAGAGAGGAAGAGAGAGAGAGAAACATCAATGATGAGAATCATTGATTGGCTGCCTCCTGCAAACCCCTATTGGGGATCAAGCCTGCAACCTAGGCATGTGACCTTTACTAGAATGGAACTCGGGATCCTTTAGTTCACAGGTTGACGCTCTATCCACTGAGCCAAATCTGTCCGTTTTTTAATTGAGTTACTTGTCTTTTTTGTTATTGAGTTGTAGAAACTTTTAAAATATTCTGGATACTAACCTCTAGTCAGTATATGATTTGCAAATGTTTTCTCCCATTTTGTAAGTTGTCTTTTTACTTTTTTGTAATGTTCTTTGTGCAAAAGAAGTTTTGCCATGAAGTCCATTTATCTATTTTTTTTTTGTTCCTTATGCTTTTGGTGTCATATCTTAGAATCCATTTTCAAATCCAAGATCATGAAAGTTTACCCCTATGCTTCCTTCTACGAGTTTTAAGTTCTTCTGCTTAGGTTATTGATCCACTTTGGGTTAATTATTGTGTAAGGTAGTGGTCTAGATGCATTGTTTTGCATGTGGTAATCCAGTTGTCCCAGCACGATATATTGAAAAAAAAAATTCTCACTGAATGGTCTTTGTACCCTTATTGAAAATCAACTGTCTATATGTTACGTTTATTTCTGGACTTTCCATTCTATTCTCTTATTCATTCTAATGCCAGCTCTATAATATTTAATTACAGTAGATTTTTAATAGATTTTGAAATTAAGTGTAAGTTCTGTAATTTTGTTCTTTTACAAGACTTTTTTGGCTTTTCTGAGTCCCTGGGTTTTAAGACCAATTTAGCAATTTCTGCTAAAAAACACTTGGGATTTTTGTAGGCATTGTTTAATCTGTCCTTTAAAAAACATTATTGATGAGAGAGAGAGATTATGAGAGAGAAACGTCAATTTTTATTGTCCTGCCCATTCATCGTGCATTCACTGGTTGACTCTTGTGTGTGCCCTGACTGGGAATTGAACCTGCATCTTGGTCCATAGGGACAGTGCTCCAACCCACTGAACTACCCAGCCAGCGCCTAATCTGTCCTTTTAGTGATGTTTTGTAGTTTTCCAGTCCCAACTCTTGCACTTTTTTTTAGCACTTCTTTCAAAAATTTATTTCTAAGTATTTTATTGTTTGATACTGTTGTACATGGACTTTAAAAAAATTAATTTTGAATTGTTCATTTTTCATCACTAGTTTATTGCTAGTATATAAAAGAAATACAGCCCTAACTGGTTTGGCTCAGTGGATAAAGCCTTGGTCTGCGGACTGAAGGGTCCCAGGTTCAATTCTGGTCAGGGGCATGTACTTTGGCAGCTGATTGATGTTTCTCTCTTATCAATGTTTCTAACTCTGTAAAAAAATCAATAAAATATTAAAAAAATACAATTTAGTTTCGGATATATCTTCTAACTTCATCATTTAATGGTAGGCTAATCCAATTTTCTGTTTCAAATCTTTCCCTCAAATAATGAGGAATGGTCTTTGAAAGCTTAAGCATAGATGCAGATTTAGATTCACATCTCCAAGTTTGGCTCTGCTTCTTACTAGTTTGTATGTGTTTTGACAAAGTTTAACTGTTATATATCTGAGTGTTCTCATATATGTAATGGGATAGTAATACCTATCCCATGTAATGGACAAATCAAAAAGAATGTAAGTAGGTATTCAGAACAATGCCTAGCATGTGGTAGGGATTTGGTATTTGTTGTTTATCTTCTTGTGTTAATGAACTGCATTTAAAAGCATGCCAAAAAACAAAAAGCAAACAAAGCACCAAACCAAAACAAAAATAACCAAAAAACAAAACCTTCCTAAATCAAACAAACTTAAAACCGCAGACCCACACATACATTAAAAAACCCCAAAAACCACAAAGAAAAAAACCACAAACAAAAACCTCAAACCTCTTCCTGTCCCTATCACTTTTCTGTGACCCAAGAAAACTGTGAGTGCTTGAGGAACAATGAAATCAGCTTGCACCACACTGTTGCATTGTAAAAGCTTGCTAAATCTAAGCGGCTTACAGGATGTTTGACTGTGTATTTGTAATTATTATTAAAAATAGTATAACTCAAAGCTGTTTGTTTTTATATTTTTATAAACTGTCCTGTTCTTTCACTGCTTATTTCTTCTAAAAGCAGAAGCAATATGTTTTAAAATAAAAATCGATTATTACCATTGTTTGTTTTGGATGATTGCTATTAAAAAAAAAACCTCTCTTAGAGACAAAGGTTGATGTTGAACTTACTAGTGTTTTTGTAGGTAGGTTAGATTGCTATTTTGCATAAGAAGATATCAGAGACACAATTTAATCCAAATATGAACGTACGTATTGTGTTCATTGAATGTGTGTTCACTATGAATCAAAGAAAATAATTATTTACACTGGAAATGCTATTTTATCAATAACACCTTATCTCCCAAATCACAACTATAAGTGAATTTATACTGTAACTGGAAAGTAAAAATAGTGTAATCTGTAAAACAGATTGGTAATTCACAAAAATTTCTATAACTTTAAAATCAAAGTTGATCTTTTTTTTCTTTGTTTTAATTTTTTTAAATGTAATAAATCTTTGTTGTTCAGATTATTACAATTGTTTCTCTTTTTTCCCCCTATAGCTCCCCTCCACACGGTTCCCACCCCACCCTCTGCACTTACCCACCCCACTGTCCTCATCCATAGGTGTGTGATTTTTGTCTCACCCTTCATACCCTTTCCCCCGCCCTGAGAATTGTCAGTCCACTCCCTTTCTCTGCCCCTAATTCTATTATATTCACCAGTTTATTTTGTTCATCAAATTTTATTTACTTGATTTTTATTATTTTTTAAAATATATTTTATTGATTTTTTTATAGAAATGAAGGGAGAGGGATAGAGAGTTAGAAACATCGATGAGAGAGAGACATCAATCAGCTGCCTCCTGCACACCCCCTACTGGGGATGTGCCTGCAACCAAGGTACGTCCCCTTGACCAGAATCGAACCTGGGACCTTTCAGTCCGAAGGCTGACGCTCTATCCACTGAGCCAAACCGGTTTCGGCTGTTTACTTGATTTTTAGATTCACTTGTTGATATGTATTTGTTGTTCATAATTTTCATCTTTACCTTTTTCTTCTTCCTCTTCTTAAAGAATACCTTTCAGCATTTCATATAATACTGGTTTGGAGTTGATGAACTCCTTTAGCTTTTTCTTATCTGTGAATCTCTTTATTTGCCCTTCAATTCTGAATGATAGCTTTGCTAGTTAGAGTAATCTTGGTTATAGGTTCTTGCTATTCATCACTTTGAATATTTCTTGCCCCTCCCATCTGGCCTAGTTTCTGTTGAGAAATCAGCTGACAGTCGTATGGGTGCTCCCTTGTAGGTAATTAACTGTTTTTCTCTTGCTACTTTTTTAAAAAAATATATTTTATTGATTTTTACAGAGAGGAAAGGAGAGAGATAGAGAGTTAGAAACATCTATGAGAGAGAAACATTGATCAGTTGCCTCCTGCACGCCTCCTACTGGGGATGTGCCTGCAACCAAGGTACATGCTGTTGACTGGAATCGAACTTGGGACCTTTCAGTCCTCAGGCTGACGCTCTATCCACTGAGCCAAACCGGTTTCGGCTCTTGCTGCTTATAATATTCTCTCTTTGTCTTTTGCTCTTGGCATTTTAATTATGATGTGTCTTGGTGTGGTCCTCTGGATTCCTTTTGTTTGGGGTTCTGTGTGCTTCCTGGACTTGTAAGTCTATTCCTTTCACCAGGTGGGGGAAGTTTTCAGTCATTATTTCTTCAAATAGATTTTCAGTATCTTACTTTCTCTCTTCTTCTGGCACCCCCATAATTCTGATGTTGGTATGCTTGAAGTTGTCCCAGAGGCTCCTTACACTATCTTCACGTTATTGAATTCTTTTTTCTTTTCCAGTGAAGTGTTTTCTGCTTTTTTGTATTTCAAATCTTTGACTTGATTCTTGCGATCCTCTAGTTGGCTGTTAGATCTCTGTATAATATTTTTATTTCAGTCAGTGTATGCTTAATTTCTAGTTGATCCTTTTTCATATCCTCAAGGATCTCGCTAAATTTATCCATCTTTTCTAGAAAGTTCTTGAAAAACCTTATAACTGTGTTTTTGAACTCTAATCCAGACATTTGCTTTCTTCCATTTCTTTGCTTTTCTCCATTTTTTCCATTTGTGATCTGTTTCTTTGTCTCTGCATTTTACCTGCTTCCCTTAGTTGATAGAGTGGCTTTGTGTGCTAAGTGTCCTATAGAGTCCAGTGATCAACTTTCCCAGTTACCCTGAGATGGACACTCCTGGTGCACCCCTTTGTGGACTGTGTTCACAGTCTTGTGTAATTAAGCCTTGATTGTTGTTGGTATCACTGGGAGGAATTGACCTCCAGGCCAATCGGCTGTGAGGATCAGCTGTGTCTATGCTGGGAAAACTGTGCTGGAGATACCCTAATGAGAGAAGACTTGCAAAAGCCTCTGTGCTCAGCTTGGGTGGGGCGGAGTCTCAGGGCTGGAGCAGACACCATTGAAACCAAACCCCATAATCTTACTCATACAGTGATTGCTACTCTCAATACCTTACACATTTTTTCCCTCTGGAACTTTTTCTGTGCATCTTTCTAATAATAGACACATTCACAAAAATACATATAGGCATTTTAACTCAAATAAGATAAAACTGCACAAAATGTCTTCAATATTTATATTACTTGAAATAATCTTGATTTAGGTAAAATTTACATACCATAAAATTTACCCTTAAAAATATATTTTTATTGATTTCAGAGTGGAAGGGAAAGAGAAACTTCAGTGATAAGAGGGAATCATTGAGTAGCTGCCTCCTGCATGCTTCCTACTAGGAATTGAGCCCCCAACTGAGCATGTGTCCTTGACCAGAATTAAACTGGGACCCCTGAGGCCCTAGGCCGACACTCTATCCATGGAGCTAACCCTGTTAGAGCTAAGATTTACCAATTTTAAAGTGTATAGTTTTCTGACTTTGGAAAAGTATATAGAGTTATGTTATTATCACTAGAGTCAGTAGAAGTAATAGAAAGTTGTTCCTTTTATGTCCTGGCTGGATAGGCTCAGTGAATAGAGCATCCACATGTGGACCAAAGGGTCCCAGGTTTGATTCTGGTTGCAGGCTTCTTACCGTGCTGGCCCTGGTCAGCGCATGCAGGAGACAACCAATCAATGTGTTTCTCTCACATCAATGTTTCTCTCTTGTTTTCTCTGACTCTCTCTAAAAACCAATGGAAAAATATCCTCGTTTGAGGATTAAAACAAAAACAAAAACAAAAAACAATGAAAGTGAGAGGAGTTAAATTATAATCCTGTTTTAAGTCTCACAGAACACTTGGTCTGGTTATCAAGGATCATTTTTGCTAACCAGGAGTCTTACATTGGATTAAAATGTAGGTTTTGTAAAAATATTGGTGACTGAAGTTCAGAATTCTGTACTTCTGTGTTTTTTTTAAAAATATATTTTACTGATTTTTTTACAGAGAGGAAGGGAGAGGGATAGAGAGTTAAAAATATTGATGAGAGAGAAACATTTATCAGCTGCCTCCTGCATGCCCCCCACTAGGGATGTGCCCGCAACCAAGGTACGTGCCCTTGACTGGAATCAAACCTGGACCCCTCAGTTTGCAGGCCGACGCTCTATCCACTGAGCAACACCGGTTTCGGCTGTACTTCTATGTTTTGACCTAGATTTCACTCTCTCTGACCAATGTGAATGCACAGAGTATTACATTTTCACTAATTTTGAATTTCTAGGTTCCTGTTGGCTTGAGTGTGTTTTGCTGTAGCGTCCCTTTCTTCTAATTATCTCGTGATAGGTTTCTTTTGATCATATTTATTTCAATAAAGGATAGTTTCTTTTTACTTCACTTTGGGACTGTTGGGAAAAACTGTAAAAATACTTGAAATGGATTTGGAAGAAGATTACTGGTAGCTTCAATGGAAAACTAGTTTGTCTGGAATGCTGTGTACCTTTCTTGGTTATCTGATTCTATGAAGTTTGTACCTTTCATTGTCTTTGCACTACTTTATAGCCTTGTATTGTCCTGGACATCTGGGATATGATATCCCGGTAAGCAGAGGAAACTAGTGGTTGTCTGTGTGAGAGATGAGCTCTGTCTTTCTTTCTCCTTCCGGTCGAATTTGTTCTTCTTAATGCAAATATCTCTGAGGAGTCTGTTGCTTTTGTACAGGGTGGTGTGTTACATATTAGATCTGCCCTCTTGAATTGAGGGACTGGACTTAATCTTAAAGGAAGACATGGAGAAGAAAATTATACCTTTTTGTTTTAATTTCAGTGAGGGCCAGCCTACTTAGACATGCAAACTGTCTCTTGGTACTGCTGTCTTAAGTTTCTTCCGGTAGGACTCTAATGCAGTTCATAATTTTCATGTTTTAAAAATGAATAACATTTGACTGAGTCACTCCCTTTGGTTTTAAGGTCACTGCTATAAAGTCATAGAAAACTTACTGAGTGGGAAAAGTCAACATCAAAATAAGGTCTTAAATTGCCAAGATATAATTTCTAGCAGATATTTTTTTCTTTTTAGTGATCTCCAAAAACTGGTGTTTCTCTTAGAAATTCCATGGTAGTAGCCAAATTACAGTTACCAAATTTGCCAAATCGAAAAAGATTCATTGGTACATTAAATTTTTATTTTTATTTTAAACCATACACTCATTTCCTAATATTGGGAGAAGAGAAAGAAAATTTTAAGAAAAATAATCCGTAATCTTATATTTAAAGATAACTTAGCATTGTTAATAGTTTGATCTTGTTTCTTTCATTATTTTCCTAAGCGAAACCATCTTTATTTTTATTTTTCAAATATATTTTTGTTGATTTCAAAATAAAAGGGAGAGAGAAAAAGTGATGGAAACGTCAATGATGAGAGAGAATCATTGATGGGCTGCCTCCGGCACTCCCCCTACTGGGGATTAAGCCCACAACCTGGGCATATGCCCTTCACTAGAATTGAACCCAGGACCCTTTAGTCTGCAGGCTAATGCTCTATCCACTGAGCCAAACCAGCTAGGGGTAGGTTTATATTTTTATCTTTCCCTTAGTATAACTTTATGTATATGTTAATCCTCACCTGAGTATATTTTTTTTCATTGCCTTTTAGGGAAGGAGGGAGGGAGGAATGGTGGAGGCGGAGGTTGGGGAGAAAGAGAGAGACAGGGAGAAAGAGAGAGAGAAACTGATGTGAGAGAGTGAGACATTAATTGGCTGCCTTTCACACATGCCCCAATTGGCCAAAGATCAAAGCTGTCATCCAGGTTTGCGCCCCATACCTGGAATGGAACTCGTGACCCTTTGGAGCTCTGGCTAATGCTCTAACCATCGAGCAACACCAGCTTGGGCTCTTCAGTATAACTTTAAATTGCCAAGGAAATGCCTGAATACTCTTATTCATTCTTTCAAAAAAAATATATGTAAGTATAAATATGTAAGTTTATAAATATATATATATATATATATATATATATATACACAGATACAGATACACACATACACACACACACACACACACACACACAAGGCACTATGTTGGTTTCTTCTTGGAAAGCTTATTGTCTTTCAGGGTACAACAGTTAACTGTAATATAGATTAGAACATGGAGAATGTTCATGTTTTCATGTTGTTCAGACAAGGAACCCCTCTGGATGATCAGAACTTTATCTCACAAAGCTTCTTTGTTTGTAGATTCCTCTCTTTGGTGCTAAGACTATTGGCCAGAGAAGTCCTGATGGTCCCGTGCTGAGCAAAGCTGAGTTTGTTGAGAAAGTTCGTCAGAGTAACCAGGCCTGTCATGATGGAGATTTCCACACCGCTATTGTTTTGTACAATGAAGCTCTGGCTGTGGACCCTCAGAACTGCATCTTGTACAGCAATAGATCTGCAGCATATATGAAAATCCAGCAGTATGACAAGGCCCTGGACGATGCGATCAAAGCTCGGCTTCTCAACCCCAAATGGCCTAAGGTAGAAATTTTATTTACTTTTGAGAATCTTCTGTTGTTCCATGTTGCCAATTGGCCTGAGATTCAAGACTGCACAGTTGGTTACATTTCCGCCTTTATTTCTTGCTGCTCTGCTGAAAAACCTGCTTTTGTTGGTCTAGTCTTCCCCTTTTACGTCTTCCTTCTTATTTATGGCAGCCTCTGTGCTTGCAATTTTCTCCTTTGCCCCCAATATTATTGGGCTAAGTAGGTCCAGTTCAACTCCTACCCCACAAACCCTTAATCCTTGTGGGAGGATATTTTTTCATTGATTTTTTTTTTTTTTTTAGGGAAGAATGGAAGGAAGGGAGGGAGGAGGCGCGCGCTCGCGAGAGAGAGATGAGACAAGAGAGAGACAAGAGAGACACATACATGGATTGGCTGCCTCCTGAGCCTGAAACCTAGCTATGTGCCCTTATCTGGGAATCAAGACCCTTGGTTGCACAGGCCAATGCTCTAACCACGGAGACACACCGGCCAGGATCAACCCTTAACCTCTTCCTGTAATATTGAGCTATGAGTATAATAAAACATTGTCTATTGCTAATTTCACTTAATTATTTATATTGTTATATAAACATGTCACTGGAGTGTATCTGAGTCTTAGACTAGCTTGAAAATTCCTTGGAAGTTTGTCTTCTGTGAAGGCCTGTGCTGGGGGTTGGGGGCAGACTGGGAGAAGTCAGTGGTGTAATACTTTCAACAATAAAAAATGAAAAAAAAAATTATACTATACCATGGAAAGAAAAAGAAAGTTTGTCTTCTAGTTATTTTATAGCCCTACCATTGCTGGCCTCTTAAAAAAAAAAATCAATGTCTAAATTATGTGGAGAACCTTTTTTCTGCCAGCGTTCATTTGGATATTTACAACATCATTTGAAGGCCATCCAACATTATCAACTTAAAAATTAGCCTATTGTACTTGGTCAAATATTTAATTAACTCAGCTCTAATGCCTTGGCAGGGCCAGGCCAAATGACTTCCTGGGCCATAATATGGTCCATAGGCCGGACTTTCCCCACTGCTGGTCGAAATCAATGAGAAAATTAGGATTTGTAACTGCATTTTCTTCTTGAATTTTTCTAAGGATGCAGACTTCACAGACCATGAACATATCACCCTGATGGTTTAGAAGTTCTTGCTTATTGTTAGCTGAATTCCTCAACAGTTTTAGTCTACTTTTTAATAATTTCTGGAAGAAATCTAACATTTCTTTCAAATATCCCACATTAAAACTTCCTTTCATATGTTTAGTAAGATAACATAGTATAATGGAAATAGCAAATAGAGGCAGTCCTTACTTTGCATGGTATTACAGTACAAGTAGAAATGATTGCAAGCTGAAAAAATCGTGCATTGTGATCTTTGGAAAAGCTTTGGTTGTTCTGTGACTTTTAAAAGTTTTTGTCAAAATATTAAAAACTTTCTTACTGCAGATTATAAATGTATAAGCAATGCAAAAATATTAAACTATTTAGTGCATTGATTTAAACTGTTAGAAAAATTGAGAATTTGTTTTATTATTTTTAAAAATACATTTTTATTGATTTCAGAGAGGAAGGAGAAGGGAGAGGAAGATAGAAACATCTTATTTAATATGACAATTATACCTAAATAAAATTAATCTTTTTTGGAAGTTGAAGTATTACTACTACCAAAATTGGAACATTATTCTTTTTATTGATATTTAAAGAGAGGGGGGAGAGAGAGAAACATTGATGTGAGAGGGAAACATTGATCCGTTGCCTCCTGTATGAGCCCTGAGTGAGGATCAAACCCACAACCTAGGTATGTACCCTGACCAGGAATCAAACTCAGAACCTTTTTGGTGTATAGGAGGATGCTCCAACCAATTGAGCCACCAACAAGGGCTATTTAATTAAAAAAATATTTTTATTGATTTCAGAGAAGAAGGGAGAGAGAGAGAGAGAGAAATATCAATGGTGAGAGAGAATCATTGATTGGCTGCCACCTGCATGAGTATGGTTCCTAGGCCTGGCTGGCAATTGAAGCACAAGTGTCTGGCAAGGAAGAGCAGGTCCCAGCTGACCTCTGGGCCTTGGGAAGTACCTGGGTCCCTGGGCCCCCATGCAACCCCTCCTCCTGTGTCACATTGCCCAAGTCCCCACGTGGAGATGCGGTGAGTGCAGCTGGACACTGTGAACTGGGATGCAGTGTGGGCGCATGGCACCTGAGCGTGGGGGGCTTCCCTGGCGTGTGAGCCCTGGTGTCCTAGGGGAGAATAGCGGGGGGAATAAGAGTGAGCTCAGGGGACACGCCACATTCTCATCGCACCTTGTCCCCATCACCTCCACTTTCAGGTAGCCCGTGAGAGGTCGCAGCGCATCACCGATGCCCACCCCCTGGTGGTCAGCACATGTCATAGTGAGCAGTTGAACTCCGGGTCTTCCAGTCCACCTCTCAGTCAAATGACTGCCCGAGGGGACAATTTGCATATTAGGCTTTTATTATATAGGATATATAAGGGATAGGTAATGTTTTTGTGCTTTTGTCTACCATGCCAGGTCCTCATGTCATGTGCCTCTTTGTAGAAGTTAGCTACAATGTGAAATTGTTGACATTCAGAGTAATTTCACGTGTCGCAGTCAGCATTAGGACTATCTATAACAATAAAAGCATAATATGCTAATTAGACCGGGTGTCCTTCCTGATGAACTTCCGGTCGAAGCTGGGGCTGCAAGGGAAGCCGGGACCCTGGATGCCAGAGAGGAGCTGGTGCTGGCAGCCAGGTGAAAGAAGGCCTACTTTTGCATGAATTTCGTGTATTGAGCCTCTAGTGTGTATATAAAGCTGAATAGCACTACATACTTACAACTGTATGTGTGTGTGTGTAGATTACATTCTTCTGTGAATCTTGAGGTAGGCAGAATGTGCTCTGGAATTATTTTGGATTTTGCTTTTGACTATAGGCTTTGTAATCTTACTCTGATTATTTCACCTACATAAACTGCTGAGGTAGTTTACTGTTTCATGAGGAAGTGAACTAATGAAGTCATAACCTACCATTTGGGATTGGTTGCCATTCTTGGGATAGATTATTGTAGACAGAACACTTACTGCTTGAGAATTCAATAGCTAATATTATGATACAGATTTGTCATTTTTAAAAAGTTGGAGATATATTGCCTGTAAGTTTATTGTAATTATAATCACTTAATGAATGTTTTAATGATATTTGAAAAATAGGAATTTTGAAAGTTGGCTAGCATTTACTTATTTTATTTTTTGGAGAATTTTTATAAGAGTTTATTTGAGCCAAACTTGTAAGATATGCTGGGGAATGAGATCTCAAACGCTCCTAAAAGTTAGCTAGCATTTATACATAAGTTTTTCAAGGAGAAATTAGGTTCAAAAGTGGCATAAAATTCTGATTAAAAGTCATAATTTTTCTTAATGACAAAATATTACATTTATGTTTAAATTCATTTTGAATAAATATATTATCTGAGAAGAGTGATTTGGTTTCTGGAAAGTACTGAGAAAGGGAAATATTTTCAGTGCTATTAACCCAAAGTACATGCATGAAGAATCTTATAAATCCATGTGACCATGCATTAAGAGCTGCGAATTGAGTAAAATGCAGCTTGCCTTTGGTTTTATTAATTTCCCAGCCTTGTGCGCCCTCTGGTGTTTAACTTATTGTTAAGACTATGCTACACTATATGGCTTTCAGTAGTTTGATGGGTTGGGTAAGTAGCTGTACATTTCTTTAGAGATTAAAAATTTTCAAGTATAATGATAAATATTATAAGGGGAAAGGATGTTAAGTGCTCCCCTGGTTCTGTTCTCTACATTTACTTTAACATATTCCACATAAAATTTTATTACATTTAAATAATTGAGGTATATGTCCCTGAACATAATTTTATGTGCACAAAGATTAAGAAAATTTCATTATACTATATTTTTTATATGAAGGTTCTGTGGCTGTTGTAAGCTATGTTGAGTTATGAAGCTAGTAAGTGCTTGGCACACTGTGGGCTCTCAGTAAATATTTGTTGAAAGGAAGAGTGGAAGTATTATAACTGACTCTTGTATTTTCATATTGACTGAAAGAATTGAAATTAGTTGGATAATTTCCAACATGATATATTCTGAAAGAGAGTTTATTACTGTGGCTCCAAAGACACCTAGAGAACAAGTGCTTTTTGATCTTTGGGTGAGTATTTAATTGAAGTAGGACCTTTATATGTAATAGTACTTAGAATTATATTAACATCTCAACCACCTTGTAATTTTCATGGAACTAGCCCCTCCCTCTCCCCTCTTATCTGACACTTGATGGATTGAATTACTTTTGATTGATTTTGTGGATCCCATTAGAATCAGACCAACTTTGGTGCAGATTTATGAGTCATTGTGCCAAGATGATTATAGAAGTTTAGCGAATAGTGTCATAATCAAAGCATTTCTTTCAAATGGGGAATTAAAAACGTGATTATAAAGAACTCGTTACCAAAGGTTCAGAATTTGAGAATGCTTTACCTATCTACTAGATAATAAAACCCTCTTACATTTGATTTGTATAGGCAACTATAGGCGAAATTATACAATTTAAAGATTGAGTTAAAGGACTGTATATGGCTTTTTAAAATTATATTCTCACTGCTTACCTTTTAAAGAGTGAGATGTAGGATTCTTCATGTAAATCCCACATAGCTCTGTAATGCCAGAGAAGGAGCTTTGTTCTTGGTTTTAGCATTAATTTGTCCTGTATGAAATCTTGCCTGTGCTTATGCCCTTGTAATTTTCATTGAAGAAGCATTTCACTGATAGTTTTGCAGTCCACCAAATCACTAATTCAAAGGGAAATTAATTTTGGAAAAAGTTACCTATCTAGTATATTTTTGTAAAGATTGTTTTCTCTGTATCACAAATGAATATACCCATAATCTGGTCCCCCCCCTTTTAAAAAAATACATTTTATTGATTTTTTTTACAGAGAGGAAGGGAGAGCGATAGAGAGTTAGAAACATAGATGAGAGAGAATCATCGATCAGCTGCCTCCTGCACACCCTGCACTGTGGATGTGCCCGCAACAAAGGTATTTACCCTTGACCGGAACTGAACCCAGGACCTTTCAGTCCAAAGGCTGATGCTCTATCCATTGAGCCAAACCAGCTAGAGCTATCCGGTCCCTTTTGTTCTTATAATATGTAGCATGTAGATTTATATTCTGACCTCCTTTTAACTTTGATCTCACCATTAGCAGATTTAAGAGAATTCATTTTCTATGTACCAAATGCGTAGAGGATTTCTGCTATCTCATCATATTCAGGAAACATGTTTAGTAAATAGTAATTATATGCAGGAGACTATGTGGATTATTCCTTAGTTATAAGTACTACAGTTGTTTGGATTTATCTTTAGACAATTTACATATATGTACAAGTATTTGTAACTTGCAAATTGTGTTTACATTTATTATTTCACTTTTTTCCTTGTTTCTACCTGTTGAAGTCAGCATGGTAGGCATTTTTACGATGTCTTTTACAGATGAAGAAAACAGCTTTGAATGGTTTGTGACTTGACTAAATGAATTGGTGTATGTAGAAATTCCTCATGAAATAAAGGCTAAAATATGAGAATTTTATTATTTATTAGGCTATTTTGAAAGTGAGTCCAATATTCATTCTTTCTATGTACCATGTATCTTTCCATATAAATAGGTCATGTCATATTGGTTAGTTGCTGCTCTGCTACTGACCAGTAACCCTGTTTGTTTGTAATAATTTTGTTAGTATGCATGGTGGATTGGGAATAGTGTAGTGTGTACTATAATATAATTTTCAATCATTTATTCTCTGTTTTTATTACATATTGGAGGCAAAGCTTGGCCCATTCTACTATCCACCTTTTGGTTAAGGATGAAATTATTTAAACAATTCTTCCCCCCCCCCAACTAACTAAAGTACCAACTCAATATATATTTATGTATAAATGTATATATCAGCGGTTCTCAACCTTTTTAATGCCGTAACCCTTTAATACAGTTCCTCATGTTGTGGTGACCCCCAATCATAAAATTATTTTCATTGCTACTTCATAACTGTAATTTTGCTACTGTTATGAATCGTAATGTAAATATCTGTGTTTTCCTGCTAGCGGTTGCAACCCACAGGTTGAGAACCGCTGCTGTAGAGGAATGAAAATAATTTTATGATTGGGGGTCACCACAACATGAGGAACTGTATTAAAGGGTTACAGCATGCCGAGACTGGTTTGGCTCAGTGGATAGAGCGTCGGCTTGCAGACTGAAAGGTCCCAGGTTCGATTCTGGTCGGGGGCATGTACCTCGCTTGCGGACACATCTCCACTGTGGGGTGTGCAGGAGGCGGCTGATCGATGTCTCTCTCTCGTCGATGTTTCTGACTTTCTCTCTCCCTTCCTCTCTGTAAAAAAATCAATAAAATATTTAAAAACAAAGGGTTACGGCATTAAAAAGGTTGAGAACCACTGGTATATATATACATCTCTATATATAAAAGGCTAATATGCAAAGTGTCCCCTCAGGAATTCTACTGGGAGACCAGGAGTTTGATCACTTGCTGTGACATGCACTGACCACCAGGGGGTGGCGCAGAATGAAGGAAGGCCCCAGCCAGCAGCCAGAAGGCCCAGATGGGCCCTGATCACTGGCCAGGCCTAGGGACCCTACCTGTGCATTAATTTCGTGCACCAGGCCTCTACTACATACATAGACACATACACACACACACACACACACACACACACAGAGTTTCTTTTCTTTTATAGGGACTTGTGTAATACCATATCTGTTAAAAAACAAGGAGTGATAGAAAAATGTAATATTATCTGTTAAAAAACAGGGAGTGACAGGAAAAAAGTAGAATGATAGCTGTTAAGGAGCGGGGGAAACGGAGTTGTCCTATAGGTGTAGAATTTCAGTTTTGCAGGTTGTAAAAGTCCTGGAGACGCATCGCACAACAATGTAAATAACATTACTGAACTGTACACTTAAAATTAGCTAAGGTGGAACTCTTACAGGTTTTAAAATCTGTTATTAATTTTTTTGTTTTGATGGCTCAGTTGATGAGAGCATCGTTCTGATATGCCAAGATTGCAGGTTTGATCTCAGGTCAGGGCACATATCAAAAACAACCAGTGAATGCATACACAAGTGGAACTTCACATTGATGTCCCTGCCCCCCTCAAAATCAATAAAAATTAAACAATTTTCAGTTTTATTATAAAAAACATTAAAATGGTAGAGAATACAAAGTTTAAGACATCAGATATTCAGAAACCTGCTCCTAGAATGAGCAAATGATAATTTCTCCGCAATGATTATTTGCGGTGATTAACTGAAGCTTGCTATTAGCTTGGAGGTTTCTGCAGCACCTGTATCATCTCGGGTGAAATATAAAACCTGCCCTTAAGTTTTAGGCTATTGCTGTATTTTGTTCAGATAATATGGTGAGAAGTATTTTTGCTTTCAAACCTGTCACTTTTTTTTTTCCATTCTGGTCTCTCTGGTAATATGAAAAGATTTATTATATTTAATGACATTTCCATACTTTTACTCAGGAACCTCTTCTCCAGATGTCTGTCTGGCACTCATCATGAGCTGTATCAGGAGATACCTTAGGCTTTGTGAAATTAATAAGTGGTTAGTTAAGGTCCTAGTATAGTCATATGTAATATAGAGTGGTTTATGCAGCAGCCCTTCAGTTTCTTCCAATAATGACTGTCAAAATCTAATTATTCTAACTTATATTAAAATGTTAGTAGACATTTCTATTTTATATTTTAGTCTGAAGATTTAATTATAAAATAACTTCACTGAAAAGAATTTAATTAAAACAGAAAGGTTCCCAAACCAATAGCATACTAATTTTCCTTTCTCAGTATTAATTTTCCTTTGAGTGCTACGTACTATGCAAATATAGCAATTTAAATCGGCAAATACTTATTATGTAACCTTAAATAACTTCCCATCTCACTTACTGTAAAATTCTTATCATGGTCCAAGAAAACCCTGATGTGGCCCATGCCTGCCTCTTTGATTTCATCTTTTATCACTTACTCACTCACTCACAGTACTCTACCCAGTCTTTTTTTCCCCTCCTTTTCCTCAATTATTTGCTTTTCTTATCCACTTTGGGCCCCCTGAAATTGTCTAATTGTCTTTTCCACATATATTTATTCTGGGTTCTTTCTTGCATTCAAATATCAGCTTAAATAGCACTGCCTAATCTAATGTAAGTACTTAACCATCTGTAGTCATATTGCCCTACTTTAATTTTGCCTATGGCTTTTCTTTCTCCCTGATAGTTTTGTTTTTAGTGTTGTTGTTGGTCATCTGCTTAGCCTCCATGAGAAGAGGAGGAGGATCTTTTTTTTTTTTTTTTACAATATATTTTATTGATTTTTTTACAGAGAGAAAGGGAGAGGGAGAGAATTAGACACATCCATGAGTGAAATATCGAGCAGCTGCCTTCTGCGCAGTCTCTCCCAGGGATGTGCCTGCAACCAAGATACATACCTCTGACCGGAACCGAACCTGGGACCCTTCAGTCCGCAGCTTGACACTCTATCCACTGAGCCAAACCGGTCAGGGCGAGGGGGAGGATGTTGGTTTTCTTTTTCACCACTGTATCCCCTGTGCTCAGATCCCTGCCTTACTTGTAGGAAATGCTTAATAGTTGGACCAATGATTCAACGATTCATTATGTCTTGCTTTGTGCCAGACACTGTGCCAAGTCCTTTGGAGGTACAGAGTTTAGCCACAGAGATGGACAGTTAAATAACGATAGTATAAAATGTCAAGTCTTATGGAGGGATGTGTAAAATCCTATGGGGCCACAGATAAAAGAGTAACTCATTTCTCTTAGAGGTAGGGCAGGGGTTTTGGAGATGAATTAATGTATTAATGCTTCCTGTTTCACATGAAACCATTCTGCAGCACTTTGCTGATTGCTTACTGACTCGTTCTTGAATTTCTAATACTTCATGTAACCTTGCTGTTTACTTTTCTGTAAAAAAAATGGTGGCTATATTGACCTCAAGAATGCTGTAAAGATTAATTATTTAATGTTGGCTAAGTGCTTTGACAGTGCTAAATACTATGTTGTCCTGATGTTCTTAATCATATTAACAGCCACTTTCTATAATTAAGTTTTATTATCTAGTTTGTCCCTGATTATTCAGATAGAAACAAATATGACACTTTTAAAATACATTATTTAGGAAAGGCCTACTTGGTCCTTTTTTGCTTTTTTTTTTTTTTGGTAGAAAATAACATCTATAATTTCTATCTGCACCAGTGATTTTCAGAAGAGTAGTAATATGCTGCAACCTCCAGGGGGCAGTAGTATACCAAAAAGATTGTGTCCTTTGGCAAGCTTATTAAACAGCAGTGCAAGTCTGTTAGTGCTTAGCGACTTGATTTGACGTGCAGACACTTCCCTTCTCATCGATGAAATGCTGAAGGTTTGAACAGATATTTTAGCTTTCCTTTTCCCATAGTATTGTGTCCTCTTGTGTTTAAGAGTTTTTCTTCTTCAAAGAAAGGGTTCTATCTATTTCAGGTCTTGAAGTGAAATGATATTTAGGAATTGTTATATATGTATGTAGGGGTACCTGACATTATATTGTATTATACTATCCTATGCTATGTTGTAGATTTTTTTCTAAAAGTAATGAATAGGTTGGAAAATTAGTAAGTTGAATCTTACTTTACATTTATTTTGGCGATGAGTTTCACCCTTTGTTTCTGCTGAAAATACTATGAGATAAGATACACTTAAATCCTCACAGTGGCTTGCTGCTTCAGTGATTCTCAATTTATTGAAATTTTTCCCCAGGTCTTAGAGAGCTTCACGTTTCATTATCTAATTAAAGAGTTTTACTTCAGAGAGTTAGGGTTAGCCATCTTCACAGAGACTAGGTAAGTGGCCATCAAAAAGAATATTATTCTTAATATTTTACCCTGCATCCCATTTATCTTTAAGTTTTTTTTAAAGAAATGTTAACATACTAGCAACAGAGTTTTCTAAAGTGTGAAAAAAAATTTTTAAAATATTTTATTGATTTTTTACAGAGAGCAAGGGCGGAGAGGGATAAAGAGTTAGAAACATCGATAAACATCGATCAGCTCCCTCCTGCACACCCCCTACTGGGGATGTGCCTGCAACCGAGGTACATGTCCTTGACTGGAATCGAACCCAGGACCTTTCAGTCTGCAATCTGACACTCTATCCACTGAGCCAAACCGGTTTTGGCTTCAGTGTGAACATTTGAAAGATTTTTAATAGTGAAGCAGTTTGACATTTATAGGTTCTTTTTGGGGACCCCTCTGTGTGCTCCTAGAATACCCAACCCTTATCCCTACACTAAGTACTGACCTGTCACACTGTGTTATAACTGACAGTTTTGTCTGTATCCCTACATTGTGAGTTTCTTGAGGGTAAGGACTTTGTCTTGTTCACTATGTGCTCTAGGCCCAGTTTGGTGCCTGGCACATAGTAAGTGCTCAACAAATACTGTAAACAAATGCTGGATTTGTGTGGCCTTGAGATATTTTCAATAAAAATACTGTAGAAATAGAAGGATGCCACTCACACAGGTTTTCTGCTGTAGAGGGTGTTTGGAAGTTGTTTTACATAATGCATTATATTAGTGACATTTTAGGAAATTCTGATTGGGAATACTGGGTCCGGAGCTTCCCGGAAGCAACAATGGACACTTAAATCTGGTTTTAGTCTTCTGTGCTGATAGGTTAGATATTAAGGATCTTTTTTTTCATACACCATTTCACGAATTCATCAAAATCATTTTGAAGCTTTGAATTTTAATTCTGCTTTCTTTTTTTCCCTTTATTTTTTATTAATGTATTACATGTGTACATATCTTCCCATTGCCCCCCAACCCCACTCCCATACATGCCCTCACCCCCCAGTGTCTTGCGTCCATTGGTTATGCTTACATGCATGCATACAAATCCTTCGGTTTACCTGGTATCTACTCCACCTCTTCCTAACCTTCCGTAATTTAATAGTTTGATGCTTTACTGCCTCTGTATCTATCTTTTTGTTCATCAGTTTATAATGTTCTTTATTATCCATAAATGGGTGAGATCATGTGGTATTTTTCTTTCATTGACTGGCTTATTTCCCTTAGCATAATGCTCTGCAGTTCCATCCAGGTTGCTGCAATGGTAAGAATTCCTTTTTTATGGCAGCATAGTATTCCATTGGGTAGATGTACCATGGTTTTCTAATCCATTTCCAGATCTTAGCTATTGTAAATTGTGTTGCTATGAACATAGGGATGCACATATCCTTTCTGATTGGTGTTTCTAGTTTCTTAGGATATATTCCTAGAAGTGGAATTACTGGGTCAGATGG
This sequence comes from Lasiurus cinereus, assembly GCA_011751065.1. NCBI lineage: Eukaryota > Metazoa > Chordata > Mammalia > Chiroptera > Vespertilionidae > Lasiurus > Lasiurus cinereus. The sequence continues at coordinate 27,979,251 of JAAGEH010000417.1, read as the reverse complement.
GAGTTCCATTTTTGTTTTTTGAGGAAACTCCATACTGTTTTCCAGAGTTGCTGCACCAGTCTGCATTCCCACCAGCAGTGCACGAGGGTTCTTTTTTCTTTGCATCCTCACCAACACTCGTCGTTGTTGGTTTGTTGATGATTGCCATTCTGACAGGTGTGAGATGGTATCGCATTGTCGTTTTGATTTGCATCTCTTGGATAATTAGTGATTTGAGCATGCTTTCTTGTGTTTCTTTATGTATTTTCATGTGGTCTTCCTTCTGTCTTCTTTCGAAAAGATTCTATTTAGGTCCGTTGCCCATTTTTTTTTATTGGATCATTTATCTTCCTTTTATTAAGTTGTATAAGTTGCCTATAGATGTTGAAGATTAAACCTTTATCAGTGATAACATTTGCAAATATATTCTTCTATACATTGGGCTTTCCTGTTGTTTTGTTGAAGGTTTCTTTTGCTGTGAAAAAGCTTTTTATTTTGATGTAGTCTCATTTGTTTATTTTCTCTTTAGCTTCCCTTGCCCTAGAGGAGCAGTGTCAGTGAAGAAGTTCCTTCAGCACATGTCTGAGATTTTGCCGCCTGTGGATTCCTCTAGTATTTTTATGGTTTCCCGTCTTGTTTAAGTCCTGTATCCATTTTGAGTTTATTTTTGTGATGGTGTAAGTTGGTGGTCTAGTTTTATTTTTCTCTTGCTGCTTTTAATATTTTTTTGCATGTATCTGTCCAATTTTCCCAACATCATTTATTGAAGAGACTGTCTTCACTCCATTGTATGTTCATGCCTCCTTTGTCAAATATTAATTGAGCATAGTGGTTTGGGTCGATATCTGTATTCTCTATTCTATTCCATTGGTCTATATGTCTATTATTGTGCCAGTACCAGGCCGTTTTGAGAACAGTGGCTTGAAAAGGAATCCAAAGAGGACCACACCAAGAGACATCATAATTAAAATAGCAAGAGCAAAAGACAAAGAGAAAAACACTTACCTACAAGGGAGCACCCATACTATTGTCAGCTGATTTCTCAACAGAAACGATGCAGACCAGACAGGAGTGGCAAGAAATATTCAAAGTGATGAATAGCAAGAACCTACAACCAAGATTACTCTATCCAGCAAAACTATCGTTCATAATTGAAGGGCAGATAAAGAACTTCATAGAAAAGAAAAAGCTAAAGGAATTCATCAACTCCAAACCAGTATTATATGAAATGCTGAAAGGTATTCTTTAAGAGGAAGAACACTGTAAAGATAAAAATTATGAACAACAAATACATATCTATCAACAAGTGAATCTAAAAATCAAGTGAACCAAAACTGGTTTGGCTCAGTGGATAGAGCGTCGGCCTGCAGACGGAAGGGTCCTGGGTTCAATTCCGGTCAAGGGCAAGTACCTTGGTTGTGGGCACATCCCCAGTAGGGGGCGTGCAGGAGGCAGCTGATCGATGTCTCTCTCTCATGGATGTTTCTAACTCTCTATCCTTCTCCCTTCCTCTCTGTAAAAGATCAATAAAATATATTTAAGAATCAGGTGAGTTGAAAATCTGATGAACAGAATAAATTGGTGAATATAATAGAATTAGGGGCATAGAAAAGGAGAGGACTGGTAATTCTCTAGGAGGAAAGAGGTGAGTGGGGTGCAGGGAGAGACAACAAAAATCATACATCTATGGATGAGGACAATAGGGGGATTTAAGGGCAGAGGGTGGGGTGGGAGCCAGGTGGAGGGGAGATATGGAGGGGAAAAGAGAAACAATTATAATCTGACAATAAAGATTTATTAAAATTAAAAAAATTATTAGTATAGTCTCAGAATATACTAAAATTAAAGTAAAATTTGCAGTGGGTTATGGTCCCTTTTGGATAAGATTCATTTTTTTATTGTCTTAGGAACAATAGCTGAAGCTGTCCTTTGCAAGGCTTGTCAGTAGGGCCGGTATGTTTAATAATATACATCTTAGGCTAGTTTGAAAAAGGAATAGGGCTTTAAGGTTTTTAGTAGTTGTAGTCCATTATAATTCTTTAGCCACTAATAGATTACTGTCTTATGAGTTTTGGTTCTTTCATGCAATAACACTCATGCTGGATTATGTTAGAGTCACTTGAGATACATCTATAAAGCAAAGAAATTTTAATTGAACTTCCTTTTTAAGATTACTCTGGCTGTTGTGCTGAGGTTGAACTGTGATGGGGTAAGAATAAGAGCGCAGAGACCTGTTAGGAGGCCATTGCAGTAATCCATGTGAGAAATGATCGTGGTAGTGTGGAGTAGTAATATGTATTCAGGTTCTGGATACATTTCGAAATATGCCAACAATATTTTCTGATAGTTGGGAGGAAGTAAAGGATGATTTCAAGATATTTTGCCTGAGCAACTTGAAGGGCAGATTTTGCCATCAACTGAGATGGAGAAGGTTATGTATCATTGGAATTAGATTAGGAAGATCAGGAATTCAGTTTTGGACATGTTGAGTTTGAGATGCCTAAAAGACATCCAAATGAAATGTTGAGTAGGCAGTGAAATATATGTCTGGAGTTTTAGAGAGAGGTATGAATTGGAGATGTAAATTCGTATTTAAAACTATAATACCGCAATTACTGAGGGGATGTACATAGAAAAGAGAAGAGGTCTGAGGACTGAATCTGGAGGTGGTCTGCCATTCAGGTCAGGGAGGAGACAAACAACAAGCAAAGAGGCTGAGGAGTAATGAGCGATGCAGAATTAAACCAGAGTGTGGCAACTGGGAAGCCAGAGCATACCTCATTGGGCCAGTTATCATTGGGCATGAGTATACTCAGAATACTGAAAGTGTATATATCAAAAGATGCTTTGTGACTGTGTTGTTTCTGAAAGGAGGGGATTTATTTTTTTGTAATCCTTCCCCGAGGATATTTTCTCCATTGATTTTTTTTTTTTTAGAGAGCATGGATGGGATGGGGAGAGGCACAGAGAGAGAAACATCAATGTGAGAGAGTCACGTTAATTGGTTGCCTCTTGCATGCGCCCTGACCAGGGCAGGGGATCGAGCCTACAGCCAAGGTATGTGCCCTTTACCCAAATCGAACCCGAGATCCTTCAGTCTCCGGGCCAACGTTTTAACCAGTGAGCAAAACTGGCCAGGGCTGGGTTTAAGTGGGTGTGGAAGTTGTGATAGCATTCTATTAATATTCTTTAATTGAGAATGAAAACAAATCACAATTTTTATAATTATTTTGGAAAGGTTCATTGATTCTGCTAATTTATTGCGTAAGCAAATGTTTTTGCACAATTGCCGGAGATTTTAGGAGTTCTTGCAGATTTGTTCTAAATTTTTCCTGGGCAAGATTACCGTGGCCCCCTGCGAGATTTAGAAATTGAAAGATGATCATGAGATCAAATAGGAAGTTATGGGAACATTTTCAAGTTCCCTTTTATTTTTATAATTCAGTTAGGGATAATTACCATATAGAATATTCTCAGATCACATAAAGTTCCGTTGGACAGTGCTGATCGAATCCAATATATTTGTAAAAAAGGAAGACGGATTGGCAGACCTGGCGGGCTTGTGCCAGGGAAGCAGAGTGATGGTGCTGGAGAGCTCATAGTGTTCACCTGCAGAGTTGGGGCTCCTGAGAAGTAGGGATGCCGGGGAGTGAGGGCACTGTCTTTGGGGAGGTCAGCAGGACTGAGTGCCAGGAGGAGCAGGCGCTGCTTTGACCATTGTGCTGGACTCTGGGTGAAGAATAAAAGGAATCGCATGGATTAAATGAAAGGAAGAAATGGAAAACTGCTGGAAATGGTGCTTTTTTGCTTTCAGCATTTATCACTGAAAATAAAAATGGTGTGTATGTTTATTAAGAGAAAAACCAGGTGCTTGAGAAACAGTTTCGTGGAATTTTAATCTTTTGGTAAATGAAACCTCAAACCTGAAATTAATCCATTGGCTCTTTTTGGGCTTAAATGAATTTTGCAAGGATATAACGCAAACCTGAGCTGAAAGATACATTTTTATACTCGTATTTTAATAGTCATCTCTAGTCTTTTAGATTTATTTTCTATTCAGCTCATAGTCAAGAATGCTGTGACTGATTTACTCCCATCTGTATGAGTTAATAATGTGATTTATTTAAAGCTCTTGGATATTAATGTTTTAAGTTCCTGAACTTCCACAAGACAAGGCCCATACTGAAGTAGGCAGCTGTAAAATGCAGATGCTGACAAACAGAAAAACAAAGAGATTCTCACAAGGAATTATGGGTATTTAATGTAACTCTTTAGTTCACAGTTCAGTAAAACCATGTTGTTCCCATAGTACTGCATTCTGTATTAATATGCTGCTGTTTTGCACAGCTAGACATTTTGAGGATGAAAGAAGTGTTACATTTGCCATCTTCCCGTTTTGCATGTTAACATTCAAACCTCAAAAGGCAAAAATTCTGTCCCAGCACAATTTAATCCTTTTGAATTATTTTGTACACATCTGTAATTTTTACTGAATTATTGATGAGGAAACCCCAGTTTTTATTTTCTCATGCTTGTGAAAGTGAAAATGAATCACAGCTGAAACTTTTATTTACACTTGCTCCTTCTCTTTATGTCCTTTAAGAAATGGTTTTGTAAAGTAAGAAGACGGAAATGGTACAGAGGAAGAAAGGGAGAGGAGGTGGCTGCCTTGCATGGGTGGATAAAAGGGCAGTCCTTGAGGTCACTAGGCAACAGGCTGTGAGAAATGTAACATTTCTCATTTGTGTCGTCATGTAACTATGGAAGAACCACCATCGAGCCTAACCTGGTATTTCTTTTTAATGAAGTCCAGCTGTTGGTCATGTGAATATTCTCTCTCCTCTGGGTATTAAGCGTGTGTTTTCTCTCTTCGTATGGCATCTTAAACGGCTACTTACCTAACACCTGAAATGTACTCAAGTCTTGTTAGGAGCCTCTGTTACATTGGTCACTTTTCTTTATGAATCACCACAAGTTGCATATAAAAACTTTAGAACAAAGAATGTGACTTGACCACATAAGTATTCTCTCCCCCCCCTTTTTTTTTATGAATAGAGCTCTTGTTTTTAATTTGATGAGCAGGGAACTTTCCAACTCTAACCCTTTCTTTACAATCTGTCTTTAATTTGTGAAAAAGATGCATTCCAATTTTTCAGACATAAAACTGTTTAATGGACTTTTTTTGGATTCACTAGTTCTCTAGTCATATTAGGTTATCCTGAAATTCAGCATATGCCATTTCATGGATTTCAATCTCCTTCTCTCATTTTCACATTGACATTACTCTTTGATATTAAAAAAATAATTAGATGGCGTTTCACCTTAGTCCTCCTTAAATAATGCACAGTTGCAGCTGTTAGGCTGTTTTTATGGTGCTGTTACCAAACTGGTCTTCCCTGAAATAAATATTAAGGCATTTTCAGCATCTTGGATCATTTAGTTCATTTCACTTACCTTTTGTGAGACATCATCTAAGTGTATTTTTGCTGCTCTGTGTTTAAGCGTGGAACTTTTTATTTTACTGTATCTTATGGTGGCATTAAAAAAACAAATACCTTTTTCCTATGGGATCTTTTCCCTGTCATCTCTTAATGTTGTAGCAAATATTTAAGACACTCTAATCCCAACACTGGACAGAGCTTGGTAATTAATCACCCTAATATATTCAGATAAAATAAACCTAAAAACCTGTATAGTAATAATCTATTCTTAGCTAAGTAAACTGAGTAGTAATTATAGGTATGAATATTTGGTTTATAGGCCACAAAATTATTACAATAATATTGCTTTGTTTAAAAAAATGAACCACTTAACATTATTTTGAGATAAAAACACTGTGCCTGCCAAAGTATTCTCAATAATATACTGAGTCAAAACTTTATAAGCCCTTAACACTGTTTTATGTCTTGTATCAAATACTTGAGATGCCATATATATATATTAGTGGGTTGTTTAAATGCATTATCCTTTCTAATAAGAGGGAATATGCAAATTGTGCCAGGCTGGGGGACCTGAGGCCTTCCCTCCCATCTCCACCCCCCCTGCCCTGGCACCAGGCCAGGGAACCTGAGGCTGCGCCCCCCACCATGTGGGGCTTGATGGGGAACCTCAGGCCACACCTCCCTCCAGCCCCAGGTTGGGGGGAACCTTAGGTTGCACCCCTGGGGGCTGGCCCAATCTGAATTTAGCCCAATGGGTCTGGGTCTCGCATGCAATTTCGAGGCACACATGGGTGGTTAGGGACTTGACTCTGGTTCCTGTGGTGAGCCCCAGACTCTGACAGGAAGAAGATTTTCATATACATTTTTCTAATTTTCTTTCATCTGATACTTATTATAGAGAAAGGGCAAATAGCAATATTAAAATATTTCCTCTAATTCTCCTTTATGTGCACAAATTTAGTGCACTGGGTCACTAGTCTAATAAGATTATGTCAAGTAACATAGATACATAGGAAAATAACCAGGTGACAAGGAAGAAATGTTCTTACGTGATATCTGTAGAAAAAAAATAATTCTATTAGTGGTATCTTGCTCCTACCAGTTGAAATCTCAAATTGTATGTTTGTGTTTAAAAATTACTAATTTTCTTAGCCCTAGCTGGTTTGGCTTAGTGGATAGAGCATCAGCCTGGGGACCCTAAGGTACGTGCCCTTGCACAAGCTAAGGACCTAGCAATTATCCTCCTTCTCTCAAAATCCCACCAAGTCCTCGGCAAATTCCATGGACTCTAGGAAGGTAGTGGTGCGCAAAGTGCAGGTGGCTGGGGTGGAGCCTGTGCCACTTGGTAAGCTCACTGGTGATGCTCCTGCTGTGGCAGTGCAGTGACCACCAGGGGCAACTCCTGTGTTGAGCATCTGCCTCCTGGTGGTCAGTGCTCTTCATAGCGACCAGTTGACTTATCGTTTGGTCGTCTGGTCGTAATGGTTGCTTAGGCTTTTATATAGATAGATAGATGGTGGGAAACCATTGGAAAGTTTGGGGGGAGGACATTGTGATTTATGTTTTGAAAAGGTCACTTTGGCTGCTGGTAAACAATAGAAATTGAAGCAGGAAAACCAATTAGGAGACTGGTGCCACAATCTAGGAAAAAAATGATGACCTGGACAGGGTGGTAGCTGTTCAAATGGTGAACATAGTTGGATTTATTTTGCAGAGAGAGCCCATGGAATTTGCTGAGGATTTTGTGGGCTTTTGAGAGAAAGAGGGTAATTGCTAGGTCCTTGGCCTGTGCAACTGGATGAATGCTAATACCAATTCTAAGATGGGAAGAACTAAAGGAGAAATCGATATTTATTGTAAGGGAATAGTATAACTCTAAGAGTTCTGTATTAAATATTAAATTTGAGATTCCTCTTAGACATTCAGGTGGAGATGACCAGTTGGTATCTTGACCCGTGGGAGAGGTCAGAGATTAAGCTATAAATTTGGGATTCATTAGGACATACATGGTAAGGAAAGCTATGATTATACTTGATGAGGTCTTTAGAGAGTGTGTATATTCAGAAGAGAGAAGGTTTGAAAACTGAGCCCTGTGGCACTTCAACATTTAGGAAGTGGGAGGAGGTAGGCAATGAGCAAAGGAGAGGAGGAGCCAATATGGTAGAAAAAAACTGGAGAATATGATATTCCAGAAATTAAGTGAAGGAGGGATTGATCTGTCTTGAACAAAGACCATTTGGGCCAAAGATATAGTATGGATGATGGACTGCACAGAAGCAAGATTAGAAGTTGAGAAATAGAATTCTGTTGCACTTAACTAGAGAAGAAATGATAAATAGTGCTTTAGACTATGGCAGAGGCAATTGGGATGGAGAGGCATTGGCAAATTCAGGAGGCAGAAGTAACAACCTTGGTCATGGGAGGGGGTGAGTGTTATGAGTCTTAGTTATATATTAAAAGATTGAACTTTAAAAACAAAAGTATCTAAACAATCAAACGAGAAAAATGCATTCCTGACAGAAGCAGGGCATGGAAGCTTGATTAATTGTTCATAATGTCGGTTACAGAGAATATACATTTCAGTTACAGTTGATTCCTGAACACTGAGTTATTTGAATAGGTATGTAGAATTTTTGTGATTGATGAAATGACCTAAAACAGTTTCTTCTTTAAAGACCTGTGGTTTCAATAAGGAATAATGAAAGCATACTAATGTAGATAAACCTTACTGACATTTTATACTTTTGCAGGGAAATCAGGTCGTAAGCCGTTTTGGCTAAAATTTAAAAATGAATTGTAGTCCTAATTCTGTCATTATGGTTTTCTGTAACTAAGAAGTTCTTCAAAAGAATTTACTGTCTACTTGTGTAAAATGTCAATAATATCATTTACCTCTTTTTTACAGGAATGGAGTGAACATTAACTTTTGGAAATGGAAAAATGTCATCTGTTAAAATTGTTATATCTTATTAGTAGAAAATATCTTTTCACTGAACAACTGTAGAGAAGATAGTTATTGATCTTAAGAATTTATCACACACTTCATTGCACTAAAAATATTGGGAGATCAATGGGCAGATCTTATTTGTGAGCAAAATAACTTCAAAACTGCCTTATTAAATACAGAAGTGTGGAGATTTGAGGCTATAATAGAATCATTTATAGTTGTGTTATGTAAAATTACTATCTTTAGGTTGAGGAAAAGGATTAAAGGCCATGGTTTCTACAGTTATTTTTCTCTTCCAACTGGCAAATCAAGCATGTATTTTGTTTTACAAATGTGTTCATTGTAATAAGCAGATAACCACATAAGCTTCCTTTGAAAAAGGATCTGAACTACAAAATATCCTTATAATGTATTTTTAAATTTGAATGTGTTCTTGTTAAATTAATTGGTGAATGTTTGATTAGTTACATATTAACTTTATACTAGACTCTGAGGTAAGTACAAAAGAATTAAGATAGGCTATTCTTTTGGTTTTTAAGTCTAGCAGGTGTGGTTGAGCATGGACCTGTGAATCATGAGGTCATGGTTTGATTCTCAGTCAGGGCACATGCCCAGATTTCATGGGCTCAGTCTCCAGTGAGGGGTGAGCAGAAGGCAGCCAGTAAGTAATTCTCTCTCATCATTGATGTTCTCTCTCTCCCTCTCCTTTCCTTTCTGAAATCCATAAAAATATATTAAAAACAAAACAAAAAACAAAAAGAAGAAATCTAAATCTTATGAGGATAGGACCATTTGTTTTATCTTTATATTCTTGATAGCTAGCAGAGGGCCCATTAATAGAAGACACTTACTAAAGGTTAAATGAATGAGGAGATGCATGAGAAGGCCTTTGATGGTTGCCCTCAAGAAACAGCCCTTAGATCAATAAGATGCATATACAGAAAACCAGACTCAATAATAGACAATAATATTGTGTGCTACATGAATATAATATATAAGTAGTATAATTTGAAGGAAATACTGAAACATTTTCCAAACATGGTATTTGGCATGCTATTAGGATTTATAGTTCCAAGGTCAGGTGAAGTCTTGAAGAAGACTTGAACAAATTCTAAATGATTGGTAGGATTTGGGTCTGAATTTGGGAGGCATCTTAGATGAGGAGAACAACATGACTGATATGGGCATGAGAATATGGGCCAATAAGAAAAAGGACCTTAATTGGAAAACTTAAACTGTAATAAGATTGCATTGGTAGGTGGTGTTTAGACAGAAGAGTTTAGATTCCCAAATTGTAATTTTGTTGTTTATCACCAGAACTGATCTGAGTGCTTCTAGCCATATCCATCTGCCAGTAGGCGGCATGGTACACTGCCTCTCAGCTATTTGCTCAGATGGTTTGACAGATGCATAGGTGGCAAGATTTGGTGCTGTTAGTATCAGTAAACCTGCCCTCTGTGAAAGCTGCCAAATCAGCATGAATTTAAGCTTTATGACTAATGATTCATGGTGATGTTAAATAAAAAAAAAGGAACTTTAAATGGTGTGGGATAGGTTGGGCTTGCCTTCTTATTTAGAGGTTACCATTGCAGCTATGTTACCAGACTGGAAGGTATCTCTACTCACTCCACACCCTACTTCCTCAACCCCCTGCGATGCCAGAATCAATTGATGACATATTTGCCCACTGATAAAACATACCTTTAGAGAAGGGACCATGCGCAGCTTACCATGAATGCTTTTCCCAGTCTTTTCCTTAGGACCAGGATTTAATGGAAAAGTAGGTAGAAAGGGAGCAAAACAGTCTGGAGGGCAGAGGTAGGGGCTTGAAGAACTAATGTCAAATTTCATCCATATTATACTTTTGCTCAGAGCTTCACCTGGGAAAATTACAGATTGGTTTAATATTATCATGGATGCTTGTACTAGTATATTAGGATTAAATTTAGTGATTGAATTAAACTGTACACTAGGGACTGGTGATGAGAATAATTGAGTTCTTATTCTACCCATGCCTGTTAATTAGCTATGTGATTTTCAATCAAAATAGTTTTTTTTTCTTTTTTTTTAAGAAAAAAAATATTGATTTCAGAGAGTAGGGGAGGGAGAGAGAGAGAGAAACATCAATGATGAGAGAGAATAATTATCAGTTGGCTCCTGCATGCCCCACACTGGGAATTGAGCCTGCAACCTCGGCATGTGCCCTGACCGGGAATCAAACCTGGGGCCTCTTGGTTCATAGGTTGACGCTCAACCATGGAGCCACACCAGCCGGGCTATTTTCTTTCTTGAGAAGAGATTACAAGAACCAAGTGAAATAACCTTTGAGTTCTCTTTGAGTCCTAAAATTTTGTGAATCTCTGTGAGCAATGGCATAACAATAGCTTTCAGTCAAGTTCATGGATATATATAATAAAACCCTTAACAATTGCAATTTGGTTAAAAATAATTAAGGGACGTATTTATGTTTCAAATAGAGTTAAGCTGACAGATGTTCACAGGGCATATACTTTCTCTTTTATAAGCTAGAAGTATCTTTGCTATACTCAACAGTTCTTGGTTAGCTCTATTATATGTTATTGTGATTATATAGTATATTTAAAAACTACGTATATAATTTATATGAGCTTGTCCAGGGACATTGATTGATTGATTTGAGTTCCTCAATAGGTTTTTTTAAAAAACATATTTTTTATTGATTTCAAAGAAGAAGGGAGAGAGAGAGAGACAGAAACATCAATGATGAGAGAGGATCGTTGATTGACTGCCTCCTGCATGCCCCCACTGGGGATTGAGCATGCAACCTGGCATGTGCACTTGACCGGAATCAAACCTGGAAGCTTTCAGTCCTCAGGCTGCAGCTCTATCCACTGAGCCAAACCAGCTGGGCCTCAGTAGTTTTTATTGATTTGGTAGAAGTAGAATTAGACTGTAAATGCTTCATCATTGAGATATAGTAACAATTCAATATGAAATACATCTTTCAACAGATGCCCATTTAAAAGAATAATCGGATTTGGTAGAGCCTCCAGAATTGGAGAATAGGTCTGGGATGGCTAATCGAGCTTACTGAACATGTCCCTGTTTGGACCCCTATTTTAGGAGGGGACTGATGACTGGAAGCACAAGGCCAAACTTACTAATTCTTTATTCTGGAGTCAGCCTCTGCCCTGGCCCAGAGCAGAGTTCAGTCCCCAGATTGGTTTGGGGGTTGGGTTTCCTTGTCCTTCCAAGATGATCTGGGGCTAATCTGGATCCCTTATGGTGACCACAAATTGTACTTTCCTTCTGCAATTTTGTATCAGGGACATGGGCATGGAGGTAGATGGAAGAAAATCCAATGTCCCTTGGTTGAGCATCTGCCCTTTGTTAGACATTATTTAGGTAAATAACTAGTAATTTAGAATTATGTGACATAAGAGAATTCCAGAAGAGAGTAGTAGTGTCAGGTGATTAGAATTAAAGACTTATAATTTTTATATGTAGTATTCCTGATAGAATGATTAAGTGTTAAAAAAAACTATGATTAAAGATGTTCTCATTTAAACACTGGCTAAAGATTAAATAATTTTAACTATTTATCCACTGTTAAAACACATATTTTTAAAGAATGGTGTGCATTAAGCTAACTATGAATGAATTTCTCAATCTTTTTCTAAGAGCAGGATTGAATACAGAGCTGGGTATATAGAACATAAACTCTGTTTTGGCACAGTTGAATTTTTTGGCTAGTGAGAATGACATATCTCTAGAATTGTTTTATGACAGTTTTAAAAAACATGCTTCGGCATTAAAGTGTCCTTAAGAATATTGCATTATATCATGAGAGTCTGACTGTAGAAGAATGCAACTGTATTACAGTGAATAAATTTTTTATGACTACAGCCAATGGATGTTAAATAAAAAATGATAGCTTCTTGGATTTGGTTGCATTGTCAAGTTGTGCCTCAAAAAATACTAGATTCATAGACTGGGGATAGAGATAATAGGACACTTTGAGAGGCAGCAAATGTTTTGCATACTTTATAAGAGAGATGAGAATCTTGAGTGTAGTTTTGCATCATTTATTAATGGTAGAGTCACTTAGTTGAAATGAGTGAAGAGTAGAGTCTTCCTATTGTATCTTCATTTGCTCAGCTGGTGTTAAGGAGGATGATTGGTTATTAAATTAATCTTTGGCTTCATTTTGTGGGGGACACTTATTTGGCAGTCATTCCCCCAGAGATAGAGGTAGAGACAGAGAGATCTGCCTGAAGAAATCACTTTATTGAAGTATAATTTACATATATTAAATATATCCATTTTAAGTGTATAGTTCAATGAATCTAAAAAATATATAAATTCTTTGTAATCAGATATATATCTTGACTCTCCTGTCAAGATATAGAAAATTTCCATGACTCGAGAAAGTTCCCTGGGTTCCTTCCTAGTCAGTTCATACCTGTGTCTCCACCCAAGAAAAACTCTGAACTCCTCATCACCACCACTCATCAGATTTCTACTTTCTAGAATTTCATATGTATAGAATCATAAAGCATGGACTCTTATGTTTGGCTTCCTGGCTCAGCACATTGTTTTTGAGAGTCATCCATCTTATATCAATAATTCATTCCTTTCTATCGCTAAATAGTACTCTATTGTAGTGTTCTAGATATACTGTGATTTAATAATTCATTCACTTGCTAATGGACCTTTGTGCTAGTTTGACCTATGTACAAGTCTCTATATGTACATAATAAGTTTATGTATAACCTTATTTTTTTAATATTTTCAGAGAAGAAAGAAGAAGGAGAGAGAGATACAAACATCAATGATGAGAGAGAATCATTGATTGATTGCCTCCTGCATACTCCCAACTGGGGATCGAGGCAGCAACCTGGGCATGTGAACCTGACTGGGAATGGAACCATGACCTTCTGGTTCATAGGTCGATGCTCAACCACTGAACCACACGGACCTGGGCTGTAGTTGCCACCAGATGTCCACCAGATAGTGACACTGATGTGTGCAGCAGCCGGGGGGGGGGCCGGCGCGCGGGGCGGGAATCAGAGCTGCTTCCTCCTCTAATGGTCCTCTAGTGCCCTCTACTGAGAAAGCTCAATATCATGTTGACTGTAAAGGAGAATTCCATGCATTGTTGCAGGGCAGCTATTGAAGGGTGAATTTAGAGCTTAGAGACAATAAATTAATAACAGACAAACTCATCCTCTGAGTCCTCAGGCCAGGAGGAGTATAGCTTTCTGTTTGAGTTCTAGCTGCCTTAGCACTTTGTGGACTCGGGGTATTCTCAGACAAAAAGCCACATACGTACAATTTTTGGCAGTGCAGTTCTCTTCTTTCAAGGGTAGATTACTTTCTAGCTTCTGTCTGATTTGGTGGTTAGTTTCCTTTAGATAATTTTTATACTTTGTTCATTGTTGACAACATTTATTTTGGGAAGGTCTATGTAAGCTACTCTGCCATTACTAGAAGTGGAACCTGCATTTTTCTTACGGAAAGAAAAATTTAAAGCTGTGAAAGATACTTGTTAAAGTAATTATAGCTAACACATACTGAATATTTACCATGTGTCAAACGAGATATGTTATTTCAGTCTAAATACTAGGTAGTTATTATCTCTAGTACTGTTTCAGAATGAAGACATCGAAGTTCACAGAGTTCCTTATTTTACAAAGATCGTACGGCAGAGCTAATAGTTGAGTGCAAATGTGTCCCACTCCACAGTGCATATCCCTTACTTCCAGACATCAGAATAAGTACAACTTTGTTCATAGTGTTACTATAAGAAGTCCAAGAAAATGTCCTTTAATTAGTGTTTTGACTTGTCCATTAGAATTCTAGTCTCTTAAGCGCAAAAATAGTATGCCATCTCATTTTTTGTGATGAATTCTTATACACATAGAGCATAGTAGATTCTTCATAGGTATTTGCTAAATTGGATTTGTTTCAGTCTGAAAAGCCATATAAATATTTGTAAGTCCTATGTATTAAGTTACTAAATAAAAATACTTTTTGGGGTTTTAACAGGTTAGTTAATTCTTAAATACATATTTTGTTGGTTTTCAGATTTACTCTCATGTTCCCATGAAGTTTTAATTAATATTCAGAATACAATCGCTTTTTGGCCTTTTGCTAAGATCAAGTGTAATATTCAGAATAAAAGAATGAATTCTGCATTATATTCATGGCACCTGCACAGACTCCATTTGTAATATTCATGTTCTCTTTGTTTGAAACTTAATGGAATTTATTTTATTTTATATTTTTATCCATTTCAGAGAGGAAGGGAGAGGGAGAGAGAGAGAAACATCAATGAGGAGAGAGAATAATTATTCAGCTGCCTCCTGCCTGCCCTCAGCTGTGGATCGAACTTGCAACGTGGGCATGTACCCTGACTAGGAATCAACCGGTGACCTTACGGAATTTAGATAATCTAAATATTTAAACATTTTATTTATAAAAGAAAAATGTGTTCTATTGTTTAAGTACTTTCCCTTCCCCAGAGTGATCCTATTTTTAATCATTTAAAAAGATGTGAAAATGTTTATGCCTGAAAGATTTTTACTAGAGAATAACTAACAAAAATAGAACTTTGGATTAAAAAATTTTTAATAGCAAATTTTAGTTGTAGATCATTTGAAAGATACATTAAGAATAAAGAAGTATTACAGGCTCTGGGTGGTGTATCTCAATGGTTCTTATTTGCTAACTCTATTTTCTGAATCACCTGTGATTCTCATTTGTTTTTCCTCTTGGTTGTCTGCCTTGTCTTTCTTGGCATAGCTGATAAATTTTGATAGAAAGGTAGACCTGGTGTACAAAATTGGTGAGTCTACAGATACTGTTTTCTTCTAGAAAGGTTCTCTTTTTCCTCAGCTAGGCAGATAGAGTGGGGCCTGATCATGTTAATTCAATCAGAGATTGAGCTGAGGTTGCCCTTCTAGAACTTTCAACTGAGAGCTCTGAGCGTTCCAGGACTGCTTGCCCGGATGGGTTCTGAACTCTGATTTTCCTCCTCAGCTTTCTAAGACGGCTGAACCTTTTTCCTGCTCTTTGAAGGCTTTCTGCTTAGCCTCTTAGTGCTGCACTATTTGGCACATGTGAAAGCTGGCAGTATGTCAGGCTGAGTTCTCTACCTTTCTCTCCTCTCTGCATCTTGGCCCCTCAAGTTTCTAATTTTGTTTTACTAGTCCTAGGAGACAGGCAAAAACTCTGCTTGTTTCTGTGTTTCCAGAAGCAACCTTTTGTCTGGAGGAAAGCTTGGATGGATGCTCAGCCTCTTGACCTTTGCCCAGAATTAGCAATGCCCTCAGGGAAAGAGGGTCAGCAGAATGTTCACTTCCTTCATTTCTCAAATCTGGAATCTTGGTTTCTAGAATTCTAGTTGCTTTAGCAGCTTTGGTGCCTTTAAACAGACAGAATATATTATCTGGATTTTTGGGAATATATATATTTAAAGATGAAGGTTTTTTTTTGGCTTTAAAAAATATATTTTTATTGACTGCAGAGGAGAGAGAAATAGAAACATCAATGATGAGAGAGAGATTCATTCAATGGCTGCCTCCTGCATGCCTTGTACTAGGGATCGAGCTTGCAACCCAGGCATTGTGCCCTTGACCAGAATCAAACCTGGGACCCTTCAGTCTGCAGACTGAGGCTCTATCCACAGAACTAAACCAGCTAGGGCGGTATATTTTTGATGGGAGAGTTCATTTGTCACCACCACGCCATCAATACCTAAAATTAATAGTTCGATTTAACTGGATAGTCTTATTGCTTTTATTGATGAGTGAGTTGGCAGTATTGATAAGAGAAACACACTAACTTTTATAGTTTATTCATATCTATGCAGTTGATCTCCAAATTTTCACTATAAGGGGGTAAAATGTTGAGATGAATTACTCCAAACCATGGAGATGGAAATTTATAAGATGTATACCTGAGACACTAGTCTGTGAAAGGCTTTTATATAATTACAGAACCTTTTCAAAGATTTTAGTTCCTTTGGCACTTTTAACTTCGTAAGGATAAGCATTATCTTCCAATTTTTCAATAAAAGTTGAGCTTGAAAAGACTGAGACTGTCTTCTGTCTTTCATTTGCTGCTTTTGGGTGGAATTAGTTCTCAATCCCAGATCATATGACCCCAAATTCAGTATTTCCCCCCACCTGCATGCATTTGGAACTCTAGAAAATTATTTTTGTGTAAATTGATTTGTCTTACTGCTTAATAGAGCACTATAAAGTATTATAACTATAAAGTAGTATATAATACAGATATACTCAGAGGGTACACAGATATCCTTAAAGGATACATTTCTCTTTAATTTGTCCTAAGTATGATATCAGCTCACAAATTGTTCTGTTTTACTTTAACTATCAACATTTGAAAGTGATAAACTTTACATGTATGTTTTTCTTCATCCTCTATTTTAGTAAAATGACCAAAGGAAAATTGAAGATGCCAGAAGAGAAATAAGACGCTTGAAGAGCTATTTTCTCCTATTCCTTATAGGCTCGGATTACTGTGAAGGTTCCTGATCTGGTTGTTAAAATATTTCAGTCACTTCCTCCTTTGTTAGCTGTTATGTAATATTATCAATGGTTTGCTTCTTCTTATACTTTCCTCTTCTCTCTCTAATTCACTATTTTTGATCAGCCATTGCTTAGAAAAGTAGATAACCAATGGTGTTAAAATTGTCTTAAAAATAAGAATGCCATTTTAGGACTTCGGAAGGTAGTCGGAGTGATTTTATTTTATAATGAAATTGAGGTCCAGAGAAGTTAAGTGCCTTCCCCAAGATGCACAGCCAGTTACATAACACAGGACAAAGAAGAATAAGTCTTCTTTTCTGTGGCTTATAGCATGATCTTCAATTTTTCCATCATCCTTATTTTTCATGTCCCGAATGACGGCCTAGAGCCCTCTAATGAGTAAAGCACACCATTCTTGAATGTTTAGGCACCTTTTTACTTCCTTCCTAATTGATAGACGAATTCTGCCATACATCATCATACTTTTGGTTTGTTTGTGTGTATGTGTTTTATATTTATTTAATCTTAAAAACTTAATTCTGTCATCTGTGACCTTAGAACAGGTATCTGTTAATATCAACACAGCGGTTGCCATCTCAGTTCACTGAAACCTGTGCAGCTAAAACCCTTTACGCAGTCTTTATTTTTATGAATCTGGTATTTCCATGCAGAAATCAGAAAAAGCCAATGATAGAAATATTTGAAGATTTCTGCTTAAAATAGCTGAGCATAATTTATAGCAGATATATCATAGATGCTTAATAATGTTTGAAGGAATTGTCTGAAAACTTCAGAAAAGAGAAAAGTTGTTTAATAGTCACTTTGAGTTCACGTTTAACATCTGAAGTGTTGCAGCGTTGTTGGTGAAGTGAAGAGTGGACAGCATTTTCTCTCTATGGTCTTGACTAGGACAGTCATGTTTTAATAAGTATTTAACAAGTATATTTAAGCAATTTAAATGACTTTATATAGTGTTTTCAGGATGAATTGTGGGACTCTAGATTAACCGTGCTATTGGGGAGGGAAATTCTTGAAGAATGATGATTCAGATATTCTGTAGCTTGTAAGAATTTCCTTCCCACAAAGATAGCCTTGCTGCTGCCTTGTATACTGGACCCAATTGGAAGGTCACTGGCTAAGATACTGTCTCCACTAGGCTCTGCCTAGAATTCTCTGTTTCTATTCCTTTTTGGGGTGTAGAGGAGGGTGGGTACTTGACTCTCTTTTGTGGAATTTTTTTTCTTTAGGTTGCTAATTTTATTGGGGTATGCCATGTCTTCAATGATGCTCTACTTTGCCTAAAGCTGGGCAGAAGCTTGTTAGAAGAAACTCATTAGTGACTTATTTACACTTAACATTTAGGACCCATCAGTTTTTACCTTTGGGAAGATCATTTTCTCTCTTGGTTTTAGGGGACTGCTATCTTCAAATAGAATGGGCACACATAGAATGATAGAATTTTAGAAATGCTTTATATTAGGGAGTCCACTGAACATTGGAATTGTGGAGTAGTTTAAGTTACATATATCTTAACTAAATAATTAGTATATATCTTTGAACTTAGATTTATCCTTACTTTTGGCTGTCCAAGAATGCTAGAAGATTTCTGCTTTTATTCTGTTTACTTTCATGTTATAGAACCTATAATTCTAGTCCCAATCTTCCCTGCTAACTGATCTTAGATAATTTGAGCTTTATCCTTTTATTGGGAGTCCCTATAAATTTGGTGAGTTTGTTGTATAGGAAAGCTTTAGAGTCAGAAACACTTGGTTTGAAAACCTAGCTTTGCCACTTACTAACTGTGCAATTCTGGGCAAGATATTTATTATTTCTGAGCATATACATTACTAAATAGATTTTGGTTTTGAAATGCTTAAATAATTCTTAAGTAGCATCATAATGTCTAACAGACATGCTCATGTCTTAGAAAATGTATAGTATTACCATATTCACTATTTACATTAAAATGTGGATAATAAGAAATGTGGATAATAAAATCATCTGTTTTCGAAAACACATGAATTTACCGAACGTTTCTTACAAATGGAAATATGTTACTCTCCATTTTTATAACAAGGATGTAGCAAGTTTGTTATGTGTAATGCCTGATGCTTTATAATTTACAAAATTTTAGAACTCACATCGTATATTCAATGCTCAACCACTGAGCCACGCCGGCCAGACTCACCAGTATTTTTTAGTTTTCCTGTACTTCCATGTGTGGTTGTATATATGGACCAATGGGAAAAACAATTTTTTGTGGGTAATATTGCTTTTCCCTCCAATTTTGTTCACTGTTTATAAGACAATTAAGAACTTTCAGTACATCTTTGAAAGGATTATCAAGGTTTTTAACTATCTTGAACATAAATATAGAACATATTATCATTTTTAAAACTTTAAGAAAATTTGCATGCTTTATTTTAACTTGTATTAATGTCAGAAATGTAATTTTGAAAGCGGGAGATAACAATACAATTTTGCAAACAGTGTAATGATTTAAGAGACCATCTACCTGGATTCAAATCAGCATTTTATCATGTACTAGCTTTGTGAACTTGCATAAGATAGTTTTTTCTTCTATCTCATGGGCTAGTAGTACTCACCTCACAGAGACTTAAAATTTTTTTTTAATTTTTATTGATTAAGGTATTATATATGTGTCCTTATCCCCCATAACCCCTTAACCCCCCACTCATGCTATCACCCCACTGGTGACTGTGTCATTTTTAAATCTTTTAAGTGGGGTGTTTAAATTAGAAAATCAGAATATTATTGAAAGCTTTGCTTTGCCAGAAAACCTGCGTTGATTTTTATTTCATAGTCATTAATTAAAAATACCAGTTCCATGGGTTATGATTTACAGCTCACATAGTAATTTTAATCTGTCTTCATAATAAAAATTTAATCTCTTGCATAAAAAGACAGTAAACAGCACCTGCCAGAGCACTGTAGCAATGAGAGCCATCAAGTGTGTATTCACATCGCTATGCAACACAACAGGGAAAGAGTTAATAAAAGCTGAATACATTACAAGATTACAAAGGTTTTTATTTATTAGGGGACAGGGAGGGTATGGAATATATAGGATGAAACATTAATAACCTCTCCATTCTGTAGGATCGACCTGTTGCTTTGGAGCTACGCTCTCAGCCCCACTGGGACTGTGAAACTGTGTTTTGGTGGTCTATAGGAGAGGTTCGACTTGGCACATGCAATGGTGAATGATGTCATTGAATGCATACCATATGTATTTGAGAGTAAGTGAATGTTATTCTCACTGCCGTGCACAGGCATATGTAAGTGTTGGAATGGAAAAATCATTTTTATGAAAATACAGAGAAGTAAAACAAGAATGTTCTGTCCTGGGCCTGATCAAATCACCAGTAGCTGCCAAGTATGAATACTCCCTGTAAGGTTTTCTCTTCTTAATTCTCCAGCTTCCGGCCTTTTGTTGGCTCTCAAAGTAGTCCATTCGGAAGGCCTTATTCAGCATGTTCTTTCTATTGATATGATATGAACACCAAATGAAAGTTCCATTTTCTCCATTAAAGTAAAGCTGGGAGAGTATTTTAGTGTGCATGATTTGCAACAGATGGTAATGATTAATTGATTTAGCTAACTTGCCGAATTGTTCTTTTTTTCCCAGTAGAACAGCATTATCTGAGAGATTCGTACTGCTAATCATTTTTCCACTCATTAATACATCAGAAAGGATATGGTTTTGTTTTAATTGTTCTCATTACTATTATTTAAGACATTATGCTCTAATGGTACAGCAACGGATATATCAAATAAATAGAGCAATTGATTTCTGTCAGGAATTTATAACTTATAAGATAAAACTATCTCCATATATTTTTCTATTCTATCTTGAACGTATCTGTATTTATGTTCAAGATAGTTAAAAATAATGTGAAATAGTTATTTTATCTTTAAACTTTTATTAGCAAATCACAGTGTCTTAGTAAAAATCCAGCATAATTTTTCTTAATCTTGTAATCATAAGCTTAATATTATAAATAAGTAAAATCATATTATATACAAAAACTGCCTTATATAACAAACAGTATGATTTTAAAATGATCTAAAATGAAAGCAATATTTGTTTATATAGGACATTAGAATATATAAATAAGAAAATTAAATATATTATTATGACAGAATACAAGTTACCATTTTGATATATTTCCTTCTAGATTTTTTCTGTATATGTATACATCCATATATACATGAACATAAATATGTGTGTATATGGACACTAGAGGCCCAATGCACAAAATATGTGCGCTGGGTAGGGAGGGTGGTTCCCTCAGCCCAGCCTGTACCCTCTTGCAGTCCAGGACTCCTTGGGGGATGTCTGACTGCCAGCTTAGGCCCGATCTTCTTAGTGGCAGGCTCTTTACCACTCGGCTCACTGCTTTTTAGTGCCACCGCCGCTGAGCTTGCCAGCTGCGAGCCTGGCTTCTGGCTGAGTGTCTGTTCCCCCTGTGAGAGTGCACTGGCTACCAGGGGGCAGCTTCTGCCTTGAGTATCTGCCCCTGGTGGTCAGTGTGCATCATGGTGACTGGTTGTTCCACCATAACGGTCGCTTAGGTTTTTATTATGTAGATTATATAGTTAAGTGCATATGAAATTTGGAATTAACATTTTCTTGACTATTTTTACTTAATATATCATGAGATTTTTCTCATGTCATTAAAATGTTTTTAGAATCATTTTTAATGAGAAATGAGTTTTTCTTTTAAAAAGGAAATACTGCCTTTTGGATTAGAAAATGGTCAATATACCTTCCATTTCAGCTCCTAAAATTTGAACCAATGAAGTGGTGGGTAGGATTAAATAGAGGTGGCTGAAGCTATCCCTTGACACATGAACTCTTAGATTGGCTCTTTTTTTAGAAAAATATTTTTATTAATTTCAGAGAGTAGGGGAGTGAGATATAGAAATATCAATGATGAGAGAGGATCATAGATTGGCTGCCTCCTTCATGTCCCCACTGGCGATTGAACTTGCAACTTGATCATATGCCTTGACTGGGAATCAGACGTGATCTCCTGGTTCATAGGTTAACGCTCATTGAGCCTCTAGCCAGGCAGATTGGCTCTTTTCTTTCAGGACGTGTCTACTATAGGTAAAAAGCAAGAGCTAATACCTTCCTGACTTTGCATCAGAAATTCAAAGTGTGGGATGGTTAATAACCACTATTTACTCTCTTGGCCTGAATGTGAATATTGAGCAAGAAATATTCAGGTGGAAATATTAAAAATAAAAAGCACATTATGTAAAATTGATATGGACAATTGATTACTTTTTCAATTAAAAAGTTTTATGAAAATTTTCAAAAATAGGCAAAAGAATAGTACAATGAGTTCATATAAAATATTAAAAAAGTATCCACTCATAGACAACCTTATTATTATGTCACTCTACCCTTTTCTCTCTCCCTATCACATATACACTGTATTTTCTTTAAGCAAATAACAGACTTTGTATCAGGAAAGTAATTTTATTAAGAGCATGTTTTCCTTCAGAAACTGTAAATGTACAACCTTAAAGATTGATTGTTGCAAAGTGTGACTCAGGTGTCAGATAAATATGATGGAGAGAATCTGTAAATTTCCTATAGCAAACATTTGCTGAGTACCTGTTATGTTGAAACACTGTACTAGGTGCTGATGATGTAGATCTCAAAGACTTTGGCCATGTTTTCAAAGAGCTCACTTTCTAGGCGTGAATGCACTCCTAAATAATAAACACTACATTCTTATAATACAACTAGAGGCCTAGTGCATGAATTCGTGCACTGGTGGGGTCCAGCCAGACCACCCAGATGGGGACAAATCGGGGGTGGGGCCAGCCGGGTCGAGGGGCTACGGTTCCAGTCATTTTGGTTGTTTTGCCGTTTGGTCGCTGGGCTTTTATTATATAGGATAGAGCAAATGTTGAGTTAATATATAGGGTGGGGTAAAAGTAAGTTTACAGTTGTATGTGAAACAGATTATTCCTGTATAATTATTTATTATTGTATTATTTTCTATATAAACAACTGTAAACCTCCTTTTGCCCCACTCGGTATATACGTGAGTATGCATAGTATCCTATATGTATGTGTATATATGTGTATATGTGAAGTAAATATGCATACATACACATAAATGCACACATACGTGTATTGAATATTATAGAAATACCTAGGAGAATTATATAGCCAAAATTATAAATGATTAATAATTTCTCTTTGTGAATCTTACTTTTAGTTGTTTACATAAAATTTTTTTGTTTTCTTATGAAGACAGTTACCAGAAAGAGATACCTAAAAGAGGTTAACAAACAATTTGGTTTATATTTATTACACAGATGAGAGGGAAAAGGCTTTTTTCCTTTTACCATATTGTGATCAGATTACTGTAGAACATTGGGAAAGAAGTTATTTTGTTTATTGCCAGGTTTATATTAAAGATCAAAGTCTGTAAATGTAGAAAATATAACAAATTATTGATTTACATGAGTCTATTGACTCGTGTAGTTGTGAGTGAATTGGAGAAGCTCATCTTTCCATTATCGATCCGCACTTTAACGGGTGTATTTGTTCACGAGGCTGCCTCGTAGGAATTGCTTTTTTCTGAAGCATGAGTTACAGTAGGCCTGCCAGGCGTTCGTGTGAGGTGGACCATTGTTATGAAACTGGCAATCGTTAGGTCAGTGCTTAGGATCTGTCACAGGATGCTACTGACTGGAACTAATGACTACTCATTAATTTTTGTCAGATAGTCCCAGTATTTATTAGCATCTTGGTAATCTATAAGATTTTAGAAGATCTTTGCTAATACTATTAAGATATAGCTAATGACAACATTAGCTATCATATGTGAAATATCCTCACAGAGAATAATAGGTTAACATTGTTTTTAAAAAATATATTTTATTTATTTATTTATTTTTAATATATTTTATTGATTTTTTACAGAGAGGAAGGGAGAGAGACAGAAAGTCAGAAACATCGATGAGAGAGAGACATCAATCAGCCGCCTCCTGCACGCCCCACAGTGGAGATGTGCCCGCAAGCAAGGTACATGCCCCCAATCGGAATCGAACCTGGGACCTTTCAGTCTGCAGGCCGACACTCTATCCACTGAGCCAAACCGGTCTCGGCTAGGTTAACATTTTTTACAACATTTTAAAATTTAGAGTTTGCCATAAAGCCAAAGAATTCAGTAAGGTAGCCTTTTTATTATCATTGTTTCATAGCTATGTAAACTGAAGCCTAATGATATTAAGTGACCTTTTAAGATTTACCTAGTAAGTTGTAAAGCGAGGGTTGACACTCATTTATTTATTAACAAATATTGATTTAGAGTCTACTTGTACAAAGCACTGGAAATAAAGTTGTGAAAACCCATGGCACTTCTATGTCCTAACGGAGAGCCAGATATTAAACTAATCAATCACTGGATTAATTATTTAATTACAATTGTGATTAATGATGTGAAGGAGCACAATGCAAAATGAGAGCATACAGCAGGAAGATCTGACGTAGTGTGGAAATCCCTGGAGAAATCTTTCACTTGAATTCTGAAGAAAGTGGAAAAGGTTGTGTGTGTGTGTGTGTGTGTGTGTGTTCCGGGCGGAGGGAGCAGCCTGGGCAGGAGTCGTGAGGGAAGAATATTGTTAGGTTGAGAAACTGAAATCGGCAAGTATGTCTGAATCACAAAAATGAATGAAAAAGATGTCTGGTGAGGTAGTTAGGGTTCAGGGTCCAAATCTCATGCTTTTTAGCAGAAAAATTCCACAAATTATTTAGTGCCTACCACGCATGAGGTATATGTGATGAAATATGAAAGAATATAAAACCTTCTATTTAAATGAGAAAATGCCCCCCTTTGAGAAAAGTGCTGCTAAAAGACAGCACTTTTATGGTATTATATGATCAATTTTTAGATTACTTTTTTCTTTTTAAGTTACAGTTGACATAACAATATTGTTAGTGGCAGGTGTACAAGCCCGGGATTAGACCTTTATATCACCCTGATAAATCTAGTACCCATCTGATACCAAATATAGTTACTATAATATTTTTGACTGTATTCCTTATGCTATTCTTTATATACCCATGACTATTCTGTAGTTATCAATTTGTACTTCTAAATCCTTTCACCTTTTCACCCAAACATCTACCTGCCTCCCATCTGGCAACTTGTTTTGTGTATGAATGAGTCTGTTGCTGTTCTGCTTATTTTATATTCTACATGTAAATGAAATCATCTGTCTTTTTCTGTCTGACTTGTTTCACTTAGCATAATACCCTCTAGGCCCATCTGTTTGGTTGCCCTGGCTGGTGTGGGTCAGTGGTTAGAGTGTCGGTCCATGCACTGAAGGTTCTATCCCTAACCCTGTTGGGTGTGTTCAGGAGGGCGACCAATTGCTGTATCTTTTTCACATTGATGTTTCTCTCTTTCTCCCCTCCCTTCTTCTCTCTCCTCCCTCCCATCCACTCTGTAAAAATCAATGGAAAAAATATCCTTGGGTAAGGATTAACAACATTCCATCTTCTCCTTTTCATTTCCACTGCCACTCCCCTAGTTCTGACTCACATTATTATTACTACTAGAGGCCCGGTGCATGAAATTCCTGCACTGGGGGGGGGAGGGGGCGCGTGTCCTTCAGCCCAGCTTGCTCCCTCTCCAGTCTGGGATCCCTTGAGGGATGTCTGACTAAATGGGCAGTCGAACATCCCTCTCACAATCCAGGACTGCTGGCTCCCAACTGCTCACCTATCTGCCTTTCTGTTTGCCTCTTACTGCTTCTGCCTGCCAGCCTGATCACCCACTAACCACTCCCCTGACAGCCTGTTTGCCCCTAAGTGCCCTCCCCTGCAGGCCTTGTCGCCCCTAAGTGCCCTCCCCTGCAGGCCTTGTCACCCCTAAGTGCCCTCCCCTGCAGGC
>JAAGEH010000417.1:27686310-27953395 GCA_011751065.1 Lasiurus cinereus | reverse complement strand
CCCTCCCCTGCAGGCCTTGTCACCCCTAAGTGCCCTCCCCTGCAGGCGTGGGTCCCCCCCAACTTCCCTCCTCTGCTGGCCTGGTCTCCCCCAACTTCCCTCCTCTGCTGGCCTGGTCACCCCTAACCACCCTCCCCTGTAGTCTTGATCACCCCCAACTGCCCTCCTTGCAGGCCTGGTCCCAGCCAGCTGCCCTCCCCTATTGGCCATCTTGTGGTGGCCATCTTAGGTCCAAATGGGGGCAGGATCTTTTGACCACATGGGGGCAGTCATCTTGTGTATTGGAGTGATGGCCAATCTGCATATTACTCTTTTATTAGATAGGATAGAGGCCTGCTGCACAGGTGGGGGACAGCTAGTTTGCCCTGAAGGGTGTCCTGGATCAGGGTGGGTGTTCCCTTGGGGCGTGGGGTGGCCTGGGCGAGGGACCTGTGGTGGTTTTCAGGCCAGCCATGCCCCCTGGCAACCCAAGCAGAGGCCCTGGTATCTGGGATTTATTGATCTGCTACCATTGAAACTTTGTAGCCTGGAGCAGAGCCAAGCCTTCTGCTCCGACAGCCATTGAAACCTCGTTGCCTGAAGCGGAGGCCTGGGCAGCCAGCGTTTGCGAAAGCTTGCCTTCTTCCATCTCCAGTTGCAACCCAAGACTCCCTCCCGCTCTCTCTGTGGCCATAGCCATCTTGATTAGGTTAATTTGCACACTCGCTCTAGTTGACTGGTGGGCGTGGCTGGTGGGTGTGATTTGTGGGTGTAGCGGAGGTACGGTCAATTTGCATATTACATTTTTATTAGATAGGATTTTCCTTAATTCTGGGGACATAGGCTTGTACTTTCCTACCACTTGAAGTTAGGCATGGTCATATGACTTGCTCTGACCTTGGGAATGTCAAGGAATCAGCACACAATTTGCCGTTTTCTTTTCAACCTGCCTGTGACTTTCCTTGTTCCACACAGTAGCAGCTCTTGCAGCTGGCATCCCTGGATGAAGACTGGAGAGCAGAGCGATGGATCTGCAGGGAGAGCAAGAAAACTCCCTCAAACATTTGTTACTTAAAGCCACAGTGAAGACTAAGTTACTTAGAAAAATGTGCTACCATTTCCCTCGATTTCTGCTTAGCCAGAGGTCGCCAAACTGAGGCTTGCAAGCCACATGAGGCTCCCGGGCCACGGTTTGTCGCTCTGTTGACTAATGAGTTTGCCGACCACTGGCTTAGACAATTGAGAACAAAAAGATAGAGATGATTGACTTGTTAAAAAAATTGACTATTTTAAAATTAAGCTTCAGTTTATGAAGGATGAAAAAAATTTAAATCCTCACCTGAGGATATGTTTTTATTGATTTTAGAGAGAGGAAGGGAGAGAGAAACATCCATCAGTTGTGCCCTGAGAGGGGATCGAACCTGCACCCTTTTTTGTGCCCTGACCAGGAACTGGACCTGCAACCTTTTTTGGTGTGTGGGACGATGCTCCAAACAACTGAGCCAGCCTGCCAGGGCAAAGGGTGAAATATTTAAGTGCTTTTAGGGTGATATTTTGGAGAAATATGTTCTTTGTATCCTTAATAGTTATGGTTGTATCCCAGGACACACAAAGTAGAGCTTTTGATTTCTGACATTATAGAAGGGATTTTAAAATTTAGAGATAAAATATAGCTTTCTTTTAGGACAAGCAATAAGCTTGGAAATTTAATTTTGCTGTGTGTGTGTTTGTGTGTATCTTTCACTTAACGGTAGCTTATTTCCTTAAATAATTTACTGATTAAAAAAAATAAATTATTAATACTTAACGTATTTAAACTTAATCCTAAATTGAGGCTTGTTTATTTTATGGAGGGTTTGCATATATTTCTGTCAGACACCAATGGTTGTGTAGATCTGAGACCACTTTATCACCATTTAAGAGTCTTGGCTTAATTTTAGGAGGGAGATTCTGATTCATTTCCTCCAGGTTTAGTTCTCCATGCCCCCACTCTGTTTCAGCTCTTTGTTACTTTCTCCCCCTTAGACTTTTCCCTTACTTACTTGGAAGCTCAGAAATATCTTAAATTTTTTTATACTATACCCTGGATCTAGTTATATAATAGAGAAGTCTTGTGTTTTTGTTTTTTGTTGTTGTTGTTATGAGCAAAAATCTAGAGAGTCATTCCTAGGTATATTGAGAGACATCACATATATACGTACTTGTGTACTTGAAATGTTCATTGTGTGTTACATTGGTAATAATGATATGTTCCATTAATATGGAGGCTTACCAAGAGTTTTTATATGTTTTTTCTCATTTAGTCTCCACAGCAACAAAATATAAAAGCTTTAAAAACAAAGGTAGGCATGTTTGTTATTAAAACTAATTATTTCCAAGAATGAGGAATTGGCTCTATAAATCATAATCAGGAAGGATGTTTTGATATTAGTGTCTATAACAAAGTATCTCATTTGTTGTATTTTACTTAAGTATTTTCATGAAGTAACAAAGAACATGCTTACAATGGATAAGGAAAGAATATAAAATTGTATCTTTTATAATCATAGTTATGTCAATTACATATTCATGTGAGTAAGCATTGAAAATAAACATAGCAAAGGTAAAAACACTTGATTTAAGGTGTTAGGATTGTGGAAATTTTTTTCATTTCATTCTAGTGTTGTCTTATGATTGTACAGTTAATAAAAGACATCTAAAACTTATTCAAAGAATATTATCCAGTTTTTATTAAAATCTTTGTATACATTTATACAGTGAAAGAAGTCTAAGATGATTGAATGTGTAATGTTATATAGAAGAATATTGGTGATCTGTTAGTAGGATTTCAAGTGATTTTTTTTTAAAAAAGTATGCTTTATGACTTTAATATCCAGGTTTTAAAAATGATAATTTATAATGATAAATGATAAAACTGTTTTTGTTTTGGAATAAATACCCCATGAGCTATAAAAACTAGGCTTTGGTTTAAAAAATATCTTTTACTGAGGCTCAGGGTAAAAAAGCTTATGTCCAAAGGAAAAACAAATTTATAATGAATCTTTCCATAGCTCTTAACCTCTGTGATGAAAGTACAGGAAAATTGAAGGCTAAATTTCTTCTTCTTTTTTTGATTCTCACCTGAGGATGTTTTTTCCATTGGTTTTTAGAGAGTGGAAGGCGCAGGGAGAGACAGAGAGAAACATCGATGTGAGAGAGACACATTGATTGGTTGCTTCCTGTACCTGCCCCAACCAGGGCAGGGGATTGAGCCTGCAGCCAAGGCACATGCCCTCGACCGTAATCGAACCTGGGACCCTTCAGTCCAAGGGCTGACACTCTATCCGCTGAGCCAAACTGGCTAGGGCAAGACTAACTTTCTTAACAAAACGGTGAGTGAGAGTCACTAGGCTTCAGAAGTTCACATAGTACTCTCCAATTTTTGGTCATTTAACAGTAAATCTCAAACATTTAAATTTACGTGACTTGAATACTTTATTAGAGGAATTAACATTTACTGAGAAAAGAGCCAGGTACTTTATATATATGATGTTTAATGTCACAATCATTAAAAACATTTTTTAAAATATTGCTTAGAGAGAGAGAGAGGGAGCGGAAGGAGGAGGGAGGGAGAGAAACATTGATTTGTCATTCTACTTAATGCACTCATTGGTTGATTTCTTGTATGTGCCCTGACTGGGGATTGAACCCGCAACCTTGGCGTACCAGGACAATGCTCTAACCAACTGCTCTTCCCGCCAGGGCTGTCACAATAATTTCTAATCTGACAGCCATGCATGGTGTAGCCTCCATTTTGTCCACTTGTGAAAATGGAGACTGAAGAGATCAAATAATTGGGGCAAAGTCATTTAACTCGAGGTGGAGGAGTCAGAAATGAAGCCCAGTTCTGAAGGATTTGAAAGTCTTTGTCCAGCATGGTCTCCCATGAAGAGTAGGCCCTTCCTACTGTACATCTTATTTGATTTTGCTCTTAATCATACCATTTGGAACTGGTGTATTTCAAAAAAGGAAGGTATTGAAAAATAACACAAAGAGTTGATTAGTTGTAATTCTCCTAAGATTTGAAGAACCCCTCTCCCCTTTTTGGCAGTCTGCAAATGGTTAAACTTGATGAAATACTAATGAAGAATTACAGAGTTATTTGTTTGACTTTGCCACTTGGGACATTTGGCAA
This sequence comes from Lasiurus cinereus, assembly GCA_011751065.1. Classification (NCBI taxonomy): domain Eukaryota; kingdom Metazoa; phylum Chordata; class Mammalia; order Chiroptera; family Vespertilionidae; genus Lasiurus; species Lasiurus cinereus. The sequence continues at coordinate 27,949,242 of JAAGEH010000417.1, read as the reverse complement.
ATGAGACAATTCATCTCAGTGTGTAGCTAGTCTCATTTCTTAAAGAAAATTAATTAATGCAGTTTGTCTTCTTCCCATATCTCTGATTGTAGTCCTTTTATTATACCTCCACTTTCCTGCTTTACTTTTCTTCCCTGGAAATAAGCTGTTTTTCAAGGCTTTCTTGTTTCTTTCAACCTGACGAGTAAAAGCAGTTCTCCTCAGGATGAGTGTGTATTTGTAATTTTAGTACACTTTAGACAAGACAGAGACATTTGTGCAATATCCCATAGGAAAAAAAATTTATACTGTAGGATTTCAAAGACATCAACCCCTTTTAAAAAGCGATTTAATCACATTTCTTTTATAATTGTCTTTATTGCTCTTTGTCTTCTTTTTGGCAAAACGGGTTAATATTGTGTAGATCTTACCATAGTTGTCTTCCAGCACAAGAGGTCATTACTTAAATTTATCACCAACATAATTTTCTTCTTAATACCTTTCACATTTTAAAAATAAGAATACCTATGATTTGAGGGCCATTTTAAAAAGTGTTTTTTGAAGAATAGGAAGCAGTTTTCTATAATTTTAAGTTACATGCATAAACATTTTTTTTTTTTTAAAGAAAATGGCTTGAGCAGTTGTTTGGTCTCTTTGAATATATTTTTTTCTCTATTTTAACAGTGTGGACTTTTCATTTTAAAGGTAGAATGATTACATGCTCATTTTCTTTCTCCTTTTGGTATTCATCTAAAAAAGTGGGATTTCAGAAAATCTAGCTTTTAAATCACTTTCTAACATTTTTTTCCTCACCCTACAGACCTAGGAAGGAATCAGTTTGAAAAAAAAAAAAGATTGTTATCAATCATATCCCGTACAAATGTTGTATAAAAAGCCTTTAATCATGTGGTGAGAACATAGAGAATTAGAATGAATATATTTAAACCAACTGAATGAGGAAAAATATGGGAAAGAAAGGATGGAAGTGAAGTTAATTAGGAATTAAGCAAATACTTTATGTTAACATTACAATTTGTATTTTTATATTAAATTTATATATAAAGGTAATATAAAAGTCACTGTTATAGACTATAATGGCTTTAGGATTATTTTATATTATACATAGGGTATTGACTTCTGTACTGTATAACTTAAAATGAAATGTGATGAAATGGCTTGATTCAATCATGATATAATACCAGTTTAACAATGGAAGGATTTAATTTTCCTAATTTTCGCCCTTTTCTAATTTTCTCAGCAGACTAGGTTTTAGAATTATCAGATCATTTCATTCACTCACAACCTTTTAAAAAATGTTAACTCTGTGTAGATTACAGAAATACCATTCCATTATTTACCCCAGTGATAGCTCCTATCTGGCAGTTGAAGGCATGGTAACCTTTAAAATGAAATAACCCTGTCATAATATCATGGCAGAAAACTGACAGGATAGTAAAAATATTCTAGACTTGGAGGGGCGTTCAAGGGGGAAGCAGTTTACAGGTATTTTTATTGGGGAGATTTACAAATGCTATGCTGTTTGGTATACTTAGTGTTGAGCTGAGGAGGCCGATCAGATACATAAATCATGTTCAAGGATTCTGAGATAACCCAGAAGAGACTTCAGATAGGAGAGAATAGTTGCGTGGCGGATCTGGAATTCTTCTCTCTTCACTTTGCTTACTTACTCCTCTTATCATATACTTTCATTGAGTTCTTTCACTGCAAATCTATATAGTTTGGTCATTTGAGGTTCTTTGGGTTGGAGTAATGGAGTATTTTCCTTTTTTCCCCACTCGATTATGACTAATATTCAAAGTAGAGAATCTGGGGAGCAGCGGAAGAGAATTTATAGCGTTAGTTCTTAGTTTAGGCCATGAGTATAGGGGACCCATTTTTGAGGTGGAAAATAGCCAGCAGATGGAAATGTCCATCAATGAATAGATGTATGGATAGACAAATTGTGGTATATATATATACAATGAAATATTATTCAGCCATAAGAGAAATGAAAATTTATAGCATGAATGAACCCAAAAAATATTATGCTGAGTGACAAAAAAGCCAGACACTAGTGGTCATATATTGTATGATTCCATTGTATGAACAGAATAGATAAATCCATAGAGACAGAATACAGATTGATTCTGGGGGGAGGGAGTGTTAAGGAAAAGAGGGTCATGAGGAGGAACTCCTCAATCAGTAGGGGGTTTTACTTTGGAGTGATAGAAGTGTTTTGGAATTAGATAGAGGTCATGGTTGCATAAAATAGTGAATGTACTAAACGCCACTGAATTGTTCACTTTAAGATGGTTAAGTTTATGTTATAGAAATTTTACCTAAAGTTATTTCAATTTAAAAATTTATTTATTTTTGTTTGCTTGCTTGCTAAATAATGAATGTAGTTAGTTTGTTTTGGGTGCCTGCTGTGTGTAGGGTTATTGTGTATAAGACTGCCGATTACTAGTTCTGGGATCTGAGCAAAATGGGAGAGTGGGTGCAAGCAATGATTAGACTAAATTCTCCAGAAATTTTTTATTCATATGGGGGAAGGGAAATATTTGATTGACATGGAGCACAGTTAGAAATAGTAGTTCCTAAAGCCTGATGTAATATGGGGGACAGGGCAGAATAAGATTGCATATAGAGTCTATGACTGTGACGTTCACTTGTCAAGTTCAGAAATGCTAATTCTTTGGCTCTTTCCTTCCCATGAGAGTGACTGCCAGTATGACAGAGCTCATTTTACCTACTCTTTCTGACTCTGTCCTATTGTAGCTCCTCCATTACAGCTGAAATCTTTCCAGCTTGGAGATACAGTGGGAAGCATTGCAGCCTCAAACCACCCTTTAATTGGCTAGAAGTATCACTGTTGAGTGACATGATCTTTCTTCCTAGGGGAATGAAGGAGGAGAACAGCACCAAGAAATTAATCCAATTATCTCAACATTTGAATCCAGTCATATTATTGCAGCAGCTGGAAAAGCTTGCCCTTCTTCAAAAGAGAACAGATTTAGAATTCTGTCTCTTCCCTTAGTTTCATTCTCTAGCTTTGTTAGGCTCCACAATGATTGTCACATGCAGACTTCGTGAGTTTTATTAATTAGAATCTGGATATTCTGCTAATAACAAAACAGACCAGAACTCATATTCCCAGTGCTCAGTCTGGTGCCAGACCCACCGAACCACTTGGTTTCGTTAAGAACATTGACGTTTTACCTATAAAAATAGGCTGATCTAATAATGAAATGTCTTTTCCTCCTCTGGTGTCTGGAACTTCAGCTTTTGACTTGGTTCATAGGGATGTATGCAAATGGAACACTGTAGAACTGTAGAAGGGACCTAAATAAAACTTTGGTTTTACCAATAATCAGACTGCTAGTATATGAGAGAAACGTGCCAGACTGCTTTTGACAGAACCGGAATGAAAAGCTTTATAAACAGCCTGCCAAATACTAATTAATTTTCTGAACATTTCAAGATTTTTATTAAGTTTATATTCCTAAGTTTTTCTGTAGGGTCTGTGACCTGATATATTATTGCCAGAAAGTTGATGGTGAGGTCACGAGTGTAAAATGTTAGTTTTATGGCAAGATAGTTGGCATAAAACCTTAATCTATATATAGCTTAGTTAAATGAGAAACAAGTGTATAAATAACAAGAGGAAGAAAATTGTTGGGTATATTTGCAAAAATTTCCCCAACTCGTTAAACAAATGCTTTTAGAATGAAGACTTGTAGCAGCACTCTGGTTTTTTCATACATAGCCTTTGTGAGATTGCTGTGGTAATCACTGTGACTGACAGTTCACATCTGGAGACTTGTAAAATATGCATATTGATAACCCCCATTTGGATTTGCCTCATCTGTTAATATGAGCTTGCTGCTTGCCTTTCTCTCTGCCTCAGAAAGGAGATGCTCAGTCTCTTAGGTAAAAATCGTATCTTTTTATAGTTTTATTTTTCATGTCTTAATTATCCGATAAATATTTTAAAACACGAATGACTTAATTTTAATGGAAGCTTGGAGGGGAAGGGAAGAAAGAGGAGCTAAGACCAGGGCATTGGGCTGGTGGTGGGGAAAGAGGAGAAAGGGAAAGGAACAAATTGGAAGTAGCTGGCAGAATGGCAGTGAAGAAGAGACTGGTGTCTGGTATAAGGATGGGAGAGGATGGGGGGGGAGAACAAAGATGATTACTGGACATTAGTGGCAATGACAATTTATATACTTCCCATTTTAAGCTTTAAGATTCTGATTCTGTTACCTACTATTTTTTGAAAATGTTAATTATGATTCACTAGCTCTAACACTTTTTTATTTTATTTTCAATATATTTTATTGATTTTTTTACAGAGAGGAAGAAGGGAGAGGGATAGAGAGTTAGAAACATCGATGAGAGAGAGACATCGATCAGCTGCCTCCTGCACTCCCCACACTAGGGATGTGCCCGCAACCAAGGTACATGCCCTTGACCAGAATCGAACCTGGGACCTTTCAGTCCACAGCTGGTGCTCTATCCACTGAGCCAAACCAGTTTCGGCTCTAACACTTTTTTTTAATATACATAATGTCTGCAAATGACCTGCTATTTTTTTTTTAAATCACTTATTCTTAAACATTTATTCCATATTCTTTATTGATTTCAGAGAGGAAGGGAAAGAGAGAGAGAGAAACATCAGTGGTGAGAGAGAACCATTGATAGAGCCCACAACTCGGGCATATGCCCCTGACTGGAATCAAACCTGGGACCCTTTAGTCTGGCAATACTCTATCCACTGAGCAAAACCAGTCAGGGTACCAGCTCTAATACTTAAGTCATTAGAGGTTTCATTCCAAATTGAGAAATTAGAGCAGCCTTCTAAAATGGAAAATCTCTGAGATGCAATAGCAGTGACTAGTGTGAAATTCCCTTAAGGTCAGATTTGTCATTGTCTTGTGATTAGATAAGTCTTCATGGTCCCAAAGAAAAGAAACACATTACATTGTGAGGACACACATGTTCTTGAACTCACCCTTGATACAAACACCAGAAATGCAGAAGTTAGTTATTAGGGAGAAACCAGCCGGCTTGCATCATTCCACCTACTGTTTGTATATTTTCAAGAGAGGTAATTTGATTGGGTCAGCTTGCTGCTCTTCATTGAGAACCCCTTTTGGTTGTAGTTCTGTGAAGACAGCTCAGAAGTGTTTTCTCTCCCTTGTAACTTAGTCCATATACATTGGTTTGACTTGTGCATTTGAAACACAGTTCAGTCAGCTGTGGTTTTCTTATTTAAACTTTTATTTTGTACCATATACAGTGAGCAGATGTATGCTAGGTGCTGGGAAATAGGTGAGCAAGATAGACACGCCCCTGTTTCATGGAGTTTATATTTTGGGAATGTGGAGGTGGTGAAACAAAATAAACAAATGAATGAGCAAGGTAAGGGTAGAGGGAGGGTTGGGAGCCGGGTGGAGGGGAGTAATGGGGAGAAAAAAGAGGAACAATTGTAATCATCTGAACAATAAAGATTTATAAAAAAATAAAGTGGCTAAACTTAAAAAATATCATACAGAGATCTAACAGCCGACTAGAGGACCATAAGAATCAAGTCAAAGATTTGAAATATAAAGAAGCAAAAAACACTCAACCAGAAAAGTAAAAAGAAAAAAGAATCCAAAAATATGAAGATAGTGTAAGGATCCTCTGGGATAACCTCAAATATACCAACATCCGAATTATGGGGGTGCCAGAAGAGAGAGAGCAAGATAGTGAAAACCTATTTGAAGAAATATGACCGAAAACTTCCTCCACTGGGTGAAAGAATAAACTTACAAGTCCAGGAAGCACTGAGAACCCCAAACAGAAGGAATCCAAAGAGGAATACACCAAGACATATTATAATTAAAATGCCAAGAGCAAAAGACAAAGAATATTAAAAACAGCTAGAGAAAAACAGTTAGTTACCTACAAGGGAGCACCCATATGACTGTCAGCGGATTTTTCAGCAGAAACTATGCAGGCCAGAAGGGAGTGGCAAGAAATATTCCAAGTGATGAATAGCAAGAACCTACAACCAAGATTACTCTACCCAGCAAAGCTATCATTCAGAATTGAAGGGCAGATAAAGACCTTCACAGATAAGAAAAAGCTAAAGGAGTTCATCACCGCCAAGCCAGTATTATATGAAACGCTGAAAGGTATTCTTTAAGAAGAGGAAGAATAAGAAAAAGATAACGATAAAAGTTATGAACAACAAATGCATATCTATCAACAAGTGAATCTAAAAATCAAGTGAATTAAAAATCTGATGAACAGAATAAACTGGTGAATATAATAGAATCAGGGGCATAGAAAGGGAGTGGACTGACAATTCTTGGGGGGAAGGGACTTGGAGGGTGCAGGAAGAGACTGGACAAAAGTCGTACACCTATGGATGAGGATAGTGGGGGTGGGGTAAAGGGCAGAGGGTGGGGTGGGAACCCGGTGGAGGGGAACTATGGGGCGGAAAAAGAGGAACAAATGTAATAATCCGAACAATAAAAATTTATTAAAAAGAATAAACATAGTCTGTGGATCATCTAGATCAGTGGTTTGCCACTCTGTTGACTAATGAATTTGCCGACCACTGGGATACAGACTTAATCACAAGGAACAACAACAGCCTATAATTATTGGAATCGAGAGTCTAGGTCAGTGGTCGGAAACGCTTTAGTCAACAGAGTCGCAGTTTGCCGACCACGGATCTAGGTGTTTTTGTTTCTCTAAGCTGGGTTTGCAGGGCTCGTGTATCTGTGGTCAGCCGTGAGTGGACTAGGTGATTTTGTTGATCCTGGTTTTTCTTTCCTCCTCACAGTTAGGGTCTTGACTGGGCCATCTTGATTATGCCCCACGTCTTTTCCTCCAGTAGGCACGCTTGGGCATTCATGGTGAGAGCAAAGCCCAATTGTGCAAAAGAGCAGATGAGAATGAACGAGTGCTTTCAAACCTCTGCTTGCCTCACTTTTGCTAACATCTCATTGGCCAAAGTAAGTCAGAATTGGAGGGGACTACAGAGATGTAGAACAAAGTGGGGTGAATTCAGAAAAGCCATTCAAGTTTATTAATGCAGTCAATGGAACAGATGCTATAAGTGATTTTCTTTTCCATTTTGTTTGAATCAGGATTCAAATGAAAGCCCACACTTTCCAGGTTCTCCCACCTTCTCTTTGTTTTTTTTTACCTTGTGTTTTATATTTAGAAGAGAATTTGGAATTTCTAATACATACCGAGATGATCACTGTGACTAGAATGTAGTAAAGAGGGATGGAATGAAAGGCAAGGTTTGGAGAGTCCATTTTATTCATTTGGCGCCTTATGAATTATGGGAAGGAGTTTGGGTTTTACAGTTGGGAAGCCATGCTGGGTTTGGAGTTGGGAGAACATGATCTGATTTATGTTTGTATTGTCTTTTATAAATTCAAGATACATTTACATGTAGTTTAATACATAGGTGAGTTTTGACAAATCTGTACACTCATGTAACCACTACCCCATACAAAATATTAAATATTTCAGTGTTTGTTCTCCATTGCCCCTTTGTAGTCAATCTCTCCTCTTCTATTTTAGCCTCACTAATCTGATTTCTATTATCATAGATTAGGTATAACTGTTCCAGAAATTCATATGAATGGGCTCATACTAATACATTGTTTTGAAACTGGCTCCTTATCTCAAGTCCCAAAGGGCCTTGCTCAGACCAGAACAGCCCAACCCAGTCCTGAGGGGCAGAGTCTAGCCCTAAAAGGTCAGTCAATTCACGTCTACACAGAAGGCTACAAGTGGGTCTTTACCATTCTTTTTTTAAAATCCTCAACCGAGGATATTTTTCCCATTGATTTTTAGAGGGAGTGGAAGAGAGAGGGAAAGACAGAGAGAAACATTGGTGTGAGAGAAACACTGCCATTGGTTACCTCCTGCATGCCCCTGACCAGGGCCTGGGAGGTAGAGGAGCCTGCAACTCTGATTAGTGCCCTTAAACGACATTGAACCTGGAATCCTTCAGTTCGCAGGCCCATACTCTTTCCACTGAGCCAAACAGGCTAAGGCTACCGTTATTCTTTATAGAGAGACTAGCACCCATTTAACCAAAAGAAATGTCATTGTATTACAAAAAAAAAAAAAAAAAGTGATAGGAAGAAAATTACCCAGAGTGGAGAATTGGAACATGAAACCTATATATGATGTTTAATGTAAATTAACATAAAGGAACGATAGATATTAATAGATACTCTCACGTTTTTTAGTTGCTTATGGTATGGTATTTGGGGCTTTAATTAACCATAAGGGAAGGAAGAGCAGAATCTGTGATCCATGAGAGAAACATCAATGTAGATTGGATGCCTCCAGCATGCCCCTGGCTGGGGATCGAGGCCACAACCGCGGCGGGCATGTGCCCTGATCTGGAATTGAACCGGTGACCTCCTGGTGCATGGGTCGATGCTCAACCACTGAGCCACCAGCCAGGCAGGAAATGTTTTTTTGATATTAGCTTGTCATTCTTTTATCAACCAGCCATACGTAACTTATTAAGCATTGAAGATTCCAAAATGCACAGAGCACATTCTCTATACTCCAGAGTCTGAAAGGTACTTTCTGACTTCAAATGGACCTTTCTTTAGAAGGTAGATCCTAAGGTCAGAACATAAAGCATTAAGTTTTACCCAAGCAAAGGAGATATATCTGAGACTGGCCTGGCAAGAGATTGGAATATTATGTTAATGTTCCTAGGGTTCTCTCTCATCTTATGCAAAAATCACACTTCACTGATTCCAAGTTTAGTGGATTAGAGGAAAATCTGAGATCAGAAAGTTAAATTCAAGTCCTGTGTTACCTATTTGATCATTTTACAGCGTTACTGGATAATTTGTAATTAGTGACAAGCATTTTAGAGTTCATGAACAATTCTGTTTGGGTGATTGCTCCCCTGTTCTGACCTTCCATGCTCCCTGTGTTTTCCAAATGATAAATGGGCACTTTAGTTATCTATTGTTCAGGGCACCCTGCTTTTTTGTCACCAAAAGATATAGTATCTTCCCAATTTATGTTAAGCATGCATTTTCCCTTCTAGGTCTTTTCTAACTAGGCATATATTTATTTCCTATGACTTTAGCTGTAACATTTCAGTCCAGATTAGATTTCCATTAGTTTAAGATTTTATTTTTCTGCATCACTAATCAAACAGTTTTAATGACATCTTTTCATGTAACTTGGAGACTGAAGTACTAGGGATTCCAGCACTATAATGACCTATTCCATAAAGGTACTACAAGGAAGGAGAACACATTTTGGAAAAAGAGCTGTATGTATATATTATTAAAAAGGTAAATAAAAGATCTATAGGCTAGTTATTATTCACAACAGTGTAATTTCCCAAGCTTTGAAAGATGAAAGGATTGGTAAACCCATCTGTTTCTCATTGTTGAAAATGGAAAAATGCTTCTCTTCACTGAGATCTAATGATAATGTTGGGAGAATATAATTTCTGTATTTTAGCTTTTTTGATTCGTGAAGCACATTTTGGATTCTCTGTTGATCCTCTAAATCTGTAGGCCTTAGGCTGAAATGTAGGGAAAATCTGCTAATTTAATCTCCAGGTTTTGGAACTAACCTTCACTGGATACCCACTTCTCTTGTACTCTTCTCTACAAGCTAACACACCAACAACCAGTTCTCTGATTGATTCTCTAGATATCAGCTAGGGGTCCTATAATTCATTTCAATTTTGATGCTAAATACAGAGTTAACACAGATCCCATAGCTTAAGGGCTTAGTCCCAACAAGACTGTTCCCACCTCAGATGCCAGACCCAGTTTTGCCACCTGTACTTCTGAACAACTGACTATAAATTGGAGGTTCCCATGACTCCTCAGATTTGAAAATTGCTATAATAGCTTACATAACTCAGGAAAAGAGATTTATAGAGTAAGGTATGAGGGAGGGGGCACAGAACCTCCATGTCCTCTCTGGGCATGCCATCTTCCCTAACACCTAAATGTGTCCACCAACTCAGAAGCTTTTTTTGATTGATCAAATGATTGGCCCTTGGTGATTAACTCAACCATCCTAGGAGGTCAGAGGGTGGGGCTGGAAGTTCTAGTCCTCTAATCATGCCTTGGTCTCTCTTGGAGGCTAGATCCCAGGGACCATTCATCTCATCAGCATCTAGAAGACTCTTGCCACTCCAGAGATACCAAGGGTTTTTAGGATCTGTGTTTGAGGAACTGAGGTCAAACACCAAATATATATGTTTTTACTAGTGACCCGCACGAATTCATACACATTGAAAGGAAATTAATTAGGAGAAATATTTTAATATTGCTATTCACCCTTTCTTTATAATGAAAGTGTCAACTAAATTCACGATTGACAATGACAGATCGAAACACATGAATGAGATTGGTGCCAGTGAGAGCTTTATATGTATTGTGCATGTGTGAGTCAACTTTACTTTTTATAGATATAGAATAAACTTGCTTAATTAGACCTGCTTTCTGATGTAGCTAAATTTTTTCCAGCCCAGTGAAGCATCCCAACTTCTCTTTCAGGTAATTGTCAGCAACTCAGCAGTAAATATCAACAGGAAGCAAATTATTGTAGATCACACAGGGAGAACAAAGGGTAAAATATTTAATTGTAGCAGGGTTTGAATATATTGATGTTTCTCTCTCACATAGATGTTACTCTTTCTTTCCCTTTCCCTTTCTCTCTTTCTAAAATCAAAATCAAAAGCTTTTTTTTTTTTTTGAGCGAGAGAGAGGCAGGCATTGGGAGGTTTTGCTATAGAAGAAGAAGGAAATGCAGTGACTGAATCAAGATGTCATCCTGCTTTGAAGATGGATCTGTGTCTGAGAAACTGAGGTCAAACACTATATAAATATATATTTTTTACTAGTGACCCGGTGCATGAATTCATGTACATTGAAAAGAAATTAATTAGAATACCTAATGAGAAAACCTGAAGTCATTTTCAAGGTTCACCATTTCTTTCTTCTTTTCAGTTGGGTCAAGTTTCTAAGTTTTCTAAATCTCCATTTTTTGGCTAATGAAAAGAAAGCACCAAGTCTCCTATCTACCTCCTCCAGGACTTTTGTGAGGATCAAATGAGATGCACAGGAAAATGCTTCACAGACATTTGGTTATAGTGTAAATGTTTCCACCTGGTTATAAAGTAAGTCGTGTTCCTGGACTGAAGAAATTGCAAGGAGGCTAGTTGCTAGGGAGAGGAAGCCAGACCTTGCTATTTGATGTCATCACCCAGATGGTCGGTCACTTAGCATATTAGCCTTTTATATATATAGATGGTATCTTGGGGGACCTAATGGCAAGATGTGCAAGCTAGGCCACTTGAAGGAATGAACTAGAAAAAAGTTGGGAACTCGGGCAACCATTTTTCTCAGACTCTCTGTCTAGGGCCAGATGACCCTCTGTATCAGTTTCCTGTTGCTGTTGTAACAAATACCACATACTTAGTGGCTTAAACAGTAATTTATTCTCTTGGAGTTTTGGAGACTCAGAAGTCTGAAATCAATGTCATTGGTTTCAAATCAAGGTGTTGTCAGGGCCATGTTCCCTCTGGAGGCTTTAGGGGAGAACAGATATATCCTATATCTATTTCCTTGCCTTTTCTGTCTTCTAGAGCTACATGTCTTGCATGCCTTGGATCATGTCCCATCCCTCCATCTTCAAAGCAGCATGCCATTCTTGATTCAGTCGCTGCATTACCTTCTTCTTCTGTAGCAAAACTTCCCAATGCCTGCCTCTCTCTCTCTTTAAAAAAAAAAAAGCTTTTTATTGATTTTAGAAAGAGAAAGGGACAGGGAGAGAAAGAGTAACATCTATGTGAGAGAGAAACATCAATTGGCCAGGACTGTCTGCCTCTCTTTTATAAGGGCATTTGTAATTATATTTTGGTTCTACATGGGCAATCTAGAATACTCTCTTCATCTCAAGATCCTTAATTTTCTGCCTGGCCATTGTGGTTCAGTTGACTGAGTGTCGTCCAGTGCACCAGGAGGTTGCTGGTTTGATTCCCAGTCAGGGCACATGCCAGAGTTCTGGCTTGATTGGGGCCATGCAGGAGCCAACTGATCGATGTTTCTGTTTCTCTCTCCAAAATCAATAAGCAGTATTTAAAAAAAAATCCCTAATGTTCTCACAGAAGTACGTTTTGCCACAAAAGGTAATATTTACAAATTCCAGGGATTAGGACTTGGCTGTCTTTGTGGGCTGTTGTTCAGTTTACCAGTCTCATATCATTGTCCCTCTCGCTGTAGCTGTTCATGCTTTACTCTTTTTCTGAATACCAGCTTTCTCTGTTCTGGCATATCTAGCACACAATGGTGGCCTTAGATCCTACGTTCATAAGAGAAAATAGTTCAGACTAATAGAATAGTAAATAATAGATTGAGTATCAGTTCCAGATTCCTACAAGAGGTTTGAATCCCTAACTTGGTCAAATGTCTAATACTGGTCTAGCTTTCTGCAGCCAGGGGTCAGATTCATGCAGAACAAACAGGCTTCAGACTCTCAATCTTATTGAGGAGGTGCAGTTTTCAGGGAAAGAAAGATAGTAGGGGGCTCTAAATTGAAGTTGTTAATTTAGCCATAACTGGGGACAGAATGAATACATATTTTTGAAGGTTATAATTGGAGTATTTTAGTTGTACCAAGAAGGGTGACTCTAACAAGCAATGATAGACACTTAATACTTATTATATTTTTGCTCTCAAAACCAAGTTAAGACCCAGTCCAACAATTGTGACTACCAACACAGCATTAAAAGAGGTGAAGCCCTACCTGGTTTGGCTCAGTGGACAGAGTGTTGGCCTGTAGACTGGGGGGTCCTGGGTTTGATTCCAGTCAAGGGCACATACCCAGATTGCGGGTTCGGTCCTTAGTGAGGGGTGTGCAGGAAACAGGCAATCAATGGTTCTCATCCTTGATGTTTCTCTTTCCTCTCTGAAATCAATAAAAATATATTTAAAAAAAAAAAACCAAAACGGAGGTAAACCTTTTCTTTTTTAACATTTTAGAAATATCATATTTTTCGTAAACTTTTTTTAAAAACATTTTTTTAAATTAAATATTTTTCAGATTATTATAGTTGTTCCTCTTTTTTCCATCTGGTTCCCACCCCCCTGTCCACTGTCCTCATCCATAGGTTTATGATTTTTGTTCAGTCTCTTCCCACACCCTTCATACCCCTTTCCTCCTGAGAATTGTCAGTCCATTCCCTTTCTATGCTCCTGATTCTATTATATTCACTAGATTATTCTGTTCATCAGATTTTTTATTCATTTGATTTTTAGATTCACTTGTTGAAAGCTATGTATTTGTTCATAATTTTTACCTTTACCTTTTTCTTCTTTTTCCTCTTCTTAAAGAATACTTTCAGCACTTCATATAATACTGGTTTGGCCGTGATGAACTCCTTTAGCTTTTTCTTATCTGTGAAACTTTTCTTCCCTTCAATTCTGAATGATAGCTTTGCTGGGTAGAGTAATCTTGGTTGTAGGTTCTTGCTCTTCATCACTTTGAATATTACTTGCCCCTTTATTCTTATTTTTCCCAACTTCCCATAATCAGCATTCTGACATTCAATATGTTAGAATTGCATGCCTGCATAGTTTCTGTTGAGAAATCCGCTGACAGTTGTATCAGTGCTGCCTTATAGGTAACTGTTTTTCTCTTGCTGCTTTTAATATTCTTTGTCTTTTGCTCTTGGCATTTTAATTATGATGTGTCTTGGTGTTGCCCTTTTCGGATTCCTTTTGTTTGGGGTTCTCAGCACTTCCTGGTGGGGCAAGTTTTTGGTCATTATTTCTTCAAATAGGTTTTCAGTATCTTGGTCTCAGTCTTCTTTCTGGCACCCCCATAATTCTGTTGTTGGTACCCTTGAAGTTATCCCAGAGGCTCCTTACACTATCTTTATATTTTTGGATTCTTTTTCTTTTTGCTTTTCTAGTTGGATGTTTTTTGCTTCTTCGTATTTCAAATCTTTGATTTGATTCTTATAATCCTCTAGTCTGCTATTGGATCTCTGTATAATGTTTTTAATTTCAGTCAGTGTATGCTTAATTTCTAGTTGGTCCTTTTTCATATTCTTGAGCATCTCGCTAAATTGATCGGCTTTTTCTAGAAAATTCTTGGAAAAACGTTATAATCATGGTTTTGAATTCTATATCCAGTCATTTGCTTTCCTCCATTTCTTTCATTTGTGATCTTTTTCGTTGTCTTTGTATTTTGGCTGCTTCCCTGAGTTGATAGAGTGGCTTTGTGTGCTAGGTGTCCTATAGGGCCCAGTGGCTCAGCCTTCCCAGTTACCTGAGGTGCACCCCTTGTGAGCTGTGTGCACAGTCTTGTTGTAGTTAAGTCTTGGTTTTTGTTGGTATAACTGGGAGGAATTGAACTCAAGCCAGTTGGATGTAAGGATCAGCTGTGTCTGTGCTGGGAGATCTTCTGTGCTGGAGACACCCTTATGAAGCAAGACTTGCTTCAGTGGGGCTTTGGTGCTCACTGAGTCTGCCCCCTGAATGTGTCCCTTATGGATGTGAGGAGTTGTAATCTGGATGGTCCCACTCTGACCACTGGGTACACTGGCTCTTGGATCTCCAAATAGAGATTTAGCCTCTACCTGAGGCCATCCAGCAGGAGCTACGGAGAGATCTGCAGATTCCTCTTCTTTGTTTGAATTTTGGAGGTGCCCAGATGAGGCCCAGCTATGAAGCAGTGCAACCTGCTGTGGGGTCTTGGGCCTTCTTTTGGATGTTCTGGGTCATTCTGACTCAGCTGCAGTTTGTTAGGTAAGTTTAGATTTCAAAGGACCAGGCCATTCATATGGAAAAGCCTCTGCGTGCATCTTGGATGGAGTGAGGTCTCAGGGCAGAGCGGACAGCAATGGCTTCCCACCAGCCCTGCCCTAAGAGGCCCCCAGGTCTCAGTGTCCCTTGGTAATTGCTGCAGGCACCTCTGAGAGAACGCCGTCCTCGAGTCCCGCCCACTGCCAGACAGTCCAGTTTCTCCCCAAATGAGTCTGGGTCCCCAGAGTCTCGCCGGGAACTGGAGTTCAGAGCAGTCAGGAGTTTGTTTCTCCCTGCGGATTGAACAAGCCAGCCGCGCACTCAGTTGCCAGCCTTTTCCGCAGGCACCTCGACACTTTACTTCCGCAGCTCCTCTGCGTCTCAGTGCGCTTTTCTCTTCCCTCTGGTTGTAGAATTTCCACTTCGCCAGCCTTCCCGTGGTTCTGGATGATGTCCGTTTGGTCTTTCAGTTGTAGTTTTGAGGCAGCAAGTTCAGGTGTTTACCTCGGCCGCCATCTTGGTTTCTTCTTGGTAAACTCTTATATGTATGAAAAGAATAGAGGGTGAGGAAGATGGTAACCCAAGTTTAGAGCAGTGATAGGTCATATAAAATGAGAATTAAATAGTTTGTATCTACCCATCGTGTTTCCTCTGAGATGGCTGATTTAAATAGCTTTTGCCATCGCTCAAACATATTCTGTGGGTCTTGGTGTTGCTACCTGGGCTTTTTCCTGGTTGCATTGCATACCTGAGCATACCCTTCCTTCACTGTCCCACCATTTGTAGACCAGCTACAGATTTGGCATGGTGTCCATTTTGCTTCTTTACAGAGTACATTGTATCCGTTGTCCCCAAGTCATACTCACATTCTTTGAGGATGTTTTTCTTTTGGACATATATTCATATTTTCATAGCATTCCTACTTTCTCTAAAGTAGTCTCTAAAATAACCAGACCTCTTTGGGGATATTTCAGGTTTATTTTTGGATATAAAAGAATTCTAAGCTTGTGAATGCTTGAGGCATATCTTTTCTTATATCTGCTTATCATGTATAATTTCTAATAAGACAATTTTTCATTGAAGACTAATTGATGATCCATTAATTGATGATACTTGAGATAGAAGAAAATGACCATATTCAACAGCATATTGTTAGTCTAGAACAAATTGCTAACACAGCTGCTTTATTGAATAGGCTAGTCTGGTTGGAGCTAGATGGCAACAGATCAATAAGTACAGAATTATTATAATAATTGAAAATCAGTATTAAATTTTAATAAGAGTTTTGGTTTTATAATTTTTATTGAATTTTTCAGAATTCCAGTTATTAGTATGGATTGTTCTTTAAAAGATGCAATAGGATTATTTATAGTAGTAAAATGTAAAATTCTTTTTTCCTTTGGAGACTGTGCAAATTTTTTACAAATTGAATAAAGTGCTCATTTAATTGTCTTCTGAATGTATTCTAAGTTAAAGTAATAGTTGCTTGTTCCCATCTTCCTAATATCTTACTTAGCAAGGCTATAGCTGATGTTGGCTAGTTCTAGTATATTGGATGTTAGAATGCTGATTATGGGAAGTTGGGAAAAATAAGAATAAAGGGGCATTTTAGGAAACTAATGAAAGTTGAGGGGTGGATACTGCCAGTCTGGGCATCCATAAAGTACAGAAGATGTGGGTGCTGACCCACGAGTATATGCAGAGTGCTAGTCTCTAAAACCATCTGGCTTAATGCATTTATATGAGCAAATTAGAGATGTAAATGTAGCCACGCAGGATTAATCATGCACTGTGCTGCTCTTTGCTAGTCTTAGTGCCAATCACATCTCACTTTCTTGGTACTCTGTATGATTTCTTTAGATTTATTACTTTTGTTCGGTATATAATCTTTTATACAGCATTAAGGCTTTACAGTGGAATTTTTTTTTTATGTTTGTACTTGCAATGTGGAGGAAGGATGTCACGGGAAAAGAAGAAATAGCAACAAATCAGCATTGCTTTATTTCCTGTCATTGCTCAAATTTACTAAAATCCTTACTGCTGCCTCTAAGTTAAGAATCTCTTGGCATTCTCAGGTTCAACCGTATATTTTCTGGCATTTTTCTTTATTTTTTTTTTGCCCCCAGCTTTAAGAGAGATAAATAACATACTCCATTATGTAAGATACTTATATATTGCAAAATGATTATCACCGTAGCATTAGCAAACATCTCTATCATGTCACAAATAATTATTTTATTTTTTTGTGGTGAACCGATTCAAGCTTTTCTCTCATAGCTACTTTTAAGTATATGATGCTGTTCTAGTAACTGTAATCACCATGCTGTATATTAGATGCCAAGAATTTATTCAGAGTATAAATGAAAGTTGGTATTTTTTACATTTTTTCCAGTTGATATTCTTCTAGTTGAGAGGTTTTTGAGGTGAAGCTGTAAATTGACTTGCCTGAGGTCACAACTTAAGTCCTGGTGCTCAGAAACAATGAAAGGTAATCATCACTGTGGCAGAAATTGCTAGCTGCTCCCCAATATTTACTTCCTTTTCCTCTGTAGCAATAAACTTGGCAATTATTAACTGGACCTTTGGGCACCCAGAATAAAGGCTACATTTCCCAGCTCACAGCAAGGGTGTATTGATGAAACTAAATTCTGGCCAGCGGGATGTAATCAGAAGTGGTGAAATACAATTTCTAGGACATATTTTTATAGAGAGCGATGTGCTTTTCTTCCTGTCTTTCTCCTTCCCACTGGCTGGGCGATGGATATGATGACTGGTGCTGAAGTAGCTATTTGAACTATCGTTGAAAGCTGTGTGTTGAAGATGGGAGTGGCAGTGGATCCTTGTGATAGTAAAGATGGTAGGCCAACCTTGAACTTCTGATCTTTGGACTGTTTTTATTTATTTTTTAAAAAAGTATTTTTATTGATTTTAGAAATGAAGGGAGAGAGATAGATAGGTAGAAACATCAATGATGAGAATCATCAATCGGCTGCCTCTTGCATGCCCACACTGGGGATCAAACCCACAACCCAGGCATGTGACCTGACCGGGAATTGAACCATGACTTCCTGGTTTATAGGTTGATGCTCAGCCACTGAGGCACGTTGGCCAGGCTGGACTGTTTTTATATTGTATGAGAAAATTAAACTTCTCTCTTAGTTAAGCCACTGTTAATTAGTCACCTAAAACATGCAGTTGAATCTAACTCTAACTAATATAACCATTCCAAGTTAAGACTTATTCTCTGCCTAGTATAAAGTTGGGGAATTGACTATTTCTGGAATTTAGATATGTATTTTAAATAAAAGTCAGCTTTGGTTTTCTTTACTATATCTAACCTATTGTATTTCTGGAATTTTCCTACATGCAGAATCACCCTAATAACTGCATTTTAGGAAGACAACTGAACAAAATAGTTTTCTCCCAAATGAAAGAAACCAGAGTTTGTCAGTAAACCTAAGACAGTAACCAGAAAATGTAAATCTATGCTGTTTTATGGTTCTGCTCATTTTATATGATCATAGGACACAGAAGTGCAGAAATACACCAAGAAATGGAAGTTTTTGGGGAATCTATAAAATGGAAAGCATCTGGTGTGAAGTCTATAAAAGACCACAATATCAGGTCATTTCAAGTTCTTTTGTAAATTGAAATTTGACTTAATCTAAATGGCTTCCAAGTGGTATTGCTTCCTTCTGTTCTGGAAGAGGATATTAAAACAGTGAAGAACAGTACAGTTCAGTTAGGTGGATGTAAAAATCCTTGGAGGGTCAGCACTGCAAAGGTGCCATCTCTTTCAGTATTGAAAAAAAAACAGGAGAACTTAGAGATAGTAGAAAAAGTAGAGATAAAATACAAGTCTTGCTACTGAGAGAGAAAGATCTTTTTAAAATCCTTTTCTAAAGAAGATACAAATCTGGTGATATTTTCCCTTCTGAAGTCAGTAAATGAAGACCAATAGAGTCTTATCACACTCTAATTTCGTCTTTTTCTTAGATAAGAAAAACATTTTGTGAAGAAAATTGAAAAGTAAGCATCATCAAGAAACTGTAAAAGATATGTATCTAATCAAGAAAATGGAGGTGCTAAATTAGCATCTGGCTTCCTCACTAATCTTATGGGGATATAAACATGACAAAGCTTTATTCATCTAAAAGCAGCTCCTTCAACCATGCTCTGCCAAATTTCTCTTTCTGGTCAAATTCCAGATTCCATAACTTTCTGTGTGCTTTTTGGGGTATTTAAAAATTTATTCTGGCTTAATTTAAAACTCCAATATTATATCAGATTTAAAGTTCTTTCTTTCTCCATCTTTCAGAGCTAGTGTCCCAGGATTCATCGGGAAAACTTTTCTCCCCCATCTCTTCTGGGTTTCTAGCTCTTCCAGTGTATCAGAAGGAAGGAGATAGAAAGGGTTAAATGTCTCTCACTTAATCGGTGGAGTTGTAGGTCACTCACTGTGGATTGTTGCAGTTTCTCTGGTCATCATTGGCAGGTGTCCAAATGCTAGTTCTCTTATGGAAACACGTATGAAGATTTTGAGGTCCCTTTAAGAGCGTCTCTATTGTAGTTTCTTAATATGAGAGACTCTTTTCCGCCTTTCCTTGTCCGCCTCTAGTGGTACGCTCTGAAGCCTCCTGCTGCTGGAATCCCTTTGCCTGTAGGTAGTCTTCTTGGATGGGATACCAGCAAGATGTCCCAAGCCATGTTCTATGGTATCTAAATTTTGGAAATGGTTGTATCTTTGCCATACCAAATGATAGGAGTTTAAGCTATTCTGCCCCCTTTCTGGTAGTTCTCTCAAATTATCAGGGCAGATCAACTCTTTGTTGCCTAACCCAGTAACTCAAGGTGTGTTTTCTAGACTAGCAACATCAGCATCGCCTGGGAATTTGTTTGACATGCCAAGTCTTGGGCCTGGTGAGGCCTACTGAACTGTGTTCTCACATGCTTGAACATCTTCTCGAATTATCCACATAGGGAACCAGATGCCAGTTTTCTTTTGCCACAAATACTCTTTTTGATTAAGTTTTTTGGAAGCTTCCAGCCTCATTGTCATTAGAGGTGGGGACAGCCATAGGACTCCCCACGTAACTTCTTGGAATTTCTAATAATGATCTTGTAATATTTGTATAGACTGGAAAGAGGGGTGGGGAAGCTGCAGCAGGAGTGTTATTTAGGGCTATTTGCTTGTACTATATATTGTGTTGGTGTAGCAATTCCAAATCTCAGTGACTGACAATATAAAGGTTTAGTTCTCACTCTACCTTATTCACGTTGGCTGCAGTTCAGTTGCAGGCCTGCTCCTTTTTTTCTTGTAGGATCCAGACTGGTCTCAGCCCCAGAATAGGGCAACAGATTAAGCTATGATCTTGATGAGAGTAAGTATAACTGGTGGAAAAGACAGAAAGGAGGCCAACATTACTATTTATAAATTAGAGTTAGGGAGGGTAGGGCTTGTGAGAGAGGGTAAACCAGATTATGGAGTATCTCGAAAACCAAGGCAAAAACTGGATTTGATATTATATATATCAGAGTGTTCATCTATTTTTAAGATAGACTCAATGGAACCATACGATCTAATGGAGGGAGAGCTAGCTAGAGTATTATGATGTTACTAGTTTCCCAGTGGACATTGAAAATAAATTCATGCGCATTGAAAATAAATTAATTAGGGAGAGAATCCAAGATGGCAGCATAGGTAAACACCTACACTGCTGCCTCGCATAACAATTTCAAAACTACAGATAAAAGATAAAACAGACGTCATCTAGAACCACAGGAAAGCTGGCTGAATGAAAATTCTACAACTACAGGGAAAGAGAGGGGCTCACAGAGACCCAGAGGAGCTGCAAAAAGCTGATGTACAGAGACGCGCGCGTGGAGAGAGCGGGTGCCGGAGTACCTGCCTGGCTTTCTCTGGCGGGAGGGAGACGGAGACTCCCAATGGCATTGAACACCTTATCCTATGACACTAAACCCCAGGTCCAGCCGAAACTCATACGGGGGGAGTTTGGCCTGTGAAAAGGGAGAAGTGCACGGAAATTTAGGGGAGTTGTAAAAGATCAGAAGTCTGGTGGTGGGCACGGCACTGCGCGCAGAGGACCGACTGCTGATTGTGCCGCTGGCTTTCATGCATGGGCGGGAGACAGACCCTCCCAACTGTGCTACTTCTAACTCCACTAAACCCCAGTTTTGGGCGAAACCCTGGGGACCCAGACTCATATAGTCCCGGAGCGTAGGGGAGCCGGAAAGGCAGCGGTCTAGAGGCACTGCAAGAGAGGAGGGTGGGGCCGACTGGGAGGCAAGGTGGTCCCTTAAGCCCTGAGACTCCACCCATCCCAAGCTCAACAGAGAGGCTTTTGTGGATTTGCAAGTCTGGTATCATAAGGCTGAATCCAACACAGAAGTTCTCCTGGCATAGTGAAAATGCCGAGACAAGGGAAGGGATCACAAACAAAAGAAATGGAGAAAAACAAACGACTGGATATAGAATTCAAAACCATGATTATAAGGTTTTTCAAGAATATCCTAGAAATGTTGGATAAAGTTAGCAAGACCCAAGAGGAGATGAAAAAGAACCAACTAGAGATGGAAAAGGACCAACTAGAAATTAAACATACACTGACTGAAATAAAAAATATTATACAGAGTCCTAATAGCAGACTAGAGAAAGGCAAGAATCAAGTCAAAAATTTGAAATATAAAGAATCAGAAAACATTCAACTGGAAAAGCAAGAAGAGAAAAGAATCCAAAAATGTGAAGATAACGTAAGAAGCCTCGGGGACAGCTTCAAGCGTACCAACATCAGAATTGTGGGGGTGCCAGAAGAAGAGAGAGAGCAAGATACTGAAAACCTATTTAAAGAAATAATGACTGAAAACTTCCCACATCTGGTAAAAGAAATAGACTTACAAGTCCAGGAAGCACACAGAACCCCATATAAAAGGAATCCAAAGAGGACCACACCAAGACACATCATAATTAAAATACCAAGAGCAAAAGACAGAGAATATTAAAAGCAGCAAGAGAAAAACAGTTCATTACCTACAAGGGAGCACCCATACGACTGTCAGCTGATTTCTCAACAGAAACGATGCAGGCCAGACCGGAGTGGCAAGAAATATTCAACGTGATGAATAGCAAGAACCTACAAATAAGAATAATTTATCCAGCAAAGCTATCGTTCAGAATTGAAGGGCAGATAAAGAGCTTCACAGATAAGAAAAAGCTAAAGGAGTTCATCAACTCCAAACCAGTATTATATCAAATGCTGAAAAGTACTCTTTAAGAAGAGGAAGAAGAAAAAGGCAAAAGACAAAAAATTATGAACAACAAATACATATCTATTAACAAGTGAATCTAAAAATTAAGTGAATTAAAAATTTGATCAACAGAATAAACTGGTGAATATAATAGAATCAGGAGCACAGAAAGGGAGTGGACTGATAATTCTCAGGGGGAAAGGGGTGAGGGGTGTACAGGGAGAGACTGGACAAAAATCATACACCTATGGATGAGGTCAATGGGAGGGAGGTAAGGGCAGAAGGAAGGATGGGAGCCAGGTGGAGGGGAGCTATGGAGGGGAAAAAAAGAAATGAAGGAGAATTAGGCCATTCTAAGATGAAATAAAGCAGGGAATTTGTCTCCAGCGACCTCCTCTAAAGAAGGACATTGTGCAGGCAGAAGGATGAGATCAGAGGGCCACTGGGAACTTCAGAATGAAGGAGGAACATGGAAACAGTAAATAGTCATACAAAATAAACAGTTTCCTCCTTTAGTGCCTCAAAATATATATGGCTATGGAAAACAAAAATTATAAAATCGTCTGAGGGGGTCTTTAGTGAATCTTTCTGATTTTGAATATATATAAACATAAATATACATATATATATATATCTTCCTAAAGCACCACACCCATCCACCTTGTCAGCCCTAAGCCTTTCTTACCCATAACCAAAAAGACAAAAGAGACAAATGACGTAAAGAGCATGTTTAATGGGGATACTGTTACATTTGATAGAAAAATGAAAATAGCTTTTAATTTCATTTAGAACCTTGGTATATCTAAAAAGTAAGAACTGAATTTGTCTCTGTCTATGATTGAATAGAACTCATACTTTTACACTCCTCCTTTTGCCTAATCTTTCTTTAGTTCATTACTTTCTTGTTCATGTCCTATTCCCTCTGTCCATCTCCCCTTCACCTCGCCCCTATTCCTGTCAGGTGTACTGCAAAGGACAACTACAAAGGGAAGGAGGTGAAATAAAGACACTATAGGCACAACCATTTTTCATTTCAGTTGAAGGGATAAGATACTAACCATGAGTAGACTGAAAAAATTAAGTAAATATGTTGTAATCTATATAACAATCACTAATAAAACCTAAAGAAAGACATAATCCAGAAGCCATACAGATCTATTAAAATGGAATTCTAGAACATCCTATTTAATAAAAGGCCAATATGCAAATTATCCTACAGGTGGCAATTTGACCAACAGGGAGTTAGACACGCACTGACAACGTGCACTGACCACCAGGGGGTGGCACGGAACACGGCAGGTGTCAGCAATTCGGTGCTGGCAGTGGGCAGCGGTGGAGGCAAGGAGAGCGGGACCCCAGCGGGGTGATGGAGTGAGTGGGTGGCACCAGGCCACGGTGGGTGGGAAGGGAGGCCCCAGCTGGCAGCCAGCAGCCGCTAGGGATCCTACCTATTCACCAATTGTGTGCCCTGGGCCTCTAGTATTCAAATAATTCACAACAAGTTTGGCAATAAATAGAAAAATGAAGAACAGAAGGAAGAAGAGAAAACAAACAAGAAAATGATAGGCCCAAATTTAAATATATCATTCATTACATTAAATGAAATGGTGTAAACCACTAAAAAAAAAAATGGCAGAAATTATGGAATGATGGGTCAAGAGTCTGAGTTACACTGATACCTGGAGGTGTGTCATGCTGTGTTCAAGTGCGGGCATATGGGAGAGGCAAGGTGATACATGGAAACTGGTCCACAGGGATACCCTGGGTACATGAACTCACCTGGTGGTCGTTTCCCTGTCCCAAATGTAGTCAGAGTAGCCATCTTGGTCATGAATGGTACACGGGGACCTTGGACTGGAGGGTAAAAACTGCTCTGGTGTGACATTTCACGCAAAAGCCTCTGACACTGCAAACCTCCTTTCTAATTCAGCAAACCGGAAATGACACCAATCACAGCACGTGGCGTGGGGGGCCCCAGCCATTTCTCCACTTTTCCCCAGTCCGGCCCCTACACACACCAGACGGAGCCTACAAAACGGCCTCAGACTATTGCCACTCACCACCAAGGAGTGGTCCTCATCTACAGCCACCATCCCAGGTGGAACAGCTTTGCCTGAGCAAACTAAAACACCTCTGGGGACACGGACCACAGCCATTGGTTTGTGCAATGTCGTCTTTCCCCTCACTATCGGAATAGGGTATCGGAAATCATTTGAACTCTGATCATAGGCAGCCGGAGATGTTTAGAGCATAGCTCCAGGCTTCTGTTACTTTTCCTTTGGCTACCATCATGTATAAAAACGTCTGCACAGTCTACACATAGGATATGGCCCATAAGTACAATTCTAGGGTCTAGTGGTCACAGGCATTGCGGGGCATCCCAAGTGAAGTAAAAGGAATTATTGCAACTTGCACCTCCCAATACCAAGAAGCATAATAATGACTGGCAGACGTCTGCAGGTTCTGAAGGCAGTGTACTCGGCAGCGGGGAACACAGTGAATGCACACACCAAGGGACAGGGGAGCCGGGAGTGGGACCCCAAACAGCAAAGCTCTGGAGGAGGCCAAGCTGTGCTGGCAGAGACCCTGCGGCGTGACCAGCTGTGGGAACAGATACCACGTGGACCTGAGGACCAGCCCGTGGGCATTTACAACCCAGATCCAAGGGCAAGGCCGGGCCCCCGGCCAAAGAGACTTCCACATCTTCTGAACAAACACTCCTGGAGCCTGGGAGAGCTGGATCCTGACCCTGGGCCTGGAGTGACCACACCGCCCAGGTGGGTCCACAGCCATCCATCAGAAGATAAAAACGCTTCAGCAAGCACCAAGCCCAAGTCTGTCCTCAGCGAGCCCCAGGCCCCGCACAAACCACCTCTTAGCCTGTGCCTCTCCCTCCCCCCTCCCTGCGCAATCTCAGGAGTCCACGCCAGAGTGAGCTCCCCACCACAAACCAGCGAGCCCAGGACCCGAACCCTGCCTCCCCCTGCCGCCCTGGGCCTGGGCCACGCCGGGCAATCCCAGGCCATCACGGCAAAGCGAATCCCTCACAACAAACTCTCCCAGACCCAGCTCTGGCTGCGGGTCCCGGGGGCCAGCGAGGAGCGAGGGGCCTGGCCCTGGCCATGGAGACGCGTCAGGGGAGACCTGCACCCCAGGGCCCGGGCTCCCTCTGCTTCCAGGCCCCTCCACCAAGGGGCTGCTCCCTCCTGGGGCCAGGCCTTCCTCCCCGAAGCCGCAGCCGCCTGCTCTTGGAGTGGCTCCCTGGGCCCCAGCCACCGGCCGCACCCTGCGAGGGGCGTGGGCCCTTCCCAGGAGCCCCTCCAGCGGACCGGCCTCCACTTCTGAACCCCGGGGGTGACGCCCCAGGCCGGGGTGCGGTGGGAGGAGTGGGGGCTGCCCAGCGGGGCAATCAGGAGCCCTCAGGGCACCCCCGTGGCTTAGGGTGTTCGGGGGAGTACCTGCGTGTCCTGGTGGAAGCGCCCCGCGGGGGCTCTGAGAGGGGGGCCCTCGGTGCTGCTGACGGTCCCGCTCCCCAGGAAGCCGGCTCGCTCTCAGAGATGGAGGGCGGCGCACGGGAGTCCCGAGAGGAGAAACACCTGGGTGCCAGACACACCTGGTCCCGGAGGCTTCTCCTTCGGGCCTGGATCACCCGCCTGGCACCACAGGCGCAGCGTCCGCAGGCGTCTAGGCGTGTGGCCACCGGTTGGACGTGCACCGGACTCTGCAGAGGCAGCTACAACGGTTGGATGTGCAGTGAGCACAGCCTGGGTTTTGCACCGCGCGGGGGTGTCGGATCCGAGAGAGCTGGCCCCGGGTCTGCCCGGTGGCGGCACAGTGAGGAGCAGCTGCAGGGAGTGGGTGCTGTGTGCTCCTCGCAGTTCCCTCCAGAGGCCAGGTCTACGAGGGCTCTGTAGAAGCTGCTCGAGGATTGTCTGTGTGAAGCATCCATCTTATATAAAAACTGCTGTTTGAAAGTTTAAAAAAGAAAATAAATTAATTAGAAGAAATGTTTTAATATCGCTATTCATTTTTTCTTTGTAATAGAAGAGTCGACCAAATTCACGATCGACAATGACAGATTGAAACACCTGTATGATTGGCACCAGCAAGAGCTTTATATAAATAGATAAAATTGCTTAATTAGACCTGCTTTGTGATGTAGCTAAACTTTTTCCAGCCCAGTGAAGCATCCCAACTTCTCTTTCAGGTAATTGTTAACAATACAGCAGTAAATAGCAACACGAAGCAGATTATTACTGTAGATCACACAGGGAGAACAAAGGGTAACATATTTAACTGTAGCAGTGTTTGATTATATTCAGCGCAGTGAGAAAGCCTGAAGTCATTTTCAAGGTCCACCGTTTCTTCTTTTCAGTTGAGTCAAGTTTCTAAGGTTTCAAAATCTGTTTTCTGGCTAATGAAGAGAAAATAGTATTCCACCAAGTCCCCTATCTATGTACTCTAGGACTTCTGTGAGGATCAAATGAAATGAGGCACAGGAATATGCTTCACAGACATTGGTTAACGTCTAAAATGTTTGCACCTGGCTATAAAGCAAGTTGTGTTCCTGGGCTGAAGAAACTGCAAGGAGGCTAGTTGCTAGGGAGAGGAAGGCTAGTTGCTGGGTATTGCTACATGACCTCATTACCCAGTGCCCACAGCCATCGTTTCCAGGTTGGGCTTGGCTGTGGGCTGCATTTTTCACCAGGGGGTCTTGGCAGCAAAGGCTGCAATTTGGTGGGGTGTCACTCTGGAGTGGTGGCTGGGACTTTGTCCCACTTGGATGAAGCTGAGTGTTGTTTTGTGGGTGCCAGGTCACATTGCTGTTTCTCTCTAAATGGCCAGTGTGCATGGCAGCGACTGATCCTATGGTGGGACACTTAGCATATTAGCCTTTTATATAATACTAGAGGCCCAATGCATGAAGATTCATGCAAGCATGGGCCTTCCTTTCCCTGGCAACCAGCACCACCTTCACTCTGGTGGGAACCTCCTTTTCGCCTTCCCATGCTACCCAGAGGCCAGGAGTAGCTGGGGTGATGTGGAACACCTGCATTGTCACCATGGTGATGACCCAAGCCTCCTCCTGCCCCAGCTGCTGGGTGCCTGTGTATGCAAATTAAACCACCATCTTTGTTGGGTTAATTTGCATACTCACTCCTGATTGGCTGGTGGGCATCACAAAGGTAGGGTCAGTTTGCATCTTACTCTTTTATTAGTGTAGATATATATTTCTGTCACTTATTAGCCATTTGTTTTTGGATAAGTCAGTGGTCATTCATTCAACAAAGTAAGTATTTAATATTACTGTGCACTAGGCACCATTGCAGCACTAGAGATACACAGATGAAGTGATAGAGACCCTGCTTTTAATAAGTTTTAAGCAATTGGATGAAAGCTATAGAAGATAAAATAATGACAATAGGCAAGAGAACCCCAATAAAGAACAAGCATGGGAGTGTGTTAGGTACTGTTTAAAAAGCAGGTCACAGCCGAGACCGGTTTGGCTCAGTGGATAGAGCGTCGGCTTGCGGACTGAAAGGTCCCAGGTTCGATTCCGGTCGGGGGCATGTACCTTGCTTGCGGGCAGAAGCATGTACCTTGCTTGCGGGCACATCTCCACTGTGGGGCGTGCAGGAGGCGGCTGATGGATGTCTCTCATCGATGTTTCTGACTCTCTATCTCTCTCCCTTCCTCTCTGTAAAAAATCAATAAAATATATTAAAAAATAAAAAAGCAGGCCACAGATAAATAGATCCTACCAGTGGGCCAATTCAGTTATTGCATTTTGAATATGAAGTAGACATTTAAAATGAGACGAGGTAGCTTACGAGAGGCCCTAGATATTTTTTGAGTGGAAAAGCAAGTTGCAGGTGTGGATGTAAAGTATTAGCTCATGTAAATCGGGGAAAAAGTTTGTCTATGCATAGAAAAGTTCAAACAAGGATGAATTTAATTTTCTGTTTTATACCCTTCTGTTAGTATTTTAGCCAAAATATATTTCTACTTTATAACTAAAACTCATTACTTGCTGTTGCTTAATTTGGCAACAGAGTATCTACTGTCTGACCCAACCATATACCTTTGCCTTTTTTTTAAATCCTCACCCAAAGATATGTTTATTGATATGAGAAAGAGAGAGAGAGAAAGAGAGAGAGAGAGAGAGAGAGAGAGAGAGAGAGAGAGAGAAATATGAGAGAGAAACATTGATCAGTTGCTTCCTGTACCAGCTTGTCCCAGGATCGAACCCACTACCAGGTATGTGCCCTGACTGGGATTCGAACCTCAACTTTTTGGTGTATGGGATGATGTTCTAACCAACTGAGCCAGCTGCCAGGGCCCAAATACATACTTTTGAAATAAGAAAAGGCCCCGTGATATTTTTATACGGATGGCCAAGATAGACAGCACTTTTAAAAATTACCATATGAATG
Organism: Lasiurus cinereus; assembly: GCA_011751065.1. NCBI lineage: Eukaryota > Metazoa > Chordata > Mammalia > Chiroptera > Vespertilionidae > Lasiurus > Lasiurus cinereus. Next base: position 27,920,744 of record JAAGEH010000417.1, on the reverse strand, counting down.
TTTTGACTTTCTCATTGAAGACAGCCTGTCAGTTTGGCAGCTCTGAGCCCGTTATTTCTGTGCCTTCTCTTTCTTCATTTTCATGTTTTGACAAATAAGATTGTACTTTTGACAAGTGATTTGTATTTCATCTCAAGATTTCAAAGCGTTTTTAATTTATTTGTTAAACTATCTAAAGAACATTTCATCCACCCATCTTGGGGTAATATAAGATGCTTCCTAATACAAATGAAAACAGAATGTGATAGTACTAGCGTTCTTGCAATAAAAACATATTATTGCTCAATTTTTCAGAAGCTCTTATTTCTTTCATTTGAACATCTGCAGAATTAGGCCTGAGCATAAGACTGATTTAAGGGGAAAGGTTTTCTTGGAAGAGTGTATCTTTCAGAATTGAATGTATTTATAATTATCCCTTGATAAATGAATAAACGCCATGCTGAAAATTTTACTGCAGCAGGAAATATGTATTTAATCTTATCATATAGCTGACATTAAATTTGTTCATTCGTTTAATGAATATTTAATCAGAATCTAATATGTGTGGGGAACTGTTCTAAGTACTGGACTTAGTGGTGAACAGTCCATACCATTCTGTGGACTTTACAATCTGCTTGGATGACATGGGTACCAAATGAGTAAATAATGCAATTTCAGATTGTAAAATATGATATGAAGAAAACGAAACAAAGTAATAGAACGTAGGGAACGGAATTAATTTTGGGGAGGAAGCCTCCCTGACAACTTGCTATTTGAAAAGAAACTTGAATATTGAGAAGGAAATACCTATTCTGGAGGGAGACAATTCCGGGCAGACAAAACTGCAACCACCAAGATAATTCAGAGAAGCAGGGAAGGTAGGTCTGGCTCCAGCACAGTTAAGAGAAAGTGCGGTGAGCGATGAGGGTGGAGGGGACAGGATAGATCATGTAGCGGCCTGTAGGTCTTAGCAAAAGGCTTTCAATCTTATTCTTCTTGCAAAGGAAAGCCTTCTCCACATAACATGGGGCATGCCTGCTCTGATTTCCATTATAGAAAGAGCATTCTGGCCACCCGGAGAGACGGATGCCAGGAAGCAAAGTGGAACCCATTGTGGCAGCCCGTTGATGTCTGTAATGAAGAAAGGGTCTTGCAGCGCTCGAGAGCTCTGGCAGTTAGTTGTTCCGCTTACAGCTTCCCTTTGCCTGGATGCTCCCGCTCCATTGGGCAGCTTTGTGTCCAGCTAAAACTCAGGTAGATCCCTGTGTTGATTCTGGGAGTATCTTATCTGTGTGGCGCCTTTAAGGTTCATCTCCTCCATTTTTTATTCTGCATGTGCCAGCTACTTTGTCTTCCAAACTCCGATCTCTGTCTTCTCAGCTCAGCAAGATCATTGTTCTCTGTTTGGGATCCCCTTCCTGCGCTGGGGTCCAGAGAGCGTTTCCAGGCAGAAAGCCAGGATGGTCACACAGCTCACCTCGTTGGTGTTGTTTCCCTCAAAGTTCATGTAGCTTCTTTCTTCTGTTCCGTCCTGCACAGTACTTCCAGAGTTAGCATAAAACTCACAGAGATTTGCTGATACCTTGCTTAAAATCCTTAAAAGCCTGTGCTTGCTCATCATTGTATTCCCAGTCAAGAATGAAGAACAAGGCTTTCTCGTCCAACTGACCTGAATTTTCTTTCTATTACTTTCTAGCCACGGTACTTGGGGAATTTTCTTAACCCGTAGCCTTAACTTTTGTAAAATGGGCATAACAATAGTTCCTTCTCACAAAGGCATTAGGAAGAATCAACAACAACAAAAATAGACAATACTTTAATGCCTGGCACATAATAAAATGATAGTTACTGTTGATATTGTTAAGATAATAGAATTCCCAGCCTTCTAACCTTAACTTCCACTGTATGTGGCCTTGCATTATAGGTTTCAGATTTATTAGATGACTTGGTAATGTGGCCTATTTTCTTTTCTCCATGTTTGGCTCAGTTCCTCTAATCTGGAACAGTCCTCCACAAACCCTTTCTTTGCTTTTTGAAAGGATACTTTACCACCTTTTCTATAAAATTGTTTTCAAAACAATTTTTTTTAATTGATTTCAGAGAGAAAAGGAAAAGGAGAGAGAGATAGAAACATCAATGATACGAGAGAATTGTTGATCAGCTGCCTCCTGCACACCCCACACTGGGGATCAAGCCCCAAACCTGGGCATGTGCCCTGGTTGGGATTTTAACCGAAATCTCCTGGTTCATAGGTCGATGTTCAACCACTGAGCCATGCTGGCCAGGCTGTAAAACCTCTTTTAGTTACTACAGTCAGAATTAAATACTTTTTAGGGCTTCCATAATCTTTTTTAAAAGTTATTTTAATCCTCATCTGAGGGTATTTTTTCATTGATGTTCAGAGACAGCGAAAGAGAGGAGGAGTAAAGAGAAAGAGAGAAACATCAGTGTGAGAAAGATAGGGATCAAACCCTCAGTGGAGGTATGTGCCCTTGACAGGGAATCAAACCTGCCTTCCTTCGCTCGGAGGGCTGGCACTCTGACCACTGACCAACCTGGCAGAGCAGGGCTTCCAGAGTCTTAAAGAGAGAGTACATGATTAGTGATTCACTCTTCTGGCACTGAGCTTGCACTAAGAGTTTGGGCTCTTAGAGTCAGAGGGCCCTAGCTGCGTGGCTCAGTGGAGAGAGCATCGGCATGGAGACTTAAGGGTCCCAAGCAGGGGCACATGTCCTAGTTGGGGCTGAATCCTCGGGTGGGGGGCATGCAGGAGACAGCCGATCAGTGATTCTCTCTCATCATTGATGTTTCTCTCTCTCCCTCCCCCTTCCTCTCTGAAATTAATAAAAATATATTAAAAAAGAGTCAAAGGAATAGCAGGACCAGTAAGTGTTAGGAATGGTTCTTATTTTTATTAGTTGCATATCCTTCGACCTTCACCATCCTGCTATCTCCTCCAGTGCAAAAATCACCTGATTTATTTTTGTCTCCTCTCACAGCGCCTAGTGTGGTCTTGTATAGAGTGAGTACTCAGTCAACGTGTGTTGACTGGAAAGCATTGGGCTTCAGCCTTTCTTTCTTTTTTTAATATATTTTATTGATTTTTTACAGAGAGGAAGGGAGAGGGATACATCAATGAGAGAGAGACATCGATCAGCTGCCTCCTGCTCGCCCCCTACTGGGGATGTGCCCACAACCAAGGTACCTGCCCTTGACTGGAATCGAACCTGGGATCCTTCAGTCCACAGGCCGATGCTCTATCCACTGAGCCAAACCGGTTTCGGCTCTAACATCTCTTTAGATAATTGAAAATAATTTAGGCGTCTTTAGGAATATTAATTGATTTTTTCAAATACTGTTTCATATGGGATTTAATACCCTACTTTTAAAAACAATAAATCTAATTAAGTATGAGGCTAGCTTTTTCAAGTATTTACCCTCTGATGAGTGTCAGACATATCACTTATTAGGAGATCTTGAAGAAATTCACAGCAATGAAAAAAGCTGTTTTCTACATTTCCTCTCTTTTACCTTTTGTTCAGTTTGAATTGGCAAGTAGTTAATGAGGAAATACTATTTTAATAGTCTTTTACAATATATGCTTTTAGGGAAGTGATTTGAGAAGTGCTACATTAAAAAATGAAGAAGTTGTAAAAATGTCTTCTAGTAGCTGCACATCTGAGAAATAGTGTTCTTACTGTTTGATATTGAATCTTTGAAACAAAAGGCTAAAGGACACCATTTTGAACTGTGTTAGCTTGGTAGCTCTATATTAATAATCCTAATGGAGAAAATATACAGTAATTCCTTAAATATCTCAGGTATAATTACTGACTCAACTTGGAGTAAACAAAATAAAGACATGAAGGAAAAATAAAGACAATAAGGTAAATTAAGATAGAATTGGTATTTAAAGGCTTCTAGGTAATGGTCTTCTTTCTATTGAGTGGTACCTATTAAATGAAAGCTGGAACACTTACCAGACAGCAGGGGAAGAAATGTCATACAAGTAAGTGACCCAAAGGAACTATAACTAAAAAATTGAAAACCAATTTAAAGGCTTGTATTACTTTGAAGTTCTACCTTGGTTCTTTCTTCCTATGGAAACATAAATATATTTTCTGTCTTCTTTCCTGAGACAGACCACTGTTCTCAGACCCCTCCCCCCAAATTTAAATAACTGTCTTTTAAGTCCAATAATATCTGAACATGGGAGATTGCTCTTCAGTCCACAGACCTCGTGTGATATGCATATGGACTCACCAATGCCTTCAGAAAACCACCCCACAGATTAGGAACCATGTAGGTCCCTTCATTTACATATGGGAAAATGAGCCTTGAGTGGTTTAAGCCAGCAGTCACAAATTATGACTTGCAGATGGAATTCAGACCTACAGGCATGTTTTGTTTGGCCTGTCAGGATGCTTTAAAATTTTTGAGCAAATGGTTAAAAATGAGGAAATTTGTAGCTTCTGGTGAAAATTCGGGGATCGGAGGGATATTCCTGCAGGACGTTAATTGACTAGAGTTACTTAGCGGCTACCTCTTTTACAGGATTTCTGTATCTCCAGGTTAGCAGTCCTTACAATTCCCTTTTGTTTTATACCTGATTCTGCTTCACCTATTCATTCACCTGCCTTGCCATTCTGAAATTGGTGTTATATAGCAAGGCAGAGACAGAGTGGAAAACAGAGCCTTTTCTCCTGACCCTAAGCAGTTGTAGGGCCTGTTGTCATTACTTAGGCGTTGGTTTATAAACCCTGGGCTCTTGCCCTTCTGTTGCCATTGACTCTGGGTGTGACATCAAACAGGTCATTCAACCCCTCTGAATTTCAGTTTTGATACCTGTCAAATGGTCATATAAACATTTAATCATATAAATGAAAAAATCTAAAGGCTTATATTAAAACAGCCTTATAATGTCATAGTTAACATTTTGTTAGGTTGCTTAAAAATGCTGCTTTCACTATGTATGCCCTTGGCCTACTGTTAATAACCGTCAGTGCCCTGCATTCTACAGGCTAAAGTCCACATTTCTTTGCCTTACAAATGTTCCCTACAATTTGGTTCTAACACACCTTGCCAAAATATATTTAACTTTGTATGGAATGGAATGGAATGTCACTCATTTACTGTTCATTCTCAACCCTTCTACCTCCATCATTCACTCTCCATTCCTTTATCCCCTAAATATTGAGCACCTCTGCTGTGCCAGACACTGTTTTGAGCCCTGGGGATTATAAAGCTGAACAAAACGAAGTCACTACCTCTAACATTCTTACACTTAAGCCTTCTTTTTTAGGCAGGTCAATATTTTGTATCTCGAGTGCACAACTTACATGTATGCTTGCCTCCCTTGCTCACTCTATTCTCCTTTTTTATTATTTTATTCAACAAATATTTATTGATTGCTTATTGTGACAGGTACAATTTACTGGATGTTGGTATTATAACAGAGCAAAGTCCTTGCTTCCTTGGAATTTATGTTTTTGTGAGATTCATAAGACATTAAATAAACAAAATATCTTCTATAATAATAAAAACAGAATATGCTAATTAGACCGGATGTCCTTCCGAATGACCTTCCGGATGAAGCCGGGGCGGCAAGGAAAGCCCGGGTTTCAGGTGCCTGCCAGTGGCAGGAGGGAAGCCGGGTTCCGGATACCAGAGGGAAGCCAGTGCGGGCAGCCAGGGCAAGGCAGGCCTACCCTTGCGCGAATGTCATACATCGATCGGCCTTTCGGATGTCATAAGGGCTTTGAAGTAAAATGGAGCAGGGCTAGGAAGATGGGAAGTACTTGGGTGTGAATCGTGGTGTTATTATTTTAGAGGGAATGAGGAAAGGCAGCCTTTCTTAAATTTGAACACCGTCCTGTAGGAACCAAGAGAACCAAGAGGGTATCTAGAGGAAGAGTGATTCAGGCAGAGGTGCAACAAGTATATGCTTAACGCATTGAGGGACATGAGATGGCTAGTATGGTAAGGGCTGAGAGAGAAGTGAGAGATGAGTTCTGAAAGGCTGAAGTGCATTACTGGCCATGGTACCTTGGCCTTATGCTCTAGAACAGTGGTTCTCAGCCTTTCTAATGCGTGGCCCTTTAATACAGTTCCTCATGTTGTGGTGACCCCAACCGTAACATTATTTTTGTTGCTACTTCATAACTGTAATTTTGCTGCTGTTAATGAGTCATAATGTAAATATTTGTGTTTTCTGATGGTCTTAGGCTCTACCAGTGACCCACAGGTTTGAGAACTGCTAAGAACATTGGAAAACACAGATATTTACATTACAGTTCATAAGCAACAAAAATAATTTTATGGTTGCGGGTCACCACAACATGAACTGTATTGAAAGGTCACAGCATTAGAAAGGTTGAGAACCACTGCTCTAGAATGAGTTATATCATCTCTGAATTTTTAATTGTATAACTTTCTTTAACCATCTTCATTCACAGTAATTTCTCATTCTAACTCCTGGAACACTTATTTAATACATAGCCCTTATCTTGCTTAACTGATAAGGCAATGCTTGGTTATCTTATAGATTTTCTATTCTGTCCTAAATTTTTTAGCATAGACATAGCCTTCACCTACATGATGCTTTCCACCTCATTGGTACTTAATATATGTTTGTTTTATGAGGCTCTGGCCTCAGATGTCAGCAGTAGGAATTAGAAAGTAACGTCTACGAAAGAAGTGAAAGGACTTGATGATAGATTAGATGTAAGGAATGATGTTAAGGTTTTAGTTTGTGATCCTGGAAGGGTGTCAGTACTATGGAGAGATAAAGGAAAGTTGGTAAAATAAACCAGTTTTGGGATAGATTGGTGGATTTGGTTTGGAATTGATTGAACTTCCCATGCCAGTAGGATATTCAAATGAAGCTGCGCAGAACAACTGGGATGTCAGAACATACACAGAGTATTGGTATTATTTGTGACTGTTGCCTGCGGTGTGTAATTACAAGAGCACGGACAGCCTGTTACTCATTTCTGGTGCCTGGAGCAGGGGCTGGCAAATAATAGGTGCTGACGTCATAGGCAGTTCACGGAGTTACCAAGATGAGAGGTAAGGTAGGTGCATAGCTCTGATGCGCACCATGGAACCAGTAGGCTCTGGAATCAGGTCACTGTGGGTCTGAATTCCAGTCTGATCACCTCCTGTGTGTGGTGACCTCTCTGAATCTGCGTCCTCATCTGGAAAATGGGGACCTTCCTTGCGGGGCTGTCAGATAATAATTGCAGGCATAGATCCTGGCATAGAGTAGTGACTTAAGAAATAGTACCTATTCATTCAGCTGTAATGAATAATACTATTACAAAGATAATGCTTTCACTTAAATTTCAGGCTCTGAGGCTTAGAAAATATCTCAAAAATAATCTGTTTCAGTTAACTGTTTTGACTATTTTATTTTACTTGTTTTTAATCCTCACCTGAGGATCCCCTTTCCATTGCTTTCCAGAGAGAGAGTTTAGGGTGTGAGGAGGGGAGAGTGAAAGAGAGACACATCTTGTGGTTGCCTCCTGCACGAATCCTGATCAGGGTGGGGAGTGCATCTGCACCCAGGTACAAGCCCTTGACGGGGAATCAGACCTGAGACCCTGAAGTCCATAGTCCAACACTCTAACCACTGGGCAAAAGCGGCCAGGACTGCTTGGACTATTTTAATGACATTTATAACATAGCTAGCACCCAATTTGCATATAACCACCCATATCAGCCAATCCTGCCAGTGCATATAGAGCTCTAAGAATAATGAGTGAAACATTGGACTGATAATACCCCAGTTACTATTATTATATACACCAGTTAGGCTTTTAGTAGCTTACTACTTCTTATAATCCTAGCTATCAAAATAACCTCATGGTGGGATCGGAGTTGATAGACGTGCTGAATGTCAAGTAATAGAATTACATAGTATTTTGTAGTTAGAGATGGATCTCCTTAAATAGGATGGAATCCTTTTACAGAAGATGAATGAAACTCAATCTCCATAGAAATATTTTTATAATAAGAAATATTTCTAAATTTAGAGAAACAGTCTTTTTTTTAACATAAAGTGATTTTATTTATACAGAGATCAAAAATAAGGAAAACTATGTGGAAAAGCAAGAGAATGATCTCAAAAGTTGGGCTGGGGGTCACCTTCAGGGGTTAGGTGTTGGGGGCTGGAAGGGCCACAGAATTGTCAGAGGAGCTGGCAATATTCTGCTGAAGTTTGGCGGCAAGTAAATGGGTGTTTGTGGTATTATTTGAGCAGTACATATTGTCCCTTAAAGTAAGCTTCAACTCCATATCTGTCTGTCTGTTTATCTCTCAATCTATCTATGTGTCATCTATCTATGTAGATATACATACTCATCTCTAGGTATGTTTCCTAATTTCTAAAAATTAAATTCCTTTTTTCCTATCCTTACACTTAGTATTTAGTTTGTGGCCGGTTTTTATTTTATTTTATTCTATACAAAGTGTATTCTTGATTTTTTTTTTTTATCTTGTCAGAGACTCCGAGGTTTTTGCTTGAAATCACACATGAAGATTCTGTCGCCTTTTGACCTAGAGCCCTTTCCTGTTCCTTTTCCTCCTCTCAGCATCACGCACCGATCTGAGTGCATCTCGTGAACCGATTTCCTGATTCTGGGGGTCTCTTCTGGCTGCGGTTCCTAGGGGCGGCGGGTACCGCTGTACTCTCGCTGCGGAGCAGATGTCGTGGCACTAAGACCCAGAAGCGCGTCTCCGTGTGGCTGGAGCTGGGCTGGCTGTGCGCTCGCACCGAAGGGAAGGAAGTCATTAGTGCAGACTGAGCTGTGGAGTTGGGTTCTTGCAGGATTTCCTTCCAGCCTTTCCCCACTAAGGTTCTTGGGAATTAAAAAAAAAAACCTAAACACACAAACCAAGTTTTTCCTATTGACAGTGCTTGGGGAAGGTAGGCATTTGGGGAAGGGCAGATCCTTTCCCCCAAGTTCCCCGAGAAGGAAGAGAAAAACAGCGTCAAGAAGCTCTGATTACAGATCTTTGGAATTTTCTTTGCTAAATTTTACAAACGAGAAATACACCCAGAATTTTTGGGAATGGCTCCAGGCTGCGTGTGAGGGTTTGATTGCTTGTCTAATCTTTTTTCTTTTTTTTTTTCCTCTTTTTCTTTCTTTTTCTCTTTTTCTTTTGAGAAGAGAATTCGCCAAAAGGGGTTCGGATGGCAGAAGCCCGGCTGGCTTTCTGTCGCGGCTCGTGCTTCGCAGCCCTCCCCTGAGGGAGGGTCCCCGCGGCCGGCGGGCCGGGCCGGGCGCCCCCCGGCCTCAGGCTCCTTTGGCAGAAGATGCCCCGCTGCGGCCGGAGGGCTCCGCTGGCCGCTGGGGCGCCCTAGCCCGGGGGGGGGGGGAGTGCGCTCGGGGTCGGGGGCGACTTCTCACCGGACGCCAGGCGACCCGGCCGGACTCCGCGGGCCCCGCCGCCGTGCCCATGGGCGAGAACTAGCGGGCGGCGGAGGCAGCATGCCTCGCAGTGGCCGCCGCCCGGCGCCTGCCCCCAGCCCGCCGCCCGCCTCTTGATGCCCCCCGCCGCGGCTGTACAATATGATGAAATGGCAGCCCCGGAAGAAGGTAAGTGTCCCGGGGCGCGGGGCCGGGGGCGCGGGGGCCCGCCGCGGGGAGAGGGCGGCCGGGAGCGGGGGGCCGGGGATCCCCTCGGCTGCCCCTGCAGCTGGCGGCGCTGGCCGGTCCCCGCCGCGCTGTCCCCCCACGAGGGACCGGTGCCCCCTCCCTTGGGGACCCGTGGCCAAGTCCGGGCTCGCCGCCCGCCCGCCCAAGTTTCTCCTGCTCCGCTGGTCTGCGCCGAGCCCCCCCCCGGGCTGACAGCTCCGAGACCCCCGCGGCCGAGGAGCGCCGCGGAGCCGGGGCCGCGATCCGCTCGGCCGGGGCCAGCCCGGAGCCGGCCGCCCAGGGCGGGGGAACGCCCCATTCCCGGGGAGCCCCGGCGGGCTGTGCCCAGACCCCTTCCCGGGCCCCCCGCAGGTGGGCGCCGCAGCACCGACTTCCCCAAGGGGTTAACCCGGGCTCCACGCCGCTGGCAGCCGCTTCCCCAGGGCCCCGCTGGGGGGCGAGCATCCCCAGCGCAAGCCGCCCGCCGCTGGTTCCCGTGCAGCCAGCCGGCCGCCCGGGGCTGCGGGGCCTCCCGACCCAAGGCCGGGGCCGCCCGGGAGGGCCTTCTGCCGGCGGGGCTCCCGGGGGCCGGCGCGGGGGGCCCCCCGGGAGCGCGAGCGCCGGCCCCGGTGCCCTGGTGTGTGTGTGTGTGTGTGTGTGTGTCTGCGTGTCGGCGTGCACGGCGTGTGTGCACATCGATCGCGGGGAAGAGGGGGAGGGGGCACTTGCTTTTTGCAAGATTATTTCCTAATATGGCTCCTTTGTTGAGAACTCCAGAAGGGAAAAAAAAAATCCAGCGGTTCTATCACAATAAACTGCTATTGGTCCCCGAAAGGACGTTTCTGCCTGCGGGACGGGCCCCTGCCCCAGGGCGGACGGCCCGGGAGAGGGACCGCTTCTCCAAGTTGCTGGCATCCGGGTGCGGCCAGGCTGCCTCTTGCTAACTTGTGTGCCTGGCGCTAACGGTGAGGTGAGCCCAGCCGTTCCCTGCACAGCACGACACCTCCCTCCTCCAGCCCCCCCCCCCAACCTCAGCTGGCCCCGGTTTTTATTGACATTCTTGGGAGGGAAAACAGCGAACTGAATGTGCCGTGCCCTTCCCCAGCCGTGACCTGTCTGTCTCGGGGGGCAGCTGCCCGGTGTTTTCCTTGAACCAGCTTCAGCTGACTCTTTCTTTGTGGCACGATGGGTGATACCATGTTTTCCACCGGAGCGGCAGCGGGGATGGTGCAGGAGGAGGTGCTGGGCCTGGGTTCCGTGGCTAGAGAGCCTCACACACCCTGCTGCAGGGTGGCCCCGTGAAGGGAAAGGTGTTTTCTTTGCTCGCCAACCGATTCCATTTCGATCTCTGACACTGAGTCCTTTCTCCCTCATTCCCAGCCCAGAGCCTTTCATATCTTCGTTCCCATCACAGAGCTTCTTTCAGTGAGACGGGTTTGTTTTCGTTGAGCAATCCATGTATCTTCCCCCCAGCTCCTCATAAAAATCAGAGTCAGGACGAGGAAAAGCCACAGAAGAAACCATACAGTTCAGCAAGCAGTTTAAACAGATGCTGTGTATTCCTGAGGCCCCCTCTTACCTGCCCCCCCATTTCTTCTATATTTGTAAATTGCATATTTATGAGTACTTTTAAGATGTCTGCAAACTATACATTCATAAATGTCTGTTTTTTCTATTTTACCCAATATGCAGTAACTCATGTGGTTATGTCTGTGAAAACCCCTCTGGGTACTGGTATTGCTTGAACCACGGAAGTATTATTCTTGGCAAGTCAGGTGGATTTCTGGACTCTGGAAGATTCTGTTTCAAGTGTTAGGATTCACTCCGCAGTATTTATTCACTCTGATGCTTAAATTGCTCTACCAGAAGGTTGTGTTTATTCACTATATTCATAATCCCAAATCATGTTATGAGAATCCAGATATAATTCTGAAGAGTTCATAGATTAAAAAATAAGCCGACCCATCCAATATTGCCTGATTATTTGGGGGTGGCTTGAGAACAATTCTTGCTTCTACGTTGGAAATGGAAGAGACTCAGTATTCCACTCTGGTAGGGCACCACCAGTAAGTCTTTACAAAGATGAGGTTTATTTTCTTACTCCTGCAAGAATCTGCACATGATCAGAACCCTGCCCTGGTTCCTGGCTGAGTCTGTTAACACATTTGTCGTGGGACAGCCACATGCCACGTGTTTTGCCAAACTGTTTCATAAAAGCCATCCCCACTGGAGATGAAAAGGAGGCTGCCTCGATGTCATTTTAACACAGCCAGGAAGACCAGCACAGACGGCAGCTCTGAGCATCATTTGTCCCTGGCTGGCCATCATGACTGGGGTGGCTGGTAGCTTGCTGTCATGCCCGGCCAGCCTCCACCGGTGCTGGCTTTTTTGTTCACGCTGGTCTCACGGTGAGGGAAAGACCCCAGGTTCTAGGTTTCTTTGTGTCTGACTGAGCAGGCAGCTGGGGTCCCCGGGGTAAGGCGAGCTCTTCACGCTGCTTTCCTTTGCGTGCTCGCCGGTTAAACGAAATACTGACATTCCGAATGTGGGCTCTGGAGGATGCACAGAGGATCTGCTCCTTGTTCACAAAGAAACCACCAGCACGTGATTGATTGGGCTCCACCTTCTGGACTAGCGGGGACCTCGGGGCCCAGGCCTCCAGAGTACAGTGTGCCTCCCACCGAGGGCCCGCGATTCCCCCAATAGCAAGCTTCGGTGCGGTTGTGATGGCATTGTGGTAAGGATGGAATGGAATATCGCACCGAGAGCAGGTGCCGTTTTTTATGTGCCCGCTCTGTGCTAGGCATCTCTGCTTGCTCTGTGTCTAATGAAGTGGTAGGTGTTATAATTTGCATTTTGCAAATAAGGAAACTTGGAGTGAAATGACTGAATCAGAGTCATACAGCATGGTGGCATCAGAGCTTAGAGTAGGCCAGGCCGTATTTACTTCCTAGACACGTGTTCTTCACATGTGTACTGGAGGATTTTGATGACCAGGGCTCTTTGTACAAGAAAGATCAAGCCTCAGCGCTGAGATGGCCCCAGTATATGAAGGCTAGCCATAGCTTTGCTTCCTCTTTCTAGATAGCAGCGCCAAGACAGACTTCTTGCCTCTCCTTCTTCTTGAAGAAACACAATGATCTTACCTGCCTCAAAATTCTTACAGCATTTACAGTCTTTGCCCTTTTAGGCCGATAGCCTTTTATTGATAGTAACCTTTATATCTCTTTATGTGTATCTTTATCTTTTAATGTATATATCCTGCCTCTCTATACTTCAAACACCTTGAATATAAGAGCCATATCTCTCACCTCCTTTCCTTTCTTTTCTTTTTTTTAAATTTAACAAATCTTTATTGTTCAGATGATTACAATTGTTCCTCTTTTTACCCCCATAGCTCCCCTCCACCCGGTTCCCACCCCACCCTCAGCCCTTAACACGGCCCCGAGCCCCCCCCCCCCGCACGGGGGGCACCCATAGGTGTACGATTTTTATCCAGTCTCTTCCCGCAATCCCCACACCCTTTTCCCCTGGAGAATTGTCAGTCCACTTCCTTTCTGTGCTCCTGATTCTATTACTATATTCACCAGTTTATTCTGTTCATCAGATTCTTTTATTCACTTGATTTTTAGATTCACTTGTTGGTAGATTGTATTTGTTGTTCATAATTTTTATCTTTACCTTTTTCTTCTTCTTCCTCTTCTTCTTAAAGAATACCTTTTAGCATTTCATATAATAATGGTTTGGTGGTGATGAACTCCTTTAGCTTTTTCTTATTTGAAGCTCTTCATATGACCTTCAATTCTGAATGATAGTTTTGCTGAGTAGAGTAATCTTGGTTGTAGGTTCTTGCTATTCATCACTTTGAATATTTCTTGCCACTCCCTTCTGGCCTGCATAGTTTCTGCTGAGAAATCAGCTGACAGTTGTATGGATGCTCCCTTGTAGGTAACTAACTGTTTTTCTCTAGTTGTTTTAATATTCTCTCTTTGTCTTTTGCTCTTGGTATTTTAATTATGATGTGTCTTGGTGTGATCCTCTTTGGATTCCTTTTGTTTGGGGTTCTGTGCGCTTCCTGAGGTTGTAAGTCTATTTCTTTCACCCAGTAGGGGAAGTTTTCGGTCATTATTTCTTCAAATAGGTTTTCAGGATCTTGCTCTCTGTCTTCTTTTGGCACCCCCACAATTCTGATGTTGGTACAGTTGAAGTTGTCCCAGAGGCTCCTTACATTATCTTTGTATTTTTGGATTTTTTTTTTGCTTTTCTGGTTGGGTGTTTTTTGCTTCTTTGTATTTCAAATCTTTGACTTGATTCTTGTGGTCCTCTAGTCTGCTGTTAGATCTCTGCATAATATTTTTTATTTCATTAAGTTTATGCTTAATTTCTAGTTGGTGCTTTTTCATATCCTCGATGTTCTCACTAAATTTATCAGCCTTTTCTAGGAAATTCTTGAAAGATCTTCTAACCGTGGTTTAGAACTATATATCCAGTCGTTTGCTTTCCTCCATTTCTTTCATTTGTGATCTTTTTCTTTGTCTCTGCATTTTGGTTGTTTCCCTGAGTTGGTAGAGTGGCTTTGTGTGCTAGGTGTCCTATGGGGCCCAGTGGCTCAGCCTCCCCACTTAGCTGAGGTGGACATTCTTTTTATATATTTTATTGATTTTTTTTTTTATAGAGAGGAAGGGAGAGAGAGAGAGAGTTAGAAACATGGATGAGAGAGAAACATTGATCAGTTTCCTCCTGCATGCTCCCTACTAGGGATGTGCCTGCAACCAAGATACATGGCCTTGACCGGAATCGAACCCGAGACCCTTTAATCCGCAGGTCAATACTCTTTCCACTGAGCCAAACTGGCTTCAGCAAAGGTGGACACTCTTGGTGCACTCTTTTGTGGGCTGTGTGCACAGTCTTGTTGTAGTTAAGCCTTGATTGTTGTTGGTATCACTGGGAGGAATTGACCTCCAGGCCAATTGGCTGTGAGGATCAGCTGTGTCTACACTGGGAAAACTTCTATGCTGGAGACACCCTTATGAGACAAGGCTTGCAAAAGCCTCTGTGCTCAGCTTGGATGGGGCGGAGTCTCAAGCTGGAGCAGACAACCTTGACTTCTGGTCAGTCCTGCCCTAATAGGCCCCTGTGTCTAAGTGTCCCATGGTAATTGCTGCAAGCACCTCTGAGAGAAAGCCACCCTTGAGTTCTGCACGCTTTCAGACAGTCCAATTGCTCCCTGAATGAGTCTGGGTCCCCAGAGTCTTGTCCGAAACTGGAGTTCAGTGCAGTTGGGAGCTTTTGTCTTCCTCCCGCTTGAGAAAGCCAGCCGAGTACTCAGTTGCCCGCCCTCTCTGCGCGAGTGCCTCGGTACCTCTGCCTTCCGCAGTTCCTCTGAGTCTCGGTGTGCTATTCTCTTTCCTGACAGTCCAGTTTCACCCCGTATGAGTCTGGGTTCCCAGAGTCTCTCCTGGAACTGGAGTTCCGTGCTGTGGGGAGCTTTTGTCTCTTTCCGCCTTGAGAAAGCCAGCCACACACTCAATTGCCAGTCCTTTTCACATGCACGCCTCACTACCTCTGCCTCCTGCAGCTCCTCTGAGTCTCACTGTGCTTTTCTCTTTCCTTCTAGTTGTAGAATTTCCACTCAGCCAGCCTTCCTGTGGTTCTGGATGATGTTCGTTTTGTCTTTTAGTTGTAGTTTTGAAATTGTTGTGCGAGGCAGCAGTTTAGGTGTTTACCTCTGCCGCCATCTTGGTTTCTCTTCTCACACCTCTTTTTAAAAAATATATTTTTATTGATTTCAGAGAGAAGGGAGGAGGAGAGATAGAAATATCAGTGATGAGAGATACTCACTGCTCAGCTGCTTCCTGCGTGCCCCACACTGGAAGTACACTGATTGAGCCCGCAACCTGGACATGTGCCCTGACTGGGGATTGAAACATGACTTCCTGATTCATAGGTCTACACTGAGCCACCGAGCTACACCTGCCGAGCTCTTACCTCTTTTTTGGTGCCAAAGACAATATAGATGCTCAATAAATATTTATTTGACATCAAGGTAAATAAGAACTAGTACTTTATAAAACTAGTATTTTTTAGACTTTATTCTAAGAAGTGGTGTGAACTTTAAATGTAAAAAGGTTTCAAATATTTTAGTTGGTTCATAGATATTAGACTGGAGTGGATTATTGAAGAAACCACAGTGTTTGGCCACTCACTTCTAATCTTTTGTAGACATCATCAGGGAGGGAGGGGACAGGTACACTTTCACAGAATCTCCATGGCCGTCATTGTTAAGACACACCGCCAGGCTCTGGGGACCAGGCTCCTGATCCGGGTGATGATCCTTTCTATTCACATAACCTTTTTGCCCTGGCCCAATGTACTTCCCCCTGTTTTTACAGTAATAGGCGATCCTGCAGCACATTCCTTTTATCTTGTATGTGCAGAAATGATAGTAATTAAAATGCTCATCTCAGAGGAACATGCTTGTTTACACTTCTGAAGTGATTGATTTCTGCTCTTTAAAATCCAGGGATTAGTATCAGATAACACTGTGTAAGTAAGACTGCAGTCAGAACCTTCAGGAAGCTGCCGCTGATTGGATTTTTTTTATTGCTTATCTAATGTTATTTTACTGTTCACACATAATAAAAGATCATTAATAGGAACGTGTCACAGAAGCCACATTAATAATGTCATTTGAGAATCATATGATGTATTTATCTTGTTATACTTGTCACATTAATATCATGTGAATCTGGCTTCTTAAATGACTTCTCTTGATGGAGCTTCATTTATAAAGCTTATTTGGAAGCTCACTTGTGAAGATTTCGTCCTGTAAATTTGTCTCTTGAAATAGCTTATTACTTTTACAAAAGAGTGCCTTTCAAATCCTTGCATTTTCTCTGTGATGAAGTATTTTCTTTCTGGATTAGGAAGCTTAAGTCTCATATTTTAATGCAGCTATACTCAATTACTTAGTTACCTTCCTAAGTGCCGTATTAGTTGATATGATTAAATTATTTACTTTGGGCCACCATTGGTATGATAGTATAAAATTAGACTTAAAGAGAATCAAGCATTGTGGACAAAAGTAGGTTTAAAGAGAAGGCTTAGGGACTCCACGATAAAGGTCTTTCTGCAAATCCATTCTGTATACCACTCCCAGATCAGTGCAACCAAGACCAGGTTTTGATTCTGACAGTTCCCATGACTTGTGTTCTTGGCTTGTCATTTAATCTTGCACATGTGACTCCCCACTGTTACAGTTTAGCTCCTCCTCATCCCTGGCTGGGTCTATTGCAGATGGCATCCTAATGATTTTTCATCCTCTTTCCCCTTTTATTCTCTGGTTTTCCCTTCTTATTCCTTATTCCTTTAAAAACAATGCACTTCTGCTCACAGTATTCACCTTTTTATTCGTTAGGCGCAACCATTTATTTATTTAGTATTTATTGAAACTATTACAGATGTATCCTTTTTTTTAACTAACCTTCTTAAAGTCCTGTCAAGTCTCTCCGTTAGCGAGTAGAGGTCTCCAAACTGTGATAAGCCCCCCTTGTTCTAGCAGGTGTGCAAGAGAATGACTGGGTTGCAGGGAAAAGATGAGAACTTCTGTTTTTATGTATTTTTAAATATAAAAGAACAAGAGATAAATGAAGCTTTACTAATCTTTCAAGATGGTTTGCCCCTTGCGTCCTCATTTGTTCATAGGCCACAAGGGGTTGTTAGCGGTGCCCAACTCATGGTTCATGTCACCATCAGTGTGCTGTGTATACTGTCATTTCCATCATGAAAAGGCGTGCCTTAAGTGATTAATTTTTTAAAATATATTTTATTGATTTTTCACAGAGAGGAAGGGAGAGGGATAGAAAGTCAGAAACATCGATGAGAGAGAGACATCGATCAGCCGCCTCCTGCACGCCCCCTACTGGAGATGTGCCCGCAACCAAGACACATGCCCCTGACTGGAATCGAACCTGGGACCTTTCAGTCTGCAGGCCGACGCTCTATCCACTGAGCCAAACCGGTCTCGGCCTTAAGTGATTAATTTTATTAAAGAAGAAAAAAGAATGTGGTGTAGGTTATATAGTGATGAAGAGGCTGGGCTCTGAAGTTCGACTGCCTGAGTTTGAATTCCAGCTTAATAGCTGTGTAGCCAAGATATTTAACCTTTTTGTACCTCAAATGTCTTATCTATTTAATGTGACTGGCATCTCGCTTTTAATGTAACTGTGAGGATATAATGTAAAATGCTTACAGGGAGTGCCTGGCACATAAATATGCTCGCTACGTTTTTCGTGTTAATACGATTGTACCCTACAATCCAGTTGGATATGGTTCACCAGGATTCTGTTTTGCATGTAAGTCCATCTTTTACCTAGAATGCCTTCTCCTCATACTCTTCCCTTGTCTTCCTGTTGTCCCTGGTTATGCTTTTACAACCAGCACAACCTTGTTTGTATGAATTCTTTGATAATTGTTGGACATAGTTGGCCACACCTCCTTGTATGGGCCACAGTGATACCCTGTACTGTAACTGTTAGTATGCCTGTCTGTCTCTACCACTGTAAGGTTTTGAGGGATAGGCATAGAGTAGAACTCAATGGGTGAATATTTGAAAAAAATGCAATGCAGTTAAGGGCAGTGATCTTCAACCAGTTGGCAAAATTCTCTGACTTGCCAATTATTGGAAATGGCCTAACTAAAAAATTGATCTCTCCCTAGTCTCACCCTCTCAGAACACCACCTATACTTCTAATAGGGTAATATGCAAATTGGTTGGGACACCATCATGTCATGACCATCAGCAGGAGGGTGGGGCAGCAAGCTACAAGCTGGGGTGAGGGGTGGGGGGAGGAGCTCCAGGAGGGCGAGGCAGTGAGCTATGTGCAGTGGAGAACTACGAGTGGCGGTGGGCGGGGCGGCCAGCTGAGGCAAGCAGCAGCGAGCTACTTGAGCCCGGATTCATGCCCAGGGCCACTAGTGCTATCTAATAAAGAGGGAATATGCTAATGGACCGTCACTCCATCACAAAGATGGCTGCAGCCACAGCTGAAGCCACGTTCCCATAAGGAGCCTTAACAAGCAATCAGCAGGGAACTGAGGCTACCTTCCCCCGTGGGACTTGACAGGGGACCTTAGGCCACGTCCCCCACCCGGCAGGGTTTGACAGGACATCTCAGGCCACGCCCCCTACCCAGCAGGGGTTGACGGGGGACCTCAAGGTGTGCTTCCTGTCCTGGTGCTGGGCTAGAGGACCTTAGGCTGCTCCCCCCACCCCAGCACCAGGCAGGGGGACCTCAGACCGTAACCCCCACCCAGCAGGGCTTGACAGGGGACCTCAGGCCATGCCCCCCACCTGATGGGGCTTGATAGAAGACCTTAAGGCACGTCCCCGGCTCCGATCTGGGCTGGGGCATCTCAGGCCACGCCCCCGTCCGGCAAGGCTTGATAAGGGTGGGACTGGCCTGGTCTGGACTAGCCCAATTGAGGGGGCGGGCCTGGCTGGGTTTGGGTGTCATGCGATTTTGAGGTGCATGTGAATGGGCGGGGATTTGATTCTGGGTCCTGTGGTGAGCCCCAGAATCTGATAGGAGGAAGGTTTTCATGTACATTTTACTAATTTTTTTCATCTCTGACACTTCTATTATAGAGGAAGAGCAAATAGCAATATTAAATTATTTCCTCTAATCAATCCCCTTTTGATGTGCATGAATTTTGTGCACCGGGTCACCAGTATTGCTTATAAGGGAGGGTAATTTATTGAAGGGATAATAACCATGAGCCTACTAAAAATAAAGTCACAGTTATAAAAGGGGTGGTTATACATTTTGGGTGTACTAAATGCAACCGCATTGCACACTTTAAGTGGTTAATTTTATGTTATACAAACTTCACCTCTGTTGAAAAAAATAGAAAAAAATTGTAGTCAACGGGTCTCACAACTTCTCATAAGACATCCATGGTGCAACAGCGTAATTGTAAAACACTGTAGTGCATCTTTATTTTCTTCAGCCCTAAATGCTTTTGATTTTGTAAAATTGGTAGGAAGTGGTCATCTATAGAAAACTATTTCCAGGAATCTGGGAGAAGCTGGGAATGGTTGATGGGCAGACTTGACAAGAAGTGAAGGAAGTCCGTTCTGAGGAAATGTGAGTTGGCACCTTTACTGTTGAGGAGCTCGCCAGTAAGTACTGCCGGTGTGAGAGGCTACAGAGTTTAATTAGCCCAACTTCAAGAGGGGAGCCAGCAGCCACCTCCACTTTGCTAGTCAGTCAAGGCGATGACATGCTGTGGAAACACAGCGGAAGCAGGGAAAAACCGGAAATCCCCGGTAGCTTGAGCTGGCACAGTGAGTTCATTATATCATTAATAATAACAATGTTATGCCTCCGCTTGAACACTGCTGTATTGATGTGCTAAAACCATGCAGTTTTATTGAAAGGTATAAAAATTATGTCATTTCACTGACATTATCAGGTTTATAGGAGCTTTTGTACTAAACTTCCTTGTTAGTGCCCATCTCAGTTTTTGTGGCTAAGAGGAGTATTCTCATAGAGTAATGGAGCCGTTTAATGATGTACACTGTTATTCAACCTGTTAGAGTTTTGTCCTGGCTATTTTGAGTATCCTTTTAGCATGTATTTTAAGGAAAGACAGAAAATGATGTCCTTTGGCTTATACCTTTTGTGTAATAAACTTCACATTTCTAGAAAGGGTACAGGAAGTAGTTTGATGGCAGTCGTCAAAATTGCACGTAAGTTTTTTGATGGCCTCAGTTTGGACTCTTAAAGGACTATAGTTTCTCTCCCTTATTTTTTGTTATGTAAGTCAATGTCCCTCCACAAATGCACCCCTATTTCTAGCGTTATTAAAGTTGTGAGAGATAGGATTTCAAATTCACATCGTGTTGGGGGACTGAGACTTGTAGACACACAGATATTGAGGCAGTTGTGAGTGAGAGAGCAGTTAACCTGTGGCATAGGGTCAAAGTGGAGTGGGGAGCCAGGGGGTCATTGTGGGGACACGCTGTGTTTGAATACATCACCGCCTAAACTTGCAGGATACCGAAACTTGAACCTAGAGATGGAATAGTGGGGGGTATGGAAGGAAGACACCCACAAGGAAACTTAGTTGCACATTCCGGAACAGCTTTGTTATAGCCAATATTGGCATAACAACACTTATTAGATTATAAATAGTTTCTTTTTATAACGGAGAAGTGACTCCTTATTTTGACTTATCCAATGCAAGTGTTCCTTGTTTTAAGTAAAATAAAAATACAATATTTTGAATCTGAAAACAGACTGAATGCCACTTGTTTTATATAACTAAAAGCCTTGAATACCTATTACATTTATCTGGATCGTCGCTTCATTGCTCGGAAAATTAATTGTTACGTATGTTGAGCATATTTTATATTTTTAATATTTATAAATGAACATGACAGGAATTAATACACATATTTTCAGGATCATGCTAACTTGTGATATCTGTGAAAAGCTGTATGCGTAAGCAGAGATCTATTAGATACTTTTGGAGCTGTGTTTGTGAAGTTGAGATTCTCAGGCATAAATGAGATTTTTTTTTTTGAGAAGTAGAAAGAAAATGTCACAGTGAGTGGTGGTGGGACTATGATCATTTTGGTGGACTTTGGGTCTTTATTAGTTAACTAAAGGGCCGGTGCACGAATTTGTGCATGGGTGAGGACCCTTGGTCTGGCCAGCAATTGGGGCTGATCAGGGCTATCTCCCACCCTGATCAGGGCCCAGGGCTGATTGGGGACAGATGGCGGGGGCGGGAGGGAAGGGGGGTGCTGCAGTGGTTGCCTGTGGGAGTGCACTGACCACCAGGGGCAGCTCCTGCATTGAGTGTCTGCCCCTTGGTAGTCAGTGCACATCATAGTGACTGGTTGACCAGTTGTTCAGTTGTTCAGTTGCTTAGGCTTTTATATATAATTAGTTTGTTTTTTTCCAGCAGGTGAAGGACTGGAGAAAAAAAAGATGAAATATATAATTAGTTTGTTTTAGTGTTCAGAATTTTGGTAAAGACATTAGGTTGAACTACATGAAATTGCTGATGTATGGCTATCTTTTACATACAAAAATAGAAATTTACTATGGTCCAATTCAGCGGTTCTCAACCTGTGGGTCGCGACCCCTTTGGGGGTCAAACGAGCCTTTCACAGGGGTCGCCTAAAACCATCGGAAAATGTAGTAATGTAGTTTACTGTTGTTATATTAAGACTGTTACCCATGCTACACCATGCTTCAAGACAAAATTTCATTTATTTGTAATTAGAAATAAATATTTCACAATATCTAATTGTGATTATCACTATGCTTTAATTATGTTCAATTTGTAACAATGAAAATACATCCCGCATATCAGATATTTACATTACGACTCATAACAATAGCAAAATTACAGTTACGAAGTAGCAACGAAAATAATTTTATGGTTGGGGGTCACCACAACATGAGGAACTGTATTAAAGGGTTGAGAACCACTGGTCCAATTAATATTTGGGGGGTTAGGAATGATGGTGATAAATATTAAAAATTAATATACAGTGTGTCTCAGAGATTAATTATGCATTTTAATATTCCTTAGTTACCATGGTTTCCATGGAAAAAATTGCTACTCTAATATTTAATTTATCTGTGGTATTCTTGTGAATTTCCTGTTAACTGAAATTTAATTCAACTGCCAGCCCTTGTTAAATTTCAACCATTTTTTTTATGTGAAATTTTCTAAAATACATTACACATTTTCTGCCTTCATACACAGAAGGTACTAAGCATGATTTAAGGTTCTCCTGATTATTCAGGATTATTATCACAAGCATGAATTATTCTACTTTGCTGTAATATAGCCACATCCTAGGAGCCTTTAAGGAATGTGGAATTATTTGTTCCTATTCTGAATGACCTCAGATTGCCCTTTAGTTTCTTTTAAAATACTTGCATGTCTTCTTTGTACAGTTTTTATCTTTCTTAACATGTTGCCCTAAGGAATGCTGCTGTCAAGTGCCTACCTCTTGAAATGCTGTTTTATGTCTGTTTCCTCTCTGTGGTGGGTAAACCATGCCACTCACTGAGCCTTCGCTGTGACTGAGATGAAAGCAAGTAGACACTGAATGAGGGTTTCTCTTAAGAATGTATGAACTTTAAAGTGTGAATTGTGGCTTTTCGTTTTGACTGCTTAGAGATTTTTTAAAGAACTTACTTTCTGGTTTGAGGCTGGGTTTTAGATAGTTGAGATGGTTAAACAGCGACCTTTTTTTAAAAAAAATATATTTTTTATTGATTTTTTTTTTTTTTTTACAGAGGGGAAGGGAGAGAGAGAGTTAGACACATCGATGTGAGAGAGACATGTATCAGCTGCCTCCTGCACACCCCTTGCTGGGGATGTGCCCGAAACCAGGATACATGCCCTTGACCAGAATCGAACCTGGGACCTTTCAGTCCGCAGGCCGACGCTCTATCCACTGAGCCAAACCGGTTTCGGCAAACAGCGAGCTTTTTATAAGTGAGATATTTATTATGCTATTGATTACTGAGAGGTAGGTATGTTTGAGGATGCATGGTCACAGAGACTGAACGATTTGATAAACACATCGTGGTTTTCCCTTTTCTGACTTCACTTCGGTGTTTTTGGCTTGTCTTCTCCCTCAGCCCCCAATAACTTGGTTAAAAATATCCAAGTAATAACATCCTATAGTGGAAGGAACTAGTATTAATAGTTTATGTGAAAGGTAGAATTGCATAGCCTAGGGAGTCTATGAGAAGAAACAACCAAGGAGTGTGGAATTCATTTAAATGTTAACTAGTTACATATCAATGAGCCAAAACATTTTTTGTAGCACAAATATTATTTAGTTTAAACAACTCTTTTTGCTTTAGCCTAGATTTTTGCCAGACAGTGTTTATGATACTGAGATTTAAACATTTTTAGGAATGAAACGAACCTAAAGGCACACTTAATTTCCTAGCACATATTCAGAAGCAGGTGCCAGTAGGGTCCAGGGGCTCCTTCAGAAGAAGCACGTAGCTCTCCAGAGGCTGGCCCTCGACCGAATACTCTCAGGCAGGGGTGGGGAACCTTTTCCTGCCAAGGGCCATTTGGATAGTTACAGCATCATTTGCCGGCCATCCAAAATGATCAACTTAAAAATGAGCCTGCTGTGTTTGGTCCAACATTTGGTGAACTCATGGCTAATGCCTTGCAGGGCCAGACCAAATGACTCCACGGGCCTTATAGAGCCCATGGGCCGGACTTTCCCCAGCGCCATTCTCAGGAGAGGGCCATTTCTGCTGGACTTGTAGGGCTTCTGCTGCTCCTCCAGTTCACAATGTAGGGTTGGGCTTATTTGTAAAACAATAAAACCCAAAGCCCCCGTTATATAGGTGATATACTTTGAAAACAAAAGAAATGTATTTGCTTTTAGATACATCTTCTCCGACTTACTTTCCTAAAATCCCTTTGTGCTAATGCTTAAGAACTCCATGCTAAAATGCGTATGTATTAGTAGCATTTGTTTGCTGTTGGTTAGCTTTGCTGGTCTATCACACAGCAAGACGCTGAAAAATGTCTTAGAACTTTTTGAGGTAGCCGGTAGGGAGGGATTCATGAACCATTGGGATCAGAGTCACTGAGAGACCTGGTCTGAAGTGGAAAATGGGGTCACTTTGATAGGGACCCTGAGTAGTCAAGAAGCAGTGTTAAAACAGGGAGTGTGTTTTGGAGGGACAGGAGAAGGAGATAGTTGACAGTGGAAATAGAGAGATGTTGACCACAAACTTTACATATGTCATAATTTCAAGGCAAGACCAGCTCTAGGTCAGGTAAATGACACAAAAAGACCAAGAATAGCTTATCTGAAAAGTAAACAACTTATGTGGGTTAATATAAACACGAAATAGATCTCATGGATAAGCTTATCAGCAGGATGTACTCCTCACTGTTCTAGGTGCTATCCCATTTATAGTGGTCACAGAACAATTTTGAACTGGCCATTATGGAACGAGTGTTTCCAGTAAACCACTGTAACTATGGGTAATGATCAGTGTCAATTTGAACAGAACTGTCTCACTTTATTTTTTCCTTTTATAAATTTTGATATTTTTACATAGAGGAAGAGAGAGGGAGAGTTAGAAACATCGATGAGAGACATCAATCAGCTGCCTCCCGCACATCCCCCACCGGAGATGTGCCCTCAACCAAGGCACATGCCCCTGACCGGAATGGAACCTGGGACCCTTGAGTCTGCAAGCCGACGCTCTATCCACTGAGCCAAACTGGTCAGGGCCTCACTTTATTTTTTAAAGTGGATCCATAATATATCTTTGCATTGCATCATGCTGGATTAAGAATGAATGAGAATATAAAATTCCTAAAGCCAATTTTTAAATTATTATGAATCTATAGAACATACCGCTGACATTTATAAGTTTATTAAAATACAATAAAATTATGGAGTAGACATTTTTATCTTTTTGTTTAAAATTCATACGTAAAATTTTAACTTTAAGAGATACCAGTTAAAGAAAGGATCTTAAATTACATATTATTGACTGCTAGAGGCCCAGTGAATGGAGATTCCTGCAAGAATGGCCCTTCCTTCGCCTAGCCTTCGCTCGGCCAGAGCCGCCTTTCCACCTTCCCATGCTGCCCAGAGGCCGCTGAGCCTTCATATGCAAATTAACCCACCATCTTTGTTGGGTTAATTTATATACTCCTGATTGGCTGGTGGGTGTCACGAAGGTATTGTCAATTTGTATCTTACTTTTATTAGTGTGATGTATAGTTACATATAAAATATAATTAACATTTATATTGACCCAATAAACCAAGGAAGATTAATAGGCACACAGGTTTACAATATCTCACCATGGATGAATTTTTTTTTTTAATTATTGATTTTTTTTTACAGAGAGGAAGGGAAAGGGATAGAGAGTTAGAAACATCGATGAGAGAGAAACATCGATCAGCTGCCTCTTGCACGCCCCCTGGGGATGTGCCCGCAACCAAGTTATATGCTCTTGACTGGAATCGAACCTGGGACCTTTCAATCCGCAGGGTGACGCTCTATCCACTTAGCCAAATCAGTTTTGGCTCACCCTGGATGAGTTTTAAACACCAATATAAAATGTGCAAATTTTTGTTAAATAGAACCAGATACGTGTTCAGAGTTTAAAATACACATAATTTCTTAATGGACTCCGTAGTCCTTTTAAAGGCTTTTTCAGTGATATACTTCTAAAGGGAATAATATTTAAACTCAAATTTTTTTAAAGGATTAAATTACTAAACATTTACTACAGTTGTTGGGGATGCAAATATGAATAAAATACATTTCCTCTAAAAGGGATTATAAGACAAGTTGACAAATACCTGAACTGTGAGGTGGCATGTGTTAGGAGAGTGACTAAAAGGAGAGGGCACCGCGGAGCTGGTGAAGAGGAAGGTGTGGAGTGGGATGAGAATGAGTGGACCAGAAGAGTCTGCATGGTGGAATGGCATTTCAACTGGACGTGGTGGGCTCGTTTTTACCAGATGGAGACACGGAGGCCATTACAAGCAGTGAGAGTCATATAGGGAGAGGCAAGCTCTAAGCGTGTTTTTACAACATGGTAAGGAATCCCAATTTGGCTGGAGAATAGACTGCAAATGCCAGCTGAAATCCAGATGGTAATTGGCCCCAAAGATGGTGAAATTAGGGTTTCACATGCTTATTCTCCTCCTAATGCTTGGTTAGTAACTGGTTTTCCTCGCACTTTCTTATTAAAAGAAAATGAAAAACCGAGTAGCTTGCAAATGGTGGGATTTTATTTGGCTCTGCAAGGGTTTTTATAAATACTACAGCAGCTGTTAACATGGTTTTCATGATTGCCCTATGCCTGTCAGAATGAATCTCCTCATTGTTTCATTCATAAGTCTACATTTGACTCGTTTATCTTTGAATGTTTGCCATTCTCATTTCTTTGTACTCCTTTGGGTAGAATTGCTTACCTGATGATAGGACTATCTTAAATTTGGAATTCTAAGCACTTCTGACTTCAGAATCTTATCTCTCTACTACACATAGTATGTAGGCCTGCTAACCAGTTTGAAGTTTGTAGCACAATTCACAAAGCGACAGTCTCTCCTGTATTTCCAAATAAAGTATTTGAAGGGAATGATATTTGCAAAATGTGCTATAGTGGTAAATTTAGAGAGTACAAGATAATTACTTGTAATTATGGCAATTTCTGTAAGGGAAATCATCTTAATTTGTTCCTACTAAGAAACAGAATTGCTCTACTCATAGCATTTGAATCTTTTTAGGAGATTAATGCTGTGTGCCTTCATTACTTTGAATGGACATTACAGCTTTTCACTACGTCTGAAATTACCCCTTTAATTCAAGCTTCTGTTTGAATTCCTGTTGAATTCAGTCTTCATTTAAAACACACGATATTCCAGAGCTCTTATTGAAGAGAACTTACATGTCTATCCTAAGCAAATTGTAAAAGAATACTACATCTCTACTAGGAGAATAAATTTCCCAAGAAGCCATAGTCTAGATGGTGAAAAAAGCCTTTAACCCATACTTGGAGCAGTCTTTTGTCATGCTATTCCCTGAGGATTTACAATTTAGATGGCCTTAAGGATGATGGGTAATTGCTATGGCTTAAAAGGAATGCTGTGTCTCTGGGCATTTTTATGAAGACAGAATTCTGACTATTTTTTAATTTTTAAGTATTTAATTATACCAGGTAACTTGTACGTAGTTAGGACAGAGAGAAAATTGAAAAGGGAAGAATAGGTTTAGGTCAGAATATCATTAATTGGAAATAATATTGAACAAGAAATGATGGATGTATGTCTACATAGGTGACAAAGATGCTAGGTATGGAAAGGTAACTCATTGTTAGGCTACGATTGTCCACAAAAATAAAGGATTTCAGTCTTCAGAGCTGCTGGGGTGACTTAAAAAATTCTGAGTTTTTCCATTAGCGCTGATTTCTTCAGATTATGCAGGAATTCCTTTTTTTTAAAATTAAATCTTTATTTTTCAGATTATTACATTAGTTTCTCTTTTTCCCCCTCCATAGCTCCCCTCCACCCAGCTCCCATGCAGGAGTTTCCTTTGGCTTCACTGAGTGGAAGCTGGTGCCTTAGTGCTAACATTTCTGTCTCCCCCGGTGCCAGGTACAGTCCTCGGCAGCAATCATGAGCCGTTCCTGAGTAAAGCAGCGGCAGGCAGATCAGAGAGAGCCGGGGAGATGTAAAAGCCGCCGGTGACTCAAAGGTTCTTTGATTTTGCCGTGTCCTGTCCTTTCTGCTAAGGCCTCAACTTGCAGACAAACTTGGATGAATTGATTGAATCATCAGTTCAGTATGTATTTATTGAGGGTCTGTTATGTGTCAGGTGCTGCCATTTATATCATGAGGAGGAGGAGAAATGAGGACTGCTTAACGGTGATTCTGTTATTTCAAAACGAGCTAGTTCAGTTTATCTTTGTGTTTGCTAAGTAAGTTAGTAATTACTGAATTTGAGAGGCCCAACTAATTTACTAACTACCTGCGCTAATAATTTATGGAGTGTTAGACCTTGGGGGTGCAGATTTAGATATAATATGATCCACATTTTCAAGGAGCTTACAGTCTAGACAGGAAGTCAGATGAGAAAATAAAGGTTTGCAATACAATATGATAACAATGGCGCCGCATACAGGGCGCTGTGGGAACACGGAGAAGCAGAAGAAAGGAGGAGGAGGAGGTGTGAGCTAAGCATGGAACCGTGTGTAGAAGTTGTCTCGGTTAATAATCGCCGTGATATGTTTTGTTTTGTAATCCTTACCCGAGGATATTTTTCTATTGATGTTTAGAGAGAGTGGAAAAGAGAGGGAAAGACAGAGAGAAATATTGATGTGAGAGAAACACATCAACTAGTTCCCTCCTGCAGGCGCCCAGACCAGGGCCCGGGCTGGGGAGGAGCCTGTAACCGAGGTATGTGCCCTTCAATGGAATTGACTCTGGGACCCTTCGGTCTGTAGGCCACGCTCTATCCACTGAGCAAAACCAGCTAGGGCTCACCATGTATTTTTATATAATAGACTTTCTTACAACTTGACCTTCCGTTTTGATTGTAGTGATTTTGAAAAGTATTTTTTCAAATACAAGGGCAACCAATGTACGTGCCCTTGACCGGAATCGAACCGGGACCTTTCAGTCCGCAAGGCTGACGCTCTATCCATTGAGCCAAACCGGTTTTGGCTGGTTAAGTAAATTTAGAAGTGTACATGCTGTCTCTTTTTTGGAGATTCATTTGGCATATTGTGAGAGTTCTCAGAAAGAAAAAGAAGAAAGATTTCTTTACTTTTATTTAACCAAGTATTTCCCAATATTACCTCTTTTTAAAAATAATATGGAAGTATATTTTGGGAATTGCTTTCTTAACATATCTTTGTTTGGGAATTAGAAATAAGAATTCATACACATGCTCAATATGGAAATATTCTTTTATGGCTGAAATTTATTAGAATGAAATAAGAAAGCAAGCAAGAGAAAGAAATAAAATGAGAAGACTATAGAAATAGAGAGATGTGAGAGAAAAATATTGGCAGCAACAATAAAGGTAAAAAGGAAACTTATCTTATAAAAGTTACAAAATGTTATTAAAATGTGACATAGTGAAATCCATTTATCAGGTTCCTGGATTTAACATTTCCCCGGAGATATGAAAATATTGGGAAGTGCCAAAGCATTTTTCTCACATTTAATTTTTTACAGTGCTCAAAACATTTCCTCCCAGTTTTTCCTGAAAAACATGAAACGGGTTTCACTTTATTATGAAAGGACTGAAATTTTAACAATATCAAGTGAGATAAGAGGGTGCAGCTCCCTTTGTGAATTGCACAATGGGGAAAACATTTCCCTTCCGGACTTTTTGGGAGCAGATAAGTTAGAGGTGTTCTTATTTATCTGCCCGAGGTTGTGTGGACCGGAGTAGAATGTCTTTAAGTCTCCCACGAAGGTCTGAATTGTTTAATTACTTGGTGACATTTTTTGCAGGAGTGCTGCTGTTATTCCTTTGGTCCTCTCAAAGGCCTTTTCTGAACTGGATGAGGTGTCAGGGAGGGGGGCGGGGAGGAGATGTGGGGGGTGGGAAGGTCAGGGAGAGCCATTGAGTCCATCCTAGTTTTGCCAGATAGCTTAGAGAAGAAAAGAAGTTGAGTGGGAAGAGCGTGCTCTAAGTCCTGTCAGAATATTCCAGTTTGCCGAACCGGTTTGGCTCAGTGGATAGAGCTTCAGCCTGGGGACTGAAAGGTCCTGGGTTCGATTCCGTCAAGGGCATGTATCCTGGTTGCGGGCACATCTCCCATAGGGGGCGTGCAGGAGGCAGCTGATCGATGTCTCACTCATCGATGTTTCTGACTTTCTATCCCTCTCCCTTCCTCTCTGTAAAAAAATCAATAAAATATATTAAAAAAAAATTACAGTTAGTGCTTGCTTGGTGCATCATCAAGTAGTCACTTTACACCAAAACAGCCTTCAGAGATAGGGCGTGAGAAATTTGGAGAATTGTAGAGATCGAGCCTTTGGGGTGAGGATGTAGCTATATTGGGAATTAGAATGGCCGGATATAACTCCAGCTAACTACGCGAAGATAGATTAGAACACTGTGTAAGTTGGACTTTTGAAAAAATTATATTAATTCATAATATTCTCTGCGTAGTTATTTGTAACGTTGGCATATTAAATTTTTTTCATGTTATTAGCTGTACTGAAGAGAACCAAAAGAAGGTTTTAGTGTGGTTTGCCTGCACTTCCACTAGTCAATGAGTAAGTCATTCATTGAATAAATATTTACCAAGAGCCTTTTGAATTTTGATAAGGGAAGCCACACGCTTCTTGGTGACCATAAAATGGCGATAGCCGTTATCACCGTGAATGGGCTGCAGGAGATAGTGTGGGTTCTGTTGTTTCAGTGAGGAAGTTTCCCTTACTCTTTCTCTCATCTTCCCCCCTCGGTCCCAGCTTGCTCAAACTGAGCTCATTCTTCAAGGCCTTACTCAAGCCTGGAGGCTTTGTGAGATTCACCAAACTGGAATCCATCCCTTCATTCACTGCCTCATTTTGCCCTAATATTACTTGAGCAATTATTGCAGTTTGATCAGCTGATCAATGAATTGGTTGACTAGTTTGTTCTTTCGATGTGTTTGTTAACACTATCAGCTATTCGGCCTCTCAGAGAGGGGGCTGATGAATAAATAAGACTCCACCTCTGTCTTCAGAGAACTCATTGTGCGCTGCACATTGCTTGTTTGTATGGTTCTCCCACCAGGTCTTAACCCCGATGAGCAGGGATGACTCGTACCCACCCTCTCCAGCATCGTGCCCAGCATAGCGCCTGGCTGTACCAGGCATTCAGCAAGCGCCTTTGAATGTATTTAATTAGTTTTGGTTTCTGGCGCACTGGGCTGAAGATGCATGGATATTGCTCCATGATAGTTGAAATTTGTATAATAGGCTTATAGAGGAGGAAACTCCAGTTCTGACAGCTTATATTAAGTGACATATCCAGCTGTGTTTAGTAAGTCAGTAACAGATGAATTCATATTATGATACTTCTTACATTAGTGTGCAAGCCGTCGAACTAGTATGCCTTACTTTAGCTCATTTTAAATAAACCGAATAACTGAAGAACTATGTTTTAGAAATATAATTTGTAGTAGAAACAAAGGTTTTGAGCTTTGTTTATATGTACAGTGATTTAGTAAGCAATAGAGTCAGATGTCAGGAGGCTTTTAGGTCACTGGTTGAGTAGCATTGCGGTTTATTATTTACCTTCTGTCTACCACAAATGTTCTCCTAATCCAAGAACCTAGAGTAAATGTTTGCCGCAAGTCTCTGCAACGCCTAAACAATGAAATATTCACATGCTTTCGTGGGAGCAAAATTGAATGACCAGCAGCTGCCAGCAGCCATTCCTTGCTGATCTAATCCAGGAGGGTCTGTGAGAGGGGGGGAGCACATGGATCAGGGCTAACTGGAAATTAGCAAAGATCTGAATGTTTGACTGAACGTGGTTAGAGTTCGGTGTGATAAAACACAGAGGAGAGAAACGGATTCGTATCCAGACCTAGTGGTGAGAAAACCTGACTGCAAGAGCTATGGCGCAAAAACAGAATTGGGTATGAGATGCCTTTACTGGGTTCTATATTTAAGGAAGTTATCAGACTTATACTGGGGCCTGGAGAAGGAGATAATGCTTCAAAACTATGTGAAAAAAAAGCATGATTTCTGCTAGAGTTCAGTTGGGAAGCATATATTAATCTGCAAATTGTCCCCATAGGAATTCGACCGGGAGACCGATCGCTAGCTATGAACGTGCCCTGACCACCAGGGGGTGGTGCAGAATGAAGGGGAGTTCCGGCTGGCAGCTGGCAGCTGGGGAAGAGAGGCCCTGGCCAGCAGCCAGAAGGTCCAGATTGGCCCTGATCACCAGCCAGGCCTGGGGACACTACCCGTGCATGGATTTCGTGCACCGGGCCTAAGGTTCAGTTATACAGTATCCTAAGTATTCTAATGGAAGTGTGCACTGCTAATCACGGGAAGGCTGAGAAAGGAATGTGGGGGGATAGAGGTTTCCCACACGTGAGGGCATTGTTGGGGACAGGGCATCACCGTAGGCAAAGGTAGGAAATGGGGACCAGTAGTTGACATTTGTTTATTTACTTACTTATTGTGAAAGTGTCACGTATGATGGACAAATAACTAAGAACCTGATTTCCTGTATTCCTTGATTTTTTTTATAAACTGGTGCCCAAAATGACAAATAATCAGGACAAGGAAATTTTCCCTGGTCTTACTACTATTTCCTAATGTTTAATATAGTATCCATTAGATGAGGGAAAGGACAATCTTTTATTACATCTTTTGATGTGCTAGTATTTTATTAGGTGGTTTTCAGGTTACTTGCTAAAGTTAATTTACATGAGTCAGGAGTCTCAAAGAACCTGGCATTTTCACATGTAACATTCCAGGTTTGAATTGTTCAAATTGTTCAAGAGCGAAGTGGAAATTGGTGAACTTGATAAAGCACACAGTGGCCCTGTGCCACCTGTGAGTGACTTAACTAATGAGTGGGCAGAGCCGACTACCCAGCAACCTCATCATAAACCGCTTTATAAAATACACATTTGGTTGCTGCTAATGTAATTTGACTTCTCCTTACTGTGCAGTGTCCACCATCCCCCATCCTTCTCTTTATCACAGTAACTGAAGTGCTATGTAGTAGCCATCATTAGCATTTGGAAACCTTGTTCTGGCTTTTCACAGACAGATAAGGTTAATGTAGCAACTGTAATGATGCAACTTAATGGACTTTAGAGTTTATTTACATGGCAGGATTTCTTTTAATGGCATATACATTACTTTAGTCCAGTATTTAGGAACCATTGAAGTTTCGAAGAGGGTTACTCATTTTTTCAGTTCATGTTAGTGGATTTTGTGGGAAAGCTATACGCTTTAGTATCTTTTGCAAATGTGGGGAGTTAGAATGAGTCAGAGATCTTTAGGAATGCCAGGGATCTATAAGTTTTAAGTTTTTGACTCACACTCTAGATTCTTTTTCATCTCAGATACATGGTATGGAATATCTGTATTTCTTCATTAAAAAAAAAAACCCACCTGAACTATACTTTCATTATTTTGACTGAAGATGAAATCACAATTTGTATTATCCATTGATAGAAATTGTTAGTGTTAAAATACATTTTTAAAATATGTCATTGCATTTTAAAATAAAATTAGACCTTTAGTGTTTATGAAATAAGGGCTTTCTCTGAGTGTTAAAATGCTTTTAAGCTTCTTAGAGAAGCATAGATAAAATTTAACTTACATGTTATTGAGTTGTAAAAGGTGCAGACCAGATAGAATTTAGAAGTATATGAAATTTTAAAGTCACAAGTGAAAATATGTGAGGATAAATAAGTGTTGTAGTGTTGACAGGAATTTCCAAAATAGGTTTTTGACCATTAACCCATGAAAGGCATCCATCCATCCATCCATCTGTCCATTTACATATGGGATCCTTACTACTCATCAAAGCTGTTGAGCAGAGAGGACATTCAAATAGGAAGTGAGAGGAAAAGAGATTTCATGTTTTTGAGCACTACATCATTACTTTTATTGTGTTGAGCATAACATTTTGTGTTTTGCTGACTTAACAGAGATACTTAGTTACATTCATTTACTCTGTTTTTCTCTTAAAAATAATCATTGGAGTTTTTTAAGATAAATACAACTGGTGACCATGACATCCTCATCAAATCTGTGTGAAGCTTATATAAGACCAGGTTTCTTGTTCTTTGTTTTGTGTTTCCTTGACTAATTATTTATTATAGTTCTTTTTTATTTGAAGTAGCAATTATTGGCATTTTGATAAATGCCTTAAACAGTTATATGGTTTCACCAGTTCTTGTGTAAAATGGTATTTCTTCCTTAAGCAGATAATCAGCCAGAAATTAATAATTGTTGCTAATATATATGGAAGAAACATTCCAACCTCATGAGTCATCAGAAAAATCTGACGTAGCTTTTTTTGTTTTGTTTGTATTTTTCTTCTAAAAGTCAATAAATACCAGGTGAAATGGAATAAGAATAATTCTTTTTTGAGGATCTCACTCTATTACTTGTATTTTCTTAGATCGAGACAAATCAGTTTTCCAGAGTTGAAGTTTTATTTGTTTAATTTTGAAAGACAAAACATAGCATGCTGTGATGGAACAGAATGGATATGCTATATTCCTTTCCTATAGTCTGCTAATACAGGACAAAAGGAGGGAAGAGGTCTTACAGCATCTTTATAGATTGCTTTGTAAGATGAATAGGAAATGTGCCTTTTTCATGAACACTTGGTTATTGGTCATAATAGTACTAGCTTCTATAGGTTACGATTTTGTAACGGAGTAAGATCTCTCTTTATTACACCATTTTAATTGCAAAAAACTTTTTATTAGGGCAGTCATAAGTATATTACATAATTTTTGTATACAATGTGACATGATACATTTAAATATATATATATCAGTTCACATCAAATATAGCTAACAGAGAGCATCTACTTTTCCAAGTCTGTCTTAGTTAAAATTGTGTTTAAATTATTGTTTCTTTGTTTTGTGACTATAAAAACAGGGTTAGAGTTGTTTTCTTTCAACTGCTTAGGTAGACAAAAAGACCCAGAAGGCCAAAGAGCTTTCTCTCTTCTTTCTCTTCTCTCCCCTCCCCTCTCTCTCTCTCTCTGTATTAAGTGTAGTTTTGAGAATCATAGAAGCAGCGGGAAAGTACTTATATTTCACCTGGTGCTTGTATTTAGTAATTTCTAATTGGTACGAAAGTTAGAAAAATAAAACTATTTATTAAAAGAGTTACACATGAGATTTTGTATTGCCCTCATCCATTTTTTTTTAAACTGCAACTCTAGTTATTGGTTAATAGTGAATTAAAAGTAGACTTTTAATATGGAGGGAGAGCGGTAGGCATGTTTATTACTTAAGATGAACAGTTAGTCTCCCAGCCAAAAGCTTTCATCTGTCTTCTTTTACAATTAAAACAAAATCTATTAGTTCTGTCAATCATATCATCTGGGGTGATGACAAGGACTGTACAAACACTAGGAGCAGCTGCCAAAGAATCAAAGATGTAACTTTTCACAATCAAACTTGCCTAATCTGAAATAAATCGGCCTTTCATAAGATTGGTAACTCGGTTACACAACTTCTGATAAATATGTAAATTAATATCCTGTAATAGGGATTTGGAACATTTTCCTTTTACTCAGTCTTATGTGTAGCTCCTTTTCTTGGAAATGCACCGAGTCTCAGTCTCATTTTAGATCTGTATTGAAACAATAGCATTCGAAGCTATCTGGGTATTTTTAATACTTGGGAGGAGCAAAACAAAGAAGCAAACAGTCTTACACTCAGAACATGACTCAGATTTTATTTAAAGTGAAATAGTTTCTTTTGTTATGGTCAATTTACTCATAATTGAGTGTTTAGTTTAACCAGAATGCACACATACCATGTCTAGGAGGTGATTGTTTTTCAATTTAGGTTGTTGATCTGCTATTTAATGTAATGTTTTCAGCAAGGATCTTAGCGATGCTTCTTCATGTTGCCCTCAGACAGTAAAAAAAGGCTGGAGTTCTCTTCTGGTTTGTAAGTTTAGTTCAATTAAACAAATACTTATGGGGCATGTACTTTGAGCAAGGAATTAGATGCTAGAATAAGTCCAGAGATTCACTAGGTGAGTTCCCATCTATTAAATTCCTCATCAGGGTGACCAGTGCAGACCACCTAGACCAGTGGTTCTCAACCTGTGGGTCGCGACCCCTTTGGGGGTCGAACGACCCTTTCACAGGGGTCGCCTAAGACCATCGGGAAATGCAGATATTTACATCACGATGCATCACAGTAGCAACATTTCATGGTCGGGGGTCACCACCACATGAGGAACTGTATGCAAGGGTCGCGGCCTTAGGAAGGTTGAGAACCACTGACCTAGAGTAATCTAAGACAGAATGAAAGAAACGTCCAGTGCTGTGTGACACAGGGGAAAGACCAGGTCCTGCTGAGGGGTCAGAGAAGGCTTCTTGGAAGAAATAGCATTTTAATTTGTCATGAAAAATGGATAGCATTTCGACAAGTGGAAGTAGGGGTCTGAAAATATTTAAAAATAATGACATTCATTTATTTTCAAGAAACAAGTTCAAACAAGGGAAACGTTGATAAAAATAAAAATTACGGCTTCAGATAGTTATATAGAATTTTTAGTTACGATTTTATGTTTAATGGGGGCTAGTTAGCCTTTAGGCTCGAAGAGAGACAGATATTCAACAGAATGGTGATTTCTAAACCTGGCTGGTCATTACAAGCGAAGCCTAGGGAGCTTGACAATGACATGTTTCTGGCTCTGCTCCTACAGAGTCTGCTCCAGCGAATCTTGGTAGGTCCCAGGGTCTGAATTTGGTTTCCCATGATCGGCCCGGCCAGGTCTGGAAGATAGCCTGCCTCCTGAGCTCTCCTTGCTCACTGAGAACACAACCTTCCTCTGGCTTCTAAGTTTCCAAATAAAGCAAAACACCACAAAACAAATGGGCTTTTTCCGTCTCTGCTTAGAAATTTCCATGTTCAATCGGGATTGGAGTTTGTTAGCTATAGGCCCATAGGTGCTCAATCCGTAGTTGTTGAATTGATAAAAATGCACTAAAACGGCAGTCACCAACTTTTCAGATCTCACGGACCACCGGTCGGCGGCCACTGCACAAAAACAATCTTCAGGTTGTATTAGAGCAGCGACCCTTGCATACAGTTCCTCATGTGGTGGTGGCCCCAACCATGAAATGTTGCTACTGTGATGCATCGTGATGTCAATATCTGCATTTTCCCATGGTCTTAGGCGACCCCTGTGAAAGGGTCGTTCAATCCCCAAAGGGGTCGCGACCCACAGGTTGAGAACCACTGTATTAGAGATTACCCCGCAATAACTTCCTTTAAGGGGCTCACTCATTTTTTTGTCTGCTCTCTCTGTTTGATCACAGAGTATATAATGCTCTTAGATTTCCGGCAAAGCCCTGTAGGTTCCTTGTGGCCCACGCTTTGAGCATCACTGACAGCAAGTCCTATAACATTGTAAAGGCCAGGATGGTAAAGTAAATCATATGGCCCAATTTCTATAACTTTAAGACTCCTTTGTAGTCTGTATTTCTGCTTCTTCACTCGACCAAAAATCTGCCTTCTAGAGGTCCTGAAAAGGGAACGTACGCTCAGGAGTATATGGAAGTTCTAGAATCTAAGCAGTTCAACTGCTGTCATTGGGGGTTGAACCGTGCGGTCTATTTGATTTGTTAGAGCTCCTTTATTCTCCTCACTCAGCACTTTCCTGGCAGTTAATTACACAGTGGCTTTAGGGTGCATTCCGTAAGATGCTGAGGACACAGCTTCACTGAAGTCTGACACACTTTCCTCCTTGGTTACATAGCTAATGGCCACTGCGGGATAATTAGTGAGGAGAAACTCCAGTGGCCCAATTACTGTCTCCGCGAGGTTTTCCCTCTTAATTTTTCTTTGCTCAAATCTTGAGAGATGGCCTCCATTGGAGATTATCCGGTGTGCTGCCTCAAACGGGGTTTCTTTTGTTACAAAGAAAGGGTGAAAGATCTGTGTTTCTGTGTGTTGGAAGTGCTGTACGAAGTGGACTGCACTTTAGAGAAACCATAGAATAGTGCTCTTCAGAGCAAGAGATAGTAATATTTAAAAAGCCACAGTAATTCCTGGGCTGAGACTCATACCGACTGTCCTCGTCTATCAGTGAGAGGCCTGAGGTTGTAGGCTCAGAGCTATTAGGATTTCTAAAGCTTTGCCTGCTGTGTAGATTAGCCATCAAACGCGGTGCCATTTTCCTGTCAGGAATCTCAACGTGGGGTGTTATAACTTACTAATGTAATGAAAATGCATGGGCATATGCCTCGGTAATAAAACTATCTGAACATATCCACCACAGTGTTTGGTCGGTAGGTAGGAATCTAAGTTGTATAAATTCCCAAGTCATCTAAATCAGCCATATGTCTGCTTTTTAAAAATTTCCTTCCAACGCAGAACACAGTGATTTCATTCTTTTTCCAAAGGTCCGTGTCAACATAAGGTACTTCTCATTGGAATTGTGCAAGCAAATGTGTTTCTGAATCCTGCCTCTACCGGGGAAAAAATGACTACGTTCAAAGAAACGCCTTTGAACACTTGCTTTATGGAAATTTATTAATATTATGACTGCGCGATGGATGTGCCATTTCCTATGAATGTGTTCTTTCTACGGCGAGAAGGTACTCGGTGGATATTTGTTGATGGAGTGAATGCGGTGGGGTTTTATCATCGGGGTTCTAAATCTCTCCTTTCTCTGCAGTCTGCCTGTCTGGCTCCGATGTTCCGAGCTCTCTGCACAGAGCGCTGCCATCTCCCCGCCTTTGTTCCAGCGCTGGGTGCTGGGCCCTCTTTCCCAAAGGGCTCCTGAGGACTGGGGGGGCGAGGATGCGCAGTGATGAAGCTGAGCCTCGCCACGTTGCTGGAGCTCCCCCGAACTTGCCATGTTTTATGGAAGCAGTAAGATTGAGGACCTGAGAAAAGAGTATTCGAGGAGTATAACAACAACCACAACAACCATAAGTTCTGTTTTATAGCCTGGCAAATCTTCCGCTGGTGTGTCTCCAGCAAAGTCAAGGTTCTTCGGGTGTGGAGGTGTGTGTGTGGGGATTGTATTCAGTACGTACTAACTACATAAATTGTGACAGTACCAGTATGATATACCCCTCCAATGTCATGTCAAGTAATATATTTTTGCTTAGAGGAAATTTTTCAAAGCGTAATTGGAAAATAATCAATCCATAGAATATTGCCATCTGCGATGCTGCAACTGATGGACTAGACATGGAGAATAAGACAGTTGAATATACTCCTCATAACCGCTGAGATTGGCTTCTCCAATGTGTTTAGAGTTTTGTCTGCTTGCATAATGAAAAACATCAGGCCATTTCAAAAATAGATTCTTCTTTCAGAATTAGGGAGATCTTGAGGAAAATTCAAATTTTAATCTGGAAATGTGGGCACTTCTTTATAAGAAAGCGTTTAAGTCCTTCTCCGTACTCAAGGACTCTCCCGGAAATTCTAGGCTCTTTGTAAATACGTGCATTCTTAAACTTTTTATGGAAAGTTGCAGAATGTGGACAATACATGCATTTGTATTTGTGATATTTAAAAGATGGGTTTGAAATTACTTCGGTCCTTTTAATAAGTCGCACTGCTGTTTGGATTTTGCCCAGTTTAGAGGACTTCATCCTCTCACATAGCACTGAAGGGAGGTTTACAGCTGGAGCGGTGTGAGCTTTTTGTCCAGCGATGTGGCCCTTTCCTTTCACTGGGACAGGAGCCAGCAAGCAGAGGATGGCTGGCATTTCTGCCGTGTCCGTGTGGTCACTGGCGCATCAGGTACCCATTCAGAGCCTCAGGCTTCTTCGCTGTGAAACTGGGGAAGAACCTTGCCTGCTCAGAGGGCTGTTAGGAGCATCTCAGGGATAATGGATGGGAAGGCATTTGGGGAATCTCATTATTTCTGTAAAAGGGAGTTTCAAATCATATTGACCTTTCTGTTGCTATGGTCTACTATAAATACATCCATTTAAACTTCTTCTTATTAGTTCCTAAATGTGATTTTATCAGGGTTCAAGAATCACAATGAACATGTTTCATTCTGATTCAATAAAGTGATACATTTTTCTCTGAAATCTGTACCATATATATCTTTTCTAATAAAAATTATAATTGCTTATCTGCATGCCTCCAAAGAATAGTCTCCACTTTTCTTGTGTGTGAGAGAGAGAAGGAGGGAGGGAGGGAGGAAAGGAGGGGAAGAGAAACATCGCTTTGTTGTTCCACTTGTCTGTGTGTTCATTGGTTGAGTCTGGTATGTGCCCTGCCCAGGGATGGAACCTGCCACCTTGGCATAATCAGGATGATGGTCTAGCCAGCTAAGCTACCCAGCCAGGGCTCTACTTTTCTGTAATTATTTTTTTGTTTAAAATTTCTCTTATTTATCTCAAGGGAATTCCTTTTATCTGATATTAACTTCATTTCTCTTATCATTTAAGGAATGTGTTAATTAAAGTCATACTCAATACCAACCCTGGCACATGCAGCAGACCCTCCTCCCATTTGACATGTTTTCCTTTATCATTTTCCTGTGTGATCTCAGAACCACTTTTTAATCCATCTGGCACTGCTCATATTAGGCCAATTTTAATTAAACTTGTGAATTAGACTGAGAGTCTGTCTCAGATATTTTAGTGGAATACAGTTTAGATCTTTGTTCCCCTCTCCCCAATTCAACAAATTATGCAGTTCAAGTATTAAAAGTAAGTCAAGTCTGTCTGACCTGATTGTGTGTGTGTGTGTGTGTGTGTGTGTATGTGTATGTGTGTGTGTTTTCTTTTTTAGGAAGGGAGAGGGAGAGAGAGAGAGAACATCAATGAAAGAAGTAATCATTGATTGGCTTCCTCCTGCACACCCCACAATGGGGTCGAGCCCAGGCATGTGCCTTGACTGGGAATTGAACCGTGACCTCCTGGTTCATAGATCAACACTCAACCACTGAGCACACTGGCCTGGCTGCTTGCATGTTTTTAAAAGTTGTAAATATTTTACTGCTTATTGCGAACTACATTTATTTCAAAGGAAGGCATTTCTTGAAGTTTCTATACAAAATTAGAAATTGAACTGTACAGATTATGAATTTATTGGACATTTAGCAGAATTTCCTCCACTTTTGGTGTTTAGATGGTTGCATCTTCACTTTTTCTCCCTCAGGGACTGTCCGGCTTACCCCTCTCTTTTGTCCTTCTCTCTTCAATTCTTCCTCCTCCCCACCTGATATAAATGTTTGGACAAACAGTCTCGGCTTTTTTAATACTTGTCCTGTGTCATCCCGATTGTCTACACTGCTCCTTCATCTCCGAAGCACCTGCCTTCAGTGGTTTGTCCCAGTGAGAATGCTTTCCCCATCAAAGGCAAATTTGGGTGCAGTATTCAGCTCCGAACTGACTTCAATCTTGAGATACTTTAGTCTGACAAGAACCATCGCCTTTGAACATAAGATATTGGGCTCTCTCCACACTCCTCATCACCCGGCATGACTTTATTTATCTTAAAAAATATTTTTATTGCTTTCAGAGAGGAAGGAAGAGGGAGAGAGAGACAGAAACATTAATGATGAGAGCTAACCGTCGATTGGCCACCTCCCACATCTCCACTGAAGATCTAGCCGGCAACCCAGCCATGTGCTGCGACAGGGAATCGAACCGTGACTGCCTCGTTCAGAGGTGGACACTCAACCACTGAGCCACACAGGCTGGCAACCTTGCGTTATTTTAGAAGATTGCTGTTAGCATCCCAGATGTTTCAAATCTTCCTTCCTGTGGGCACTCCCCTGATCAACTTTAGATTTACTGTTGCTCTCTAGAGAGCTAGGCTGCCTCTGCGCAGGGTGTTTGTTTCTGAAAGGTCATTTCCTGGTGTGAATTCCAACCGAAGGAGATCAGGCCGGAATACAGCCTTTTTTCTCTGTGTACTCATTCCACTCGGAAGAGAAGTGAAGGCTCCATTCAGATGTGCTGCACAGCACCCACAATTAGACAATGAAATGACACATTAATGATTGACAGGCAGAAATAGGTGAAAATAAGAAGAAGGTTTAACCTCATCTAAGCTTTGACATGCGCCCGGGTCTCATAGGGAATTAAATAGAGAATTGCTTCTGAGTTTGAATTAGTAGTTGATTCTCCTCATTACTTATAATATCGCCTCCAAAGCTTTAAGATAACTTGGCTTTCTACCTCGCTGTTGGTTTTAATGCCATTTGGCTGTCATTGTGCTTTGCTTTAGAACAACCCAGAGCCAATGGTCCTCCTTGGTTTATTCTCCTGTCAGCATCATCATGAACTGGGACACAATTCATGGAAATGGTGGGGGGAAGTTACCCAGGTTTCTCTGAACCCGCAATCTTAAACATTCCTGAAAACATAAATCTGTTTTTTAGCATTCTAAATAATTTTGACAAGGTATTTTGAAGAATAAGGCATTACCCCCGCATGAAACATTTAAAATGAGTTTTCTTTTAACGAAATTGATTCTCTTTAACCCCTGTGGCTGCCTTCCAGGCTGCTTCTGGTATCAGCAGAAGTACCAGAGTACATTGTAGCATTTAATTTTTTTGTCTCCGTATTTCATGAAAATAAAGTCCAATTCCCATTGTTTTTCAATGATGCATCAGGTGCCTAGAAATAGTCTGATGTTAAAGGAGTCATTAGGCACACTGGTGCCTGGATTCTTCATGGAAGCCCACCTGAATGTGTTCCAGTTGGAGAGGGAAGCTGGGACTTCATGAGTCCTCCAGATACATCCCTTGATAAAGGACACAGAGTGACTTCAGACACCTGAAGATCTGTCATGTAGAAGATGAAAGAAGACCGTGCCAGAGCGTCAGAATCAACATCTTAGTCCAGCATCATTACTCCTTGATTAGAACTATTGCAGCCGAAACTGGTTTGGCTTAGTGGATAGAGCATCGGCCTGCGGACTGAAAGGTCCCGGGTTCGATTCTGGTCAAGGGCATGTATCCTGATTGTGGGCACATCCCCAGTAGGGGGCGTGCAGGAGGCGGCTGATTGATTCTCTCTCATCGATATTTCTAACTCTCTATCCCTCTCCCTTCCTCTCTGTAAAAAATCAATAAAATATATTCAAACAAACAAATCAACCAAAAACTATTGCAAAGTGCCTCAGGTAGTTAGCAAATCTTCTTGCTCGCAGGCATTAGAGATCTAAACAATGTGGCAAGTGAAATTATTTTTCAGAAAGCTGGCAATCAGTGGCTTAGATAACATGCATTAAATGGAGAAAGTTTGTCTACAACTGTTCTGTATTCCTGTCCACTTGCAGCCTAACTGATCCATTCATTCCTTGCCTATCCTGCCACAAAGCATCACCATTTCTAAATACAGGAAGTGTTATAGAAAGCCACAGTATGTGCTAATACCGTGGAATGAACAGAGGAGCAGGAGAATAAGAGGGTAAAATTTTGTCAGGTGGAGGAAGGTTGGGGGCAGGGTATATGTGGCACAGAATTTTGAAAACACCTGGCATACCTGGTAGGTGGAAAAGATCACTGTGGTGGAATCTGTTTAAACATTTTTTTATTGATTTCAGAGGAAAGGAGAAGGAGAGAGAGAGAGAGAGAGAGAGAGAAATATGTATCAATGATGAGAGAGAATCAGAGATTGGCTGCCTCCTACACGCCCCATACTGTGGATCAAGCCCACCATCTGGGCATGTGCCATGACTGGGAATCGAACCATGGCCTCCTGGTTCATAGGTGGACGCTCAACCACTGAGCCATGCTGGCTGGACTGTGGGTGGAATCTTAATGAGGTTAGTGGGAAGTTACAAGGAGGTAAGGCAGGAAAGTGAAGGCGTTGTGTGCCGAGATATAAGGCGTTTTGGTTTTGTTTAGGAGCCAGTGAACATCCAAGAAATGTTCTTCAAATTTGGCAGGGAACCATGACCATCTTTTCTCTCTGTCTCTGTCTCTCTCGTGCTGCATGATGGGAGATGAAGTGGGAAGAAGTAGCT
Organism: Lasiurus cinereus; assembly: GCA_011751065.1. Lineage (NCBI taxonomy): Eukaryota > Metazoa > Chordata > Mammalia > Chiroptera > Vespertilionidae > Lasiurus > Lasiurus cinereus. The sequence goes on along the minus strand of JAAGEH010000417.1, from coordinate 27,876,904 downwards.
GTGGAGAAGGGGTAGCAGGAAGATTTGCTAACTACCTGAGGCACTTTGCAGTAGTTCTAATCAAGGAGTAATGGCGCTGGACTGAGATGTTGATTCTGACGCTCTGGCACAGTCTTCTTTCATCGTCCACATGACAGATCTTCAGGTGTCTGAAGATCTGAGGATTTAGTTCATCCTTTTTTTTTTTTTTTACAAACTTGAAAATACAAGAATTGAGTAAAAATGGTCTTATCCAATAGCATACCCAAATTACCGTTTTAGAAATAGTTGTTCAGATTATCTTTTTGTTTTCATTCTATCCAAGGATAGGAGAATTATTAATGAAAAAAAGTATAATGAAGTTTATATATTAAAGATGGAATTCTTTTTCTTCAAAAAGATTATAAAAAAGAAAAATTCTATGTTATATGTGTTACTTGCTTGCTTCTTGCACGTGTCCTGACTGAAGACAAAACCCACAACATTGGCATAGGAGATGACGCAAAAGGTTGTAGTTCTAGAGAACTTGATTTGCTAATTCATTAAATTACTTTTTTCTACACTGGATTTCTTTCTTTCTTTTCTTTTAAATTAAAAAAATATATATATTTTATTGATCTTTCACAGAGAGATAGAAAGCTAGAAACATCGATGAGAGAGAGACATCGATCAGCCGCTTCCTGCACCCCCCCTACTGGGGATGTGCCCGCAACCAAGGTATATGCCCTTGACCGGAATCGAACCTGGGACCCTTTAGTCCATGAGCCAACACTCTCTCCACTGAGCCAAACCTGTTAGGGCTCTTTATTTTTCTTTTCTTTGAATTGTCTCCCAAGGATAGTTTTTCCACTGAGTTTTAGAGAGTGTGGAAGCGAGAGGGAGGAACAGAGAGAAACACCGATGAGAGAGAGGAACATCAATTGGTTGCCTCCCACATGCCCCTGACCAGGGCTGGGAGCCTGCCATCAGGATACATGCTCTTGACTGGAATCAAAGCTGGGACCCTCAGTCTGCAGACTAACGCTCTACCCACTGAGCACACTGGCTAGGGCTACACTGTATTTAGGGCTACGCTGTATTTCTCTGACCCTGAAAGTGCATTTTCCCATCTCTTCAGTAATATAGGAGCTGCTAAACAATAGGCATAATTATGAGAGTGACCTCTCTCTTAGTTTTAAATTTAGAACCATGTTACTCCACAATTGTTATTTTTCTTCCCAAGTCTTCACAGTAGGAGAAGGGTGGAGTGCCACTCCCGAATCTTGAAGGTGGATATTGAATAACATTGCAGGGAGGACCAGGAAGCCGGGATAAGAGTCATAAATTGCAGCTGGAAGCTTGAAACTGATTTCCTCACCCTGCATGAAGGGGTCAGTGGGGAGGGAGTGAAATGAGGACATATGTCATACTTTCAGCAATAAAGATTTCAAAGCTCCAAGTCTAATGAATAATGAAACATGATCTGAAGAAGTTCTGTGCAAGAAATACTCTGTTGTCTCGTTCTGAAGTGACTTCCAACAACTTCTGCTCTACACGAGAAACAGATCTCCTTATTCACCTCTTTCAGAGTCTGAGCTTTCGCTTCAAAAGCTCTCTTTTAATTGCAGTTTAATTTCCAACCCATTTTGGTGGCCTGTGGTCAGCTGCAGAACAGATACAGAAAGCGTTGCCTTTAAGACTGAACTTTTACAATAGAAGTTGGGCCTCGGCCTGCTAGCTCAGTTGGTTAGAGCGTCATCTCCTATGCCAATGTTGTGGGTTTTGTCTTCAGTCAGGACACGTGCAAGAAGCAAGCAAGTAATGCATACATAAATGGAACAACACACTGATGTTTCTCTCTCTCCCTTACTCTCTCTAAAATCGATCAGTAAATAAAGATTTTAATAAATGTTGGGACTTTTTCCTCAAATGTTTGCTGATTGAATGCATTATGAAATGGAACATTACCTTGAGAATTATGGAATCTTCTAGATGGAAGGAGCCATAGAAGACACCTGATCCAATCTCTCTGTTCTTCCCGAGGACCTAGACTCATTGGGAAATGGGTGGGACTCAAAAGTTGTTTGCAGACTGTGAAATCACAGCAGGAAGATTAAAGTGAGGTGAGGTAGATAAGAGATCAATCAAAGGACTTGTATGCATGCAGATAAGCATAACCAATGAACATAGACACTGGGGGGTTGGGTTATGCCTGGGAGGGAGGGGCAATGGGGAGATATGTATAAAAAATTAATAATAATAAAAAAATAAAGATGTTCCAAAAAAAAAAAAGTTGTTTGCCACACACAATAGTGATGTTTTAGGAACTTCTTTCATTATTAATTTTCAATCCTTTGCAACTTTTAGGAAGTTCAGTTTTAAGCATTTTATTACAGTAATTAGGTCTACTCTATAAAAATGTGTTTACAAAACAGGAAAACAGAAACTGTAGCTGAGTTTATAATAATTCTTCCATAATGTAACCAAAATCTAGGAGAGATTACTAAGAATTCATAAACATCTTTTCTGGAATATTCTTAATGAATAGTATCATGATTATAGTTGAAGCAACTATATCTCCACTTGTCATTCTAAGAGTTAACCGACACCCCTCGGCCTTAACTTTTCTACCCAACTCATTTCCCTTCGAGAGGACGGTGACGCGGTGGCATTCAGTTCAGTTCCTCAGGCTGTGGGACTTGGCATTGCACCAGGTCCCATAGAATGGCCCTCAAGGACCAGAAGACATGATTGGCTGTGTGAGAGCTAGAACTAGAAGAGATAAGAAGTTTGTCACCAGCGTGGTTCAGTCCTTGTATTCGTTATATGTACACGCACAATGCATATTATGCTGCACGAGAACCTGGACGAAAGATGTTATCACACCTTGTGACAACTGCAAGCTTTCTTATCAAATCAGATTAGAACTCGGAAAAACGCAATCAGCGAAGCAGTTGAGTGGATTATGCAACCTTGACCCTCAGCCTTATAGAAATCAAAAGGCATTGTCTTTTTTAGGAAAAAATCTTTATTGTTGAAAGTATTACCTATGTCCTCATTTCCCTCCCTCCCCATTGACCCCTGCTAACCCGCCCTCGCCCCCTGGCCCCAGGCCTTCACCGCACTATTGTCTGGTCCATGGGTTGGCATATATGCATGCAAGTTCATTGCCTCATCTCTTCCTACTCACCCACCTACTGCCTGCCCTGCTCTCTGAGACTGGACAGTTTCTGTCTTGCCCAAACACCGAGACTCTATATAAAACATTATGTGTGCTTGTGTGCCTGTGTACAGAATATGTCCTTCCTTTTCCCAAACCTTGGAGCGCACAGAGCCTGGGCAGTGCCAGACAGGTATGCCAGGGAAAGGCATTTGTTGTCACAAATTTCGAGAAATACCAGGCCTAGCATACCGTAAGCCGTGGGCTTATCATTTGTCCCAGATGCAGGAAAAGACGGGACTGGCGGGAAGAAAACTATTGCTTTTCTTCCTAATTAGGCTAGGAAATAAGTTAGATAAGTGAATTTACAAGTGTGCGATTTTTTGACGTTTTTGCTCTCAATAAATAGGTAGACTCTCCTATGAAGGACCAAGAAGGATTAGTATTTATGCAGTTGCTAAAACATAAAATTTGTTTCTTTTTAGTGTTTTTTTTTTTTAAATACATCTCCTCCATCTTGCTTCAGGCAGGCCACGTACATACTTCTTTAACACAGGTTAGACTTTCTAGGGCACGTGCCTCCTCAGAGGGACGAAACTGACCCTTTTTATGTTTCTGTAAATTTGTTGACAGCCTTTTCAGAGGTTTAAAGCATTTTCATGAATTCATAAATTACAGAAAACCTGATTCCCCAGGGGGAGTGAGGCATGGAGTGGAACTCCGTTATGAGCCCTGTTTCTGGTCCCGGGCAGGGTCCAGTGGAGGCAGGACTTAAACTCACCCAGCTTACCCAGCACACTCAGGTCGGATCTCGACTCCTGATGTTCTCATAGGTGTTGTGAGACTGAAACTTAGAGACCTGTGTCTGAGACAAAGCATTTCTTCCCAGACCGTAATTAGGTGTTCACCAGCGCCGGGTTTTGAACTTGTAACGCAGCAGACGTTACCGAAGTTTCTGGGGGTCTTTCCGGGTGTCTCTAGGATGGTGGCGCTAGATCCCGGTGGAAAATGCATTTCTGGGTCCGCAAGGCCGTCCCCTCTGCCACACAGCAGGGCCAGCCTCTTCTCCATCTGTCTCAGCCGTAGCTTTCCTCCCGAAATTCAGGCAAACGTTTGCCGTGTGAAGTCATTAACAACTGTTTCAAAACAGTCTGATTTCGAACAGTTGGTGCATGTGGAGATACCTAATTAAAATAATTCCAGTCTTGTTAATAAGATAAGTGTGTTTCCTAGTTGCTATGGGATTGTTGCTAGCAGACACAAAAGACACGAGTGTTCGCTGAGTGAATTATGCTTGTATGCGAGTGCCTTCGCAAACTTTAGTGTAATTCCAGAGCTTAAGTCCTATGTTTCCCCTTACATTTTCATTTCAGTCCGTGGAAGAAGTAACTGAGGAAATGTTATGAGGCGGGATGCTAGCAACAGATGCAGTGCTTGTACATTTCACAGGAAACTTCCCCAGGAAAGTTGACAGAAGCTGACATGCTAGACCGTGGTTAAATAGCCTCTCGTTTGAGCTATCTACGACCGCTATCTTTTCTACAAGTCCCTCGACTGAAATGGATCGCTTCTTTCTCTGAATCTCAGCTTGCCTTCCCTATATCCTTCTTACAGTGCTGTGTTCTTCCTGCTGTAACTGTTTCTCTACACACGGTGTGGAAATGCTTCGCCTTGAAGGCAGGCTCTGTGACTGAGCGCCCTCTTTTCTCCCAGGGAGCCTGATATAATGGCTCACACATTGCGGTTCACTCACTGATACTTGTCCAGCGAATGACTAAGAGAAAGAAACAGTATGACTACAGACTGCAATCTATTTTACATAATCATATTCCAGGTCCTGAGAAGGGACATAGAGCCTGTTCTTAGGCGTATAAGGATGTCTTTCTTTGTAAGTCTCCCAAACATGAAGTTAAAATCGTTAAGAAAACTTCTGCATGTTGAATTTTATATGAGAAACTGACATGTGATTAACTTAGCAGAATCAACCGTTTTGTAGATCAAATACCAGGTATATCAAACGTTCTTCAAGAAAACCCTGCATGAAATGAGCCAGTCAGGGAAAGACAAATATTACATGATCTCACTTAGAGCGGGACCTAATGAACAAAATAAACTGATGAACAAAACAGGCCCAGAGGCCTGGGTGCATGGAACAGAATGACAGCTCAGCGGAAAAGGGGTGGAGGGGATAGGGAGAGATTAACCAAAGGACATATATGCAGACAGGCAGAATCCATGAACACGAGACAATAGTGTGAAGAAGGCCTGCGGTGGGTGGGGCTGCGTGGAAGGAGGAAGAGGGAGAATAATGGCGGACATCTGTAATGTAGCCAACAATAAACTAAAAAAAAAGAAGACCATTCATGAAGACTTCATTAATTGCACAGCGCTCAGAGTTATCACTAAAGTCTCCTGTCTTGAGAATATACACTATTATATGGTAAACTAGTGGGCAAACAGAAAAAACTGCCAGGTAGTTAGAAAGTAAAATATCTGATCAACCCTTGCTTCCGTCAGCCCTTGGGCATCGGTTACTCTGAAAACCCATTCTGTCACCGCTGTCTGATACTTTCTGACTCTGTGTGGTGATCATCATCATCCTTCCTTCCTCACACTCCATCTTCCTTAAAAGCTCTGCCCTCCCTAGATACTTTTCATAAAACAAACATTGTGCTTTTGTCAGCTAATAATAATGCCAGGGTTTATGTTCCTAGTAAGAAGTCACATAAGGACACCTGAGCAGACAGTGGCAGAGAAAGCCAGGAAGAGGCGGGGGAGAGGCGATAGAAAGGATGACGGGAGAAAGAGGAAACTCGGGGTTTGGTGCTGGGACACAGGCTTTGAGTGAGAAGCAGGCAGCAGCAGAGAGCGGATGGCTGATAGGTAGGCCGGGCCTTGGAGAGGGTAGCGAGTATGTGTAGGAGAACAGTGATCCACATCTGTGACAACATTTCCTTTGTGTGTGTGTGTCTTACAGACAATACACATCTCTCAGTTGTCTTCATCTTCTTAATATTCGGGATGTCTTTTTGTTAGTGCTGTGTCTCTTTAGCTTCTGGGACCTGTCACTTTAGAAGCCAAGAGATCAAAAGCCGAGTCAGAGTCATGTGAAGATGGAAGCTCGTTACTTCAGCTTTTTGGACAGATGTTTCTTTACTTAAGAAAGGAAGCGTCTCTCTTCTCTATTGCCTTCCTAGCCCCCACCGACCCGCTCCAACCCCTGGTGTGGATGGCTGCAGAGATGGCTTTCACGACAAAACGAGACCCATCGCTCTTTGAACTACACAGAGTCGTTTACCTCTGATGGCAAGAAGCCGAGCAAACCCTGTCTCATACGCTCTCAGCCTCCCCTACCTTGCTAGATGTAAAGCGGAAAAGTCGGGTGTTTGTGAGACAGGATGCTATTTACAGTTCAGATCGGCCGCCATGTGTGTTGGGAGGCAAAGAGGCCCTGATCGACCGCTTCTGGAGAAGCGCGTGGTAGCGGAGGAAGGACAGAATGGGCTTTATGGGGATAGCTGACTTAGGATCGTATCTGTGCGAAGACCTCAACGGGGTGATGTGGACAAATGCTTTACCTTGAGAACTTACCATGCTCTGACTTAAGAACTTGGTGTCCTATTTAACAAGGAATCGGGGCACCTGTCCACTTAGTGAGTTGAACTGTCTGTGGAATCCATCTGGCCATTCACTGCTGCATCCTCCTTTGGACCTCAGTATCACTAATATAAGGGGAAAGAGCGTTGTTCATAACCAGCTAGGCTGTGACAGGTCAGGATGTCTTAGCAGTTGTTTTTCCACGTGTTAGCCTGGTAGTAGTCAGGCTGGGGACCTAGCGCCGGGGAAATAGATGATTGGCCAGTAGTAAAGAGCACTGAGCGTGTTCTGTGTTTCTTCTGATGTGCTTTGCAAGAGTCTGGTGGTGAACTTTTGTGTATGTCTCTTTGGTTTACTTAATAACGGATGGATGTGCTGTTAAGACATAAAAGCACAGTACGTGTAACCTCTGAGATTGACAACTTCCATGAGTGACCGTCTGGAAATTAGGAAATTGTATATAAGTTGTATAGACCTCTCACTAGTCTGTGCCCCCCAAATAATTAGACTTACAATAAAAAGGACATCGGGCTTATTGTTTGTAAGGCATGATTGGGCATAAAACGTTTGAAATTATTGTCCAGTTTTGCTAAAACAAAGGCATAGACAAATTGGAGAAAGGCATTAACACTAATGATAATAATAGCCTGCACTTACTGAGTGCCTCTAATGTGCGAGACTCTGCACTGACACCAGTCCCTATGTCATGTCTTAACGACACTGCAGGAGGGTGTTAGAACGACTGTTTTACAGGGGAGCAAACAGTCTGAGACGGAGTCAGCAACTTGCTGGTGATCAGAGAACTAGGCAGTCACTGTAGTGATCTGGGATTTGAACCTGGATTTGACACAGGTGTGCTGCACAATTTCTATACTTAGGTCCTTTAAGATGAAAAAAAAAAATACAAACAGGTCTACAAAGAAGTAGTGGTGAAACGTCTAAGTCTTAGGAGCCCAGAAAACAGAATTCTTAACATGTTATTGAAGACCACAAACCAACAACCTGTTATAATCAGAATGAATTACGGAGCGAGTTATTGAACTAACACTCTGGGATGGTCTCAGGTAAAGGAAAGGATTAATAGCTCTGATTTTCACATGCGCCACCACAGAATTTTTAACGAGCTGGTTTTCTGAGCTTTAAAAGTGACAGTGCTTACAGGCATTGTGTCTCCTGTCACATGTTAGGTATTACTCAGTGCTGAAACCGGGAGCTTTTCTCCCTCATCCGTCTACCCCTGCTGCTGGAAGCATGCTCCCCGAAGCCGACCATCCCCCTGCTTCCTATGACAAACCCATAGTAAGTGGAGGGATGGTGTCTGCTCTTCCCACTTGACCGTTCCAGCGGTTAAACAGAAGGCTTCAGTCTGCAGTGCATCCGCATTGATAAAGAGCTGTATCCCTCGGAGCCCATATCTAAGTTTAATTAGTATTGAAACCAGGCTTTAAATCTGGACCAGTTTAGGGAACCAGACCAGTAAGCTAGATGTATACTGGGGCTCAGAGGAGGAATCCTGGCACTTTTGGAGATGTTGGACTTGAGGTGTGCAGATTGGTAAAGGGAAGAAGGCAGGTCATTCCTGGCTTGGGAGAGCGGCTTAAAGTGAAAAAATGGTTTCTGATTCTAGGTTTGATGCTAATTTGGACAAAGCAGCTGTGATCTCTCTGGGATGTCTGAATTTGGCCTGGGTATTAGATGAGATACAACGTTACTGGAATGGAAAGGTGAAGGTTTTAAAAAACCAGCTTTCAGAAGAATATGTTGAATAAAATGTTGTTTTTGTGAAAACGTGTTTGAATATGTGTATATGGGACAAAGGGAAAGACTTAATAGGATATACATCAAAGAAGTAGTTGTAAAACTTTGTGTATGTTACATTAGCACTGCTGATCTCTGGATGATGATAATGTGAAGGTTTATTTAAAGATGTTTTTGCTCATCTGTATTTTCTAATGTGGTTAATGCACATGCTTCTATTATTATAGAAGGCTGTTTTGAAAATTGGCTATTGAAGAGGAATAGCTAGTCGAGTCTCCTTTTGACTGTAGAAGAAGATACTTAGTGTGGAGGCAGGTGAGGCAAGACAAGGTACTGAGTGCCTTAAAGGTTTAAATACTGTACAGTGATTTGATAATATAAAACATCAAGAATAAAAAACACATCTTTTTAAAAAAATATGATTTTTAAAATTGATTTTAGGGAGACAGAAAGGGAGGAGGGAGAGAGAGAAGGAAAAAACCATTGATTGGATGCCTCATGTGCATCCCCTACCTAGGATCGAGCCCAACCCCAGGCATGTGCCCTGACCAGGAATCAAACTGGCAACCTTTCGTGCACTGACCTTTTGGTGAGGCTCAACCAACTGAGCCACCCGGCCAGAGCCCCAACTTCTTACCTTTTACCTGATCATGTTTAAGGCAAATTTATCAGTTTGTATGATTTTGAGACATTTACTTTTCTAATTAGGTTTTAGAGGAATAATACTCATTTTTATTTTCAGAGTATACACAGATGTAGTGGATAGAGCTAAAAAATGAGCTGGGTAGCTGGGAAGTCATGTTGGGATTTAATTTTACAGAGATAATGCAGAGTTCATGGTATTAAGAGTTTGGCTGAAATCCCCAGGAGTGAAGAATTTCAAACAAAGGCTGACAAGAGACAGTTGGCTTTAAAATGAACAAGTCTGGCAGAGTTGACGTGCATCGTATATTAGCATCATCAGCAATGCAATGAGTTTTGATCGCTAAATCACTAAAGTTAGAGACTAAAAAACTGGTTTTGATTTCTTTAGTCCATACTGAAGCTTTAAAAAAATCATATTTGAACCAGCTATTGCAGTTTTGTTTTTATAAACTGGAGTGGGAAGAAAGATATAGAAATGATCAACCGGAATTAGAAGAGGGAATATTGGCAAAAGGGTAGATACTCAAGTGGCAGGGAAGTCATATTTACTTTGAGGAAAATGTTATTACGAAGTTGTATCCTATTTGGGAAGTAGGTTCCAAAGTCAGTGCCTGAAGTGAAACATGGAATCGTCAAAATTACCCATATATATATATATAGCTTGCATTTTTGGGCCATGCTTTATCCACCAGAACCACCTTTAGCATGGGGACCAGTGTTCTGGCCAGACAAGGTTTATATGGCACCTTCCAATGTCTGTCTTTCTGGGGCCACTTATTCCCGGGACAACTGGTGTCACCTGGAGGATTGGGTCTAAAAAGGGCATCCAGTGGGGTGCCCTGATCATGTTCAGGCCTGGGTCACAGATTTGGAGGGTGTGTGGGGATTCTAGGGGCTATTTTGGGGGATATCTGAGACTTGGGATATATGCAGGGAGCCTGGGTTGGAAGGCCTCTGGGTATTAGCGGAGTCTCCAAAGTGAGAGTCACGTGACCTGGGTGTCCTCTGGACAGCCCGAGACCGTTTCCCAGCAGAAAAAGCACCGACCGAGAGATCAGAAACTTGGTTCCGTGCCCCTGCTTGTTTGCTCTGCGTTCTTAAGTCCATGTTTCTTAGCTTTTCTGTTTGTGGAACATTTTCTAATTGAGTTTTGGTGACATAATTGAAGGGGATAAAATCTCAAAACAGCACTAAACCAGTAACAATTCAGTCCAGTTATTTTAGAGAATCACCGGGTCTGGGCATCTAGGAAAGCATCCTGTTGGTATATTTAACTCGGTCCCTCTTTCAGCACCGTCCCGCTGCTAGAACTGTTGTCTACGTGGCTGTGCTCGCTCATAAAAGTACACTGCCGCAGTATTGTGGTTCTGTCCAGTCACTCTGTCCTTGGCACTAGCCTTGTGGTGTGTTACTCCTTCTGCCTCTCTATTCATCGCAAACCTGGACTCTGAATTTGGACTCTCATCCCTTAAGAGGGGCGTGTAAGAACTGTCGTACCTACTTCAGGACTGTTGTGAGGATCAGTGAGGTGTAAAGGGTAACCTGTTTTCTAACACTTTTTACAATGTATGAAAGGTTTAAGAATGGTAAGGGATTTTTGTTTGCTTGTCTCTTTGCCTTACTAGACAGCAATATTATTGTAACTATAATTTGGACTGGATTTATTTTTTCTCCCTTTACTTTATTCCTAACATGTAGCTCACCATTTGGCATATAAAAAAATAGTAAATAAATACTCATGACATTGAAATTTTAAATTATTTTTGTTCTGAATATTGGGTTCTGAATATTGCCACATAGCCAACCTGTCCTGCGCAAAGTGGCATCAGTTCTGAGAGGCTCAGCTGTGGACGGGTAGGTCTCGCCCTGTGCACAGAGGAGCAGAGTGTGTGTTCCATGCTGCTGGCGGCTTGAAGTGGGGAGCAGGGACAAAAAGACAGAGGTTTTAGGTGGCCCCGTCTGAGAAGCATTCTTCCTGCATGCAGTCAGCTGCATTATTGCGTGGCTGCTGTGTGCATGTGGCGTGCAGCATTTTGTTTAGTCTGATTTGAGATATTCTGAGTGGTTTTTATTATTATAGTATGTCACTTTGAGGCTCTTCCACAGCCTTATAGATTTCATTTTCTTTAATTGGGATGGGGGAGGGAGGAGAGAGAGAGAGAGAGAGAGAGAGAGAGAGAGAGAGAGAGAGAGAGAACAGCACTTACTTGGCATTCTTGCCTTTTAGAGCTGTGGGTTATTGATTCAGGGGCCTAGAATAGTAATGCTTGGAAGTAAAGGCTCCTCTGGGAGCAGCGATGTTAAAGGGCAGAGGGAAAATGATTAGAATTTAAATCTCCAGACTCCACTGAATTTGTGGCTTCATTAAAAAAAGGAGGGGAAGGAAGTGCTCTGGCTGCTGCGGTGGGCTTTGTTTAACACTTGCCTGCACCCGCCCATGAGTCTGAATTGCAGCCTTGACCCGGTGGGCAGACTTTGGTCCTGCCGGGCGTCGTTCGGGCCATGTTCAGCGAGGGCCAGTCAGTGCTGGCGAGTCTCTCTCCTTTTCCGTGGGAGAAGGTAACCTTTGCCTTCGACTTTCTGTGAGCCGGTGAAATCTCTGTGGCCTGTTTGTGGGACATGTGATCAGCAAATCACACACACACACACTGTTCTTTGATGTGTCAGTCTTCAGAAATTCTACTTCTCTGAGGTCAAGTGTTCCTTTTAGACTGTCTGATACCTAGTATTGCTACTTACCATTCATGTATATCATTCATCCTTACCATTCATTGCTACATTATTACTTTATGACATGCGGTCTAGCCTAGTTAATCTTTCAACTTTGAGCTAATCAAAAAATACCTTTTCTTACGGAATGTATGATTTCCGTAGAGAGAGGCCCTGTGTATAGAGGTGAGAAACATGGGCTCTAGAGCTGGAATGTCTGGGACAGAATCCTTCCTCTGCAGTTTACTAGTTGGTAGTCCCTCCTGCTATTATTTAATCTCTGTACTTTAGTTTTCTCATCTATAAAGTGGTGATATTAGGGTTGGTAAAGGTTGAATTAGGTAATAAATGTAAAGCACTTATTACGGTGGCTGGTACTTAAGTACTTAATAAGTGCTACTGTTATTAATTTGTGGTTTCCCCAATGAGTTGGCCTCCCTAATGACTCTACTTGAATGAATATTTAATGTGGCACATTTTTGCTGAGTATATCCCACTGGATGGAAAGGCTGCCAAAATGGTTTGACTCGCAAGGGAATGTCATCTTGGTGTTGCAGATATGAAACAAGAAGAAGAAAACACAGATAACTGACAAGTATAGTTGCTAAATTAACATCCATTTCAGAAACCTGCAAAAAGTTCCTGTCAATTACCTTTTACCCGTGCTTCACTTTCTTTCAAAATCTGCTCTAAAAACTGTTATTTTTAAACTCGGAGGAGAGGAATCATGGTGCTTAGGAATCAGCGGACTTGGGATTACAGCGTGGTGACATTAGACCAGTTACTTCCTCGGTGACATTAGACCAGTTACTTCCTCAGTGTGAAATTTAATTTTTCGTATGTGGAAATGAGGTGGCTGGAAGAGCTGATTTTAAAATACCTTCCGAATGATACTTTAGCATTCTAGGATTTAGGTCCTAGAATTAAAATTTCAAGGTGCTTTATTATTTGTCTGCATCAGCCATAGTTGTGCCTATTTCTCAGATTCTAAAAGATATGAAATTTGCCAGTGACTTTTTTATTTTTTATTTTGCCTGCTTTGATGCAAGATAAGCCACCGTTCATATCCAAATGGTGATTAGGTCTTGGGTGCATGGTTTTGTTTGGATATATTTTGCAATGTAAATATTTTGGTTGATCAGCAGTACGTCAGGGGTAAAATATCCCTACAAGGATATAGGGGCTATTTACACAGGATTTATAGAAATATACAGTAACAATGACTATTGGGGTTGTTGCTGTTTTATAAAGGAGAATGTTTTCAGGCAGCACAGCTGCCTCCCTCAAGAAGAAAGAAAGAGGAAGAGAGTGCGAAAGGAAGGAAAATGGATTTGCTCTTTTTAAAAATATTATGGACGGCAGGTTTTTGTGGGTGTGAAAAACAAATCATGTTACTGTTCCCATGAAAATAGGCACATACGTGTGCACTTCTCTAAATTGGGTTAAAGGAGTGTTGTCAGGCCTGATTGAGACTATAGCACAGTGTACTTCTGATCTCCAAGTTTTTTAATTGAAACTCAAGTTTCTGCCTGGGGACCTGAAATTAAAGATGAAAGTGTGGAGGTTTTCACTTTAAAGTGAAAAGTTGGTTATTGATCTTGTTTACAGTAAGTGGATCATGTAGCTGCTTCAGTGGGAGTCACCGTTACAACTCCAGTGTGTACCTGACTGTTCTGAGGAGAGAGACAAAATATCGAGCAACCAGGAACAATATAATATCCTGGAGCCTGCACCGTTGAAATGCTATATGTTCTGCGTGCTATAGGTTTCATGGAAACAAAGCACGAGATCGCCCTCATTATGGAGATTGGGCAGTGGCCCAAGCAGCTGTGGAAGTGAATAGAAACTGTCCCCGTTTGTCTCCGTTTTTCCATTCATTTTGTCCAGAAGTTTAGAATCGCCACGCAGAGGGGTCACCCTGCTTATGGGGGTTTGAGAGTCATACTGACATGGTTGCAAATTGGATCTTTTTGTAACAGCCAGTTGCATCTTGTATCAGCATGAGCTGTTTAGGGAGTGATGTTGGTGTGATACATAAGCAACCTTAGCAGGGAAGGACTGATTTCTTATTTGGGGATGAGGGTTTTTAGGAATCCCAGAATTGGGCTTTTAGATTTAATATCATGGAGACAATGGCGAAATAAAATGTTTCATAATGAAATGCAAACCGTTAAGTGTTCTATTCAAGGTGCTGTGCTAGTGACTGTGGATCATCAGGCATTTTACTCTAACATGATAAATGTATATTCTACAAAATTGTCCATTGAAAATAGTAGGGGAAAATAGACTGTAGACGGCTCAAAATCTATGCAACTTGAACCATGGAACCAAAAAACCCCACAAAAACCAAACAATAGCGTGGCCAGCCCAGGCAGGCAGCTCGGCATGGGTGGAAGTGGCCAGAGATACTGAAATGCAGTAAAAAAGGAGGTTGAAAATGCTGACTTGGAGAGATGTGGAGAATGCCTTTGAAAGTGGAGCCTGAGCCGGTGGGCTGCCATTACGGTGGCCACAGAAGGAAGTAAGGCTTGCTCTGAGATGAGGACCAGAAATTACATCGCTCCTAACCTTTGTGCAAGCCTTCACTTCCCATTTTTCTCCAATAGAGCGAAGAGCCTGGTCTGTTAGCAGCCTAGCAGAAGCCATTTTCCTTTTCCTTTGGAAGGTTACAATTCTATTCTAGCTCCTCTTTTTTCTTTTTTTAAAATATATTTTTATTGATTTTTCATAGAGAGGAAAGGAGAGGGATAGAGAATTAGAAACATCGATGAGAGAGAGACATCGATCAGCCGCCTTCTGCACGCCCCCTACTGGGGATGTGCCTGCAAACAAGGTACCTGCCCTTGACCAGAATCGAACCTGGGACCCTTCAGTCTGCAGGCGACGCTCTATCCACTGAGCCACACCGGTCTTGGCTATTCTAGCTCTTCTTGCCTAAGAAAAAATTACCTATGAACCATGTAACCAAGTTCCATATTCTGTTGACACTAGTGTCCTGGAGCATGGATTCATGCGTATTGAAAGGAAATGAATTAGAAGAAATATTTTAATATTCCCAATTCATCCTTTCTTTATAATAGAAGTATCGACCAATTTCAGATCGAAACACACCACGCGTGTGATTGGCGCCAGCGAGAGCTTTATATGTATCTCGAATGTGCGAGTCAACTAATAAACGTACTTAATTAGACTTGCTTTTTGATGTAGCTAAATCTTTTCCGGCCCAGTGAAGCACCCCAACTTCTCTTTCAGGTAATTGTTAGCAACACAGCAATAAATATCGACACAAAGCGGATGATTATAGTAGATATCGCGGGGAGAACCGAGGGTAAAATATTTAACTGTGGCCGTGTTTGACTAATATTCTGTGCAGTGAGAAAACCTCAAGTCATTTTCAAGTTCCACCATTTTTCTTTTCAATCAGGTCAGGTTTCTAAACTTTCTAAATCTCCTTTTCCCATCGAATGAAAAGAAAATAGGCTTCTACCAAGTCTCCTCTCTGCCTACTCCAGGACTTCTGTGAGGATCGAATGAGATGAGGCAGGTGAAAACGCTTCACAGACATTTAGTGAAACTGTAAAATGTTTGCACCTGGCTGTAAAGCAAGTTGTGATCCTGGGCTGAAGAAACTGCAAGGAGGCTAGTTGTTAGGGAGAGGAAGCTGGACGTTGCTATGTGGCGTCATTGCCTGGGCACCCACAGGGACCATTTCTGGGCTGGGCTGTGGGCTGCATTTTGCACCATGGGTCTTGGCAGTGTAGGCTGCCATTTGTGGGGTGTTGCTCCGGGGTGGCGGGGCCTCTGTCCCACTTGGGGGAAGCCAGGTGTTGGTTTGTGGGCACCAAGTCTGTAGTGCCATTTATTTTTAAATGGCCAGTGTGCATCATGGCAGCTCCTGCATGGAGCATCTGCCCCCTGGTGGTCAGTGCGCATCATAGCTACCGGTCGGAAGGATAGACACAGCCTTTTATATATTATAGATGAGCTAAATGGTGCTGTAGAGATGTTTTGTAGCAGAATGGACTATAAAGGTACAGATATGAGCACCACCTATATGGAATTAATCATATAGTTGAAAATACGAGAAATAAAGTTAAGTGATGAAAGGTTTGGAAATGGCTCAAGGAAATATTGTCAGAAATAACAAAATGCAGTATATGATTATCAAATGATTAATGACCATGTAATCGCTCTAGGAATTTCGAGAAGAGGAAAGAGCTCTTCAGAAGGGAATGGTCAGGCAGAGTTTAGGACAAGATGGGTCATTGATTTTAGTTCCTAACTTTCTGGATGAAGTGAAATAAAAACATTAACTTAATGCTTCTGAGGAGTCACACAATTCTTAAAGTTCTACAGTTGCCAGATATTTAGTGTTCTCTCTCCCTCATCTTTCCTCCCTGCCTCCCTTTCATCCCAAGACATTTCCTTTTCTTTGGAGAGCCACATTTTTTAAACTTCTTCTGACACCACTTCTTCCAAATACTCGCCCAGGCCGTGGTATTTTGTGGAAGAGCCACCCTCAAGGGGCCAAAGAGCCGCAGTTTGCCGACCATGGACCTAGAGTAACGGCTTCATTAATGGGAAACAGGTCGCGGGCGGCCCAGAGCCGAGCTAGGCCGGTTGCGCTGCTCAGATCCTCGCTTCACCTCGACCCGCTTGTGGCACAGCCGAAGCTCCGCCTCTTGGCTCCCTGTGGTCATGGCCAAGGGCAGCGCCCGACCCTCTAGACCAGTGGTTCTCAACCTTCCTAAGGCTGTGACCCTTGCATACAGTTCCTCATGGGGTGGTGACCCCCAGCCATGAAATGTTGCTACTGTGATGCATCGTGATGTCAATATCTGCATTTTCCCGTGGTCTTAGGCGACCCCTGTGAAAGGGTCGTTCCACCCCCAAAGGGGTCGCGACCCACAGGTTGAGAACCGCTGCTCTAGAAGGACAGAGCTTTCTCTGTCTTCGAGGCCCCTCAAACAGCTCCAGCCCCAGGTTGGGGTCCCCCGTGTACAGGGCCGCGTCCTGGGCCATGTCCTGGGCCACCTGGATGTACAGGTCACCAGCTCCTTCTGCTGGAGGAGGTGGTAGATCCTGCCAGCCTGCAGCCAGGCGTTCGCCTCCTCCTCCACCTCCTCCTCCTGAGGCCGATGAAGATGCCCAGGCTGCGCTTGGTGTATCCAGCACCGATTTGTAGGCCGCTCGGTGCCCAGGGCCAGGGCGAGCGGCTGATGGTCTCCAGGAGCTGCCCCTCCAGCGCCTTGTCGGCTGCCCGGTGGGCCAGCGCGAGCTGGAACTCGTGGTAGACGAGGCACTGGGCCCTGCGGGGTCGCACCGCACTGCACCGCTCTGTGGAAGTGGCACAGCCGCTGGAGGGCACGCAGCTGGCTCTCCAGGTTGCCCGTCTCCACGGCGACCAGGAAGGCCCACGCGTAGTAGCACTTGCCCCGCTGGGCGAAGGCCTGTCGCGTGTACAGGTGGCCTAGCTGCAGGGCACGTGGGAGAAGTCCCCACTGCGCGCCCCACTGAGCAGCCCTGAGAATTGCCTTACGGCCTCCAGGAGGTAGTGCTGGGCCAGCCCACGGCCCCCACCTGCAGGCACGGCGCCCCGAAGTTGGCGAGGGCCGCCGCCTGGTTCCGCAGCTGGCCCAGGCGCTTGGCGATGCTCAGGGCCCAAGGCGTGTTCTTTAAAGTTCCCATTCAAAGGTACATATTTGAGGGAGCAGCCTTTAGCTTTCTCTTCTGGTGTTGAGAAACTTGGGATGTATAGATAGTAAGTTCAATTTAACATTTTTTTGTTAAATTGTTAAATATGTCAATGCCAAGTACTGCACAGCACTGTGCTAATTCCTGAGTAAGATGAGGTCCCTGGCCATCAGGACGGAGTGGGAAAAGAGGCCTAAACAGAGCAACATGAAAGGGGAGAGACAGAGAGAGAAAGGCGAACTGGCTGTCTTCTTGTGAAAAAGGGGGTTTGAGCTGGGCTTGGACATGCTGGAGGAGAGGAGTGTTTCTGGTAGAGGTGGAGCGAAGAAGAGATGCAGGAAAACGCTGACTGCGACCAGAACTAGTGACGAGCGATGTGGTGGGGGGAGCAGAGTGTGCACGGCCAGTGGATGGGTGTGTTCAGTAAAAGATAAAGTTGGAAAACTCGGCTGGAGCCAAGTTGTGGAAGTGTTTGGATACCAGACTGAAGGATTTGATTTACTGTATATCTAGTGAGAGGCCTGTTAAAGTTTTGAGCCAGGGAATACATGATCAGAGTTTGGAAAGGAAAAAAAACCCCACTTCATAACAATTGAGTGCCTGCTTATGTACAACTGCTACTAACATTACAGGCTTTATGTTCCTATTTTATTTACTCCTCTTACTGGTCCTTAAAAGTAGTTATTATGTGTATGGAGACAGTATGTGGAAACTCTCTGTATCTTTTGCTCAATCTGGCTAGGAACCTGAAATTGTTTTAAAAAAATCAAGTCTATAAAAAAAAAAAAAATTACTGATTTTTTTACAGAGAGGAAGGGAGAGGGATAGAGAGTTAGAAGCATCGATGAGAAAGAGACATCGATCAGCTGCCTCCTGCACAGCCCCTACTGGGGATGTGCCCGCAACCAAGGTACATGCCCCCGACCGGAATCGAACCCGGGACCCTTCAGTCTGCAGACCAATGCTCTATCCACTGAGCCAAACCGGTTTCGGCAAGTCTTTAATTTTTTTTAAAGTAAATTTTATCTTCATTTACAAATGTGCAAACTGAAACCCTGAAAATTTCGAATGATCTATTCAAGATCATATAGCTGATAATTTACTGCTCAAGCAGTTTATACCTGCCCATTTTTAAACTTTGTCAACTTTCCACTTAGGGTGTGCAATAAACAGATTGGATGCCGAAAGAGCAACAGTAAGCCTGCTGCAGAGCATAGGTCACGGGAGCTGAACTAGCAGCGATCATGGAAAGGGAGAGATGTAAGACATGTTACGGATGATCTGAAAGAACTGAGAGCCTACTGGGAAGAAGGTAGTAAGAAAGAAGTATTAAAATACCCATTTAACCGGGAGAACATCTTCACTTGGTTACTAAATATTTAATGCATATTTACTGTATATCTGATACTTATTAGGGCAGTGGGGATTCAGAACTGAGCAGAGTAAAGTCCCTGCTTTCCAGGAGTTTATATTCTAGTGTGCTCTGACGTGGAATCAAACCAGCGACCTCTCAGTTCATAAGTTGGTGCTCCACCATTGAGCCACCGGGCCAGGCAATAATTAAGATTTTTAAGTTGAAGGTATTTGCACTGCGATACGGGTGTGTCTGTTGTGCATCCTCGCTCGCTTCTTCGTTTGCTCACTCACCTGTGTTGGGTAGCTGATGAGCGTAGGCGCACTTACAAAGGTGGGGTCCATAGGTGATCTGTGAGAGAATCAGGTCTCTCCTGTTCGCTCCACTTGGGAGACAGCACAAGGTGAAGAGCGCATTTGCGGTGCCTCATTTATCTCAGAAGCAGCTTTGGAATTCTAGGGAATACACAGCGAATGCTTGGGAGAAAGCAGCTCCGACCTCTTGCCAAGCCTAATCGAGCGTCAGAAACTGCCTTGGTAGAATTGTCGTAATTGTTCCTATGATGCCGGAGATTCATATATTCATATTTGTATCTTGAGGGAGAATGCAGGGAATTGCCTTAAGTCTGACACTTGGTTGGCTTGGATGGTGGCTTGCTTCATTCCTTTTGATAGCTGGGTCAGACTGGCAGTCACGCTGCCTCGTGACTGCTGCGATCATCGCTTAATACCGCTCATGTTGCTGGTTACAGTGGAATAATTAAGTTCTTCTATGGGCCTGGGCCGCTTGCACAGTGCTTAATGTTTCAGCTGTCAGTGTGAATGCTGGGCTGGCCGTATACTGGTGTCCGTTTTATTCTTTACCTAAATAATGAAGAATAGATACTTTCTCATTCAGTGTCTCCTGCCAGTGCACGCCACTTTTATCTCAGAGTAGCATGGAGATCAAGGGGATACTTAATTTTTAATCTAATATATTGAGGTATCAGAGAAATGTATTTTTTTTGAAATATAAATAGAATATAATTTTTAAGGAAAAAACAGTCTTTAAGTCTCGCAGTTTTCTTTGGCAGAAGAAGAATATTAACATCTGGTTACCAAACTTGGTACCCTTAAGAGGATAGGAGGTGTCCGATTTCCAATAAAATATTGGATTAAGTGACTTCACTTGAGTTTTTATTATTTTAAAGTACATTTTAAAACCTCTATTCTCCCTGTAATTTGCAGTGTGCATTTATTTGCAAGCAGTGATTTTAGTTTACACGATGAATCACTCTCTTTACCAACATTTGAAGGATACCACAAAAAAATACTGTCAGCATGAAAATGCCAGGTTACCGAAATGCAGCAGACAGGAAGGCACCACGTACTATTAAGGCAGCTCCATCTTTGAGTCCTTGCTTTGGAAGGGAGAGGACCGATACCAGTGGGCACATCTTGTACCAGGAGCTTCACATATTTAATCTCCTTTAGGTTTGTAATGTGCCTTTAATAAGAGAGGCTCATCCACTCTCCACAACCATCTGCTGAATTAAGACGGGCAGATACCGTCATTTCTGTTGCACTGATTTGAAATCTTAGAGGTTTGTGAGTTGCCTAAGACCACATAGCCAGTCAGTGGCAGAGCTGGGACTGGACCCCAAATTTCTCATCCCGAGTCTATTCCACTGGATCTTGTGATGCTCTGATTGGTGGTGAACTGGATGGTAGATCTGTAGGAAACTTTAGTGGCTCGTTTTCCTAGTTAGTTCAGCCTTCTCACTTCACATTCTCTTTCAACAATTGCCAATCTCGTGCGTGTATGTTTCTAATCCCAAGGTGAATATTGCCTCACTGTCCCACGCATGTAAAAAATGCTGGCAGAGACATTGAACAAGTGTTGATTTCCGAGGGTCCAGCGAAGTTGTGAGTCATGTAAATTTTCCCACTGACGCATAGGGAAAGCCAGGACTGGAGCCCTCGTTGGTAAAAGTGAGGATGATAGTACATTCTTCTTAGGTTTGTTGTGAGAATTAAATGGATAATCAGATAACCCATGTGCAAAGTATTTAGAACAGTACCTGACACAGAGTAGCTGATCAATAAACATTAGTTTCAATTTCATGCATTTCTACTTTAAAATTGCCTCTCCAGGTTCAAGTGGGTAAGAACATTGAGCATGAAATACCTGGATCTCATGGACAGGAGTCGTAGAGGAGAAAGCATGTTTGTTTTTTTATGGAAATTTAAGCAGTAAGTTATTGCTCTTATTTATTGTTAATCCTCACCCAAAGGTATTATTTCCATTGATTTTTAGAGAGAGTGGAAGAGAGGGGGAGAGACTGGAACATCGATGTGAAAGAAACACATAGAATAGTTGCTTCCCACACATGCCCCGACCTGGGGCCGGCATTCCAGCAGCAACCGAGGTACGTGCCCTTGACTGGAATTGAACCCGTGACCTTTCAGTCCGAAGGCCGACAAGCTAATGACTGAGTCAAACCAGCTAGGACAGACAATTATTACTCTTTAGCAGAAAGGTTGATTATAAGTGACTGGATTTCATACAGCACATTCCTTATTCTAGCTCCTCTGATAGTTCTGATGTATGTAGATCCCCACAGTTGTTGGGTTAGTTTTGGGATTTGTTTTACTGTCTGTCACATGTGTCACAACTTTGGGAAGGAGCCTTTTAAAAACATTGATTTTAGAGAGAGGAAGGGAGAGAAGAAGAGAGAAAGAGGAGAGGAGAGAAGAGAGAAACATTGATGTAAGGGAGACACATCCATCAGCTGCCTCTTGACACACGCCCCAACCAGAAACCCGCCACTTTTTTTTTGGCCGATTATATATATATATTTAAAATTCTTTATTATTGAAAGTATTAAATATGTTTCCTTTTCTCTCCATTGACCTCTCTCGCCCACTCCCACCCCCCAGCATAGGCCCTCACCCTCTTACTGTCTGTGTCCATTGGTTAGTGTAGGAGACGATGTTTCAACCAACTGAGCCACACGGCCAAAGTGGGCAGGAAGCATTTTTTATTGTGTAGACCATGATTTTTATGCTGTTCCAGCAGCGTTTGCTGACCTTATTCTCTCATATACTCCTGTCTAAAACAGACAGACTTCTCTAAGTTAGATCTAAATGTGGTCACTTTGTACTTAATTCACTTATATTAATAATGTAAGTGGCAATTTAACTCTTGTTGGAAGTGTTATGCTAACCATGCTCTCTTCTTTTTTAAAAAACTTTATTTTGAAATAACTTTGAACTTATAGAAAAGTTGCAAAAACAGAATAGAGTTCCTATAAACCATTCAAATAGCATTCTTTAATGTTAGCATTTTGAATAAGCAAACTAATAAATTAACACAGGTACAGTACTATTAACTAAATTACAGCCCATACACATTTCACTGTGTTTTTCTCACTAATGTCCTTGCTTTGCTCTAGTATATAACCCAGGATCCCGCATTGCACTTAATTGTGATATCTCCTTACGTAGCTTCTAATATGTGACTTGTCTTCATCTTTATCAGTCTTTCCTTTAACTTTTTTTTTTTTTTTGTAATGAAAGTCTGCGGATGATAAATTCTTCCAGCTTTCAAAACACTCTTTGTTTTTAATTGTGGTAAAATACACATAACAAAATTTACCATGGCCACCATCTCAAGTATGCAGTTCTGCAGTGTTATGTACATTCACATTATTGTGCAAACAGAACTCTTTTCATCTTGCAAACTGAAACTCTGTGCCCATGAAGCAATTCCCCACCCTGCCTCCCCCAATTCCCTGCCAACCAGCATTCTACTTCCTGTCTCTGACTTTGACAAATAAATGCCTCCTATGGGTGGAATCATATTGTACTTGTCTTTTGGTGACAGGTTTATTCACTTAGCGTCATGTTCTCAAGGCTCATATTTTGCATGAACCTGTGTATCAAAGTTTTCCTTCCCTTTACGGCAGGGTAATATTCCAGTGTACGTGCAGACCTCATTTTGTTTATGCACGCATCTGTTGATAGAAACCTTTTATCTTTTGGCATTATGGGTAATGGTGCTATGAACACAGGTGTAAAATACCTGTTCAAGTCCTTGCTTTAAGTTCTTTTTGTTACATACCCAGAAGTGGAATTGCTGGTTATTCTATCTTTTTTATTTTTTGAGGAACCACAAAACTCTTTTCTGTATCAGCTTTTGTATGTCTGAAAAATCTCTCTCTCTCTCTCTCTTTTTTTTGCTATGATGTTTGAAAAATATTTCATTGAGTCTAGAGATTTCTCTCAGAGACCTAAAGATGTTGCTCCACTTGTCTCTCTCGTATTGTTCCCAGGGAGAAGCTTGCTGTCAATCTCAGCCTTGTTCCCGTGGAAGAGCTTGATTTCCTCTGGTTGCTTTTAAGATCTTTATTAATGTGTTGAAGAAATTGATCATGATGTGCCTTGTTGTCATTTTTATTTTAAAGATAATAGTTTTTATTAAACTTGGAAAATTTTCAGTTCTTATTTCTAGAGATAAGTTTTCCTGCCCTCTCTTCTCTTCTCCTTTGGAGACTCCAATTTACACATCCATTCGGCTGCTTGAAGTTGTTCACAGAACCCTCTAGTGCAGTGGTTCTCAACCTTCCTAAGGCCGCGACCCTTGCATACAGTTCCTCATGGGGTGGTGACCCCCAACCATGAAATGTTGCTACTGTGATGCATCGTGATGTAAATATCTGCATTTCCCGAGGGTCTTAGGCGACCCCTGTGAGAAGATCGTTCGACCCCTAAAGGGGTCACGACCCACAGGTTGAGAACCGCTGCTCTAGTGTTTTATTGCAACACTTGTTTCAATTGGTATGTCTTCAAATTCATTAATTTTTTTTTTTAGTTTTAAATTGCTGACAATCCCATTTTCTGCATTTTATTACCTGAGATAATTATGTTTTTGTCTCTAGACTTCTGATTTGTAACTTTTTAAAAATATCTTCCAGGTCTCTCTTTGTCATGGTATTGTTTTCCTTTATTTTCCTGAACAAATGGAATATTATTGTAATGACTCTTTTAATATTATATTCTGCTAATCTGTGTCATTTTTGAATAGCATGAACCCGTATATCAAACTTTCATCTGGTTTCTATTAATTTATTCTTCTTCTCAGGGTGGGTTATATTCTCCTGCTTCTTTGCTTGCCTGATCATTTTGGACTGGAGGTCAGACATGGTGAATTTTACTTTGTAGGTATCCTTGTATTTACAAAGTGTTTGAACTTTGATGTGGAGCTTTGTTGCTGTCAAATTACTTAGAAATAGCTGGATCCTTTGAGGCTGGCTGTTCACATTGCTTAGGTTGGGCCCAGAGCAACTTTTCAGCGAGGCTAATTTGCCTTCCTGTCGAGGCGCTCGTCTTCAGGAACATTCCCTGTCTGATGTGTGTGCGGCTTTTTCCTTCTGGCTGCCTAGAAGACGACTTATTCCCGGCGCTCTGAGCTCTGGAGAGCGTTCACCTGCTTCTCCCTGTGGTCCTCCCCAGCCTGAGACAGTGTCACCGGACGGATGCGCTGATCAGCTCTCAGATGGACACGGGGGAGGGGGGACCCCCTGAAGATGACCTGTAATTCTCTCCTAGTGCAGCTCTCCCCTCCCATATTCCGCCCTGTGACTACCCCCCCCCCCCCCCGAGTCTCCCTGAGCTCCCTCCTCTGGCCACCAACTGGCGAGGCTGCTGGGCAGTTCTTGGGCTCCTTTCCCATAGCTGCCGCCCGCAGCTCTGTGCGGGGCGCTGGGGAACCATCGGCCTGACCTTCTCCTCCCTCCTCTCTTGGGGATCACTGTTCTTTGCTACCCCTGGCCCGGTGAAGACTGTTATTTCTGGTATGCTTCCCTCCGGGTTTTGGAGCTGTTTAAATTAGATAAAGTAAATGAGATAAATAAGTCCTGTTCTGGTTACTCCATCTTGCCTGGGGCCAGAATTTGAGCAAGTTATTTAATCTCCTACGTTCCCGTTTACTCATCTATAAAATGCAGATAATTATGGATTTGCGAGGATTGAATAAGATAATAGACCTAAAGTCCTTAGTACGGTTCCTGGCACATACTACGTGCTCAGTAAATGTTCGTTGTTGTCGCTATTGGAACCCAAAAGGGGAGCGAAGGGCTTGAAAATTAGGAACGTGAGCGGTTTTTTTTATGTGGACTCACTTTCTCTGTTTTGTAAGCGATGAAGAACAGGAGCTATTGGTGGAAGTGGTTTCCTCCCTTCCCTCCCACCCTGGCCCCTTCCCTCCCTATTTACTTAGTATTTTTCTTTACCAGGCCTAAAGCATCGTTCTTAATCCTCTAATCAGTTTAGAGTATTAAGACCACCCCCCTCTTTTTTTTTAAAGTCAGAATATATAGCGATTAGGAGCACAGTAGGCAGAGTCAGACTTGAACTGAAATCCTCGCTTACCCTTTTACTAATCTGCACTTTAATTACTCTGCCTGCCTAATCCTCAGTTGCCTTATTTGTAAAATGGGGCACAGCACATACTTCATGTGGCTGCTGGGAGAATTAGCTAAGTTAATGTACATAAAGCCCTTTAGCACGGTGCCCGTCACATAGTTAGGACTTGGTTTTACTAACAGTAAAGTTCACACCGGAGATCTAAAATGGCAGTGGCCATATTTACCTCCGATTTCCTAGGCCATGCTTTCCTGCTAGTGGCCTTTTCTTGGTATTATACAATATTTGCATATCACTGTATAGGTCACGGAATATATCACTTTATAGATCACAGAATATATTCACATACATTATCTCATTAGGTGCTTGAATCTTTGTCTCTATATTCCAGTGAAGAACCTAAGATTGAGTGAAGGTAAGCAGTGAACTCACAGCCATATGATTAGTAAATGCGAGAGCCACAACTAGATAGTGAAAAGAGAATTAAGTGTTCTTTGTACTAGTCATGTGGCTTCCAAGTGAAATATTTTACTTGCCTCTAGATTGGCATACTCCAATATCAACAATGGATTTTATATTCTTGTAGGGCAAGGAGCATGAAGTATCTTATTATTTTTATTTTGCTTAAGTGGCCAGCATTCAACATAGAGGTATTTTTACATGATATCTGTGAAAAGAAAAACATACTTTTTCTTTTGCTGTTTATTCCCTGCAAATAAGAGTGATTATTGAGTAAGCAATACATACTTGTGTAGGATACTATTAAATGGTAATTCTTCAAAAGGTAGATGTATAATTACAGTCTTGAGAGATTTTAATTTTGAAAGCAAATATCTTCTATATGCAGGTAAATTTATTGAATTTTCCTTTCAGGCTGAAGTCTTTTTAGAATCACATTAAAAAGGAGCTATTATTTGCCACTTTCATGAAAGTTATAAGAATTCCTTTAGAAATTCCATTTATAGATCAAATGTCTTGGACTAAATATGATTACTTACAGCTAAATCTTATCAAAACAATAAGCTCAAAATAACTTCTATGGAATTTTAAAAAATTAAATCATTATTGTTGATTTCAATGGAATATAAAGCAAAAAGAGAGGCAGGATGTTTCAAATAATGGATGTTTCCCATTGTTTCTTTTGAAAAATAGTTCTAATTTTGAAAAATGTTTATGTTCCGACATGTTGCTTTCAGAATAACAAAACAAAACAAAACAAAAAGCACCTTCAACTTTTATTTCATGGTTTTGCCTACATTTTTGTATCTTTATAGGCAGAAAATTTTCTGTGGGGTTGTTAATTATATGTTACTAAAGTCCCATACACGAAATTCATGCACAGGTAGGGTTCCTAGGCCAGTTGGGGCTTGCGGGCTGGGGGCAGCTCTTGCGTTTAGCATCTGCCCCCTGGTGGTTAGTGCACATCATAGCAACCAGTAGTTCCACCAACCAGTAGTTCGTTTGGTCTATTTGCCTATTAGGCTTTTATTATGCAGGATATCACCATGGCCTATTTGGGGTAATTGATTTTTTTCCTTTTGCTTGCCTAGTATTAGAATAGTTGTTTTATTTATTTATTTAAATATATTTTTATTGCTTTCTTTTAGAAAGAGAAGAAGAGGGATAGAGATAGAAACCTTAATGAGAGAGAAATATCCAAGATCAGCTGCTTCCTACACGTCCCCTATGGGGATGGAGCCCACAACCTGGGATTGTGCCCTAAGTGGGGAATTGAACCAGTGACCTCTTGGTTCATGGGTTGATACTCAACTCACTGAGCCACACTGGCTGAGCTCACTTATTTATTTATTCATATTTTCATTTATTGATTTTAGAGAGAAGACAGGGAGGGAGGGAAAAAGAATCATCAATTTGGTGTTCCACTTATTTATGCATTCATTGGTTGATTCTTGTACTTGACCTGACCAGAGATCGGACCGACAACCATGCACATTGGGACGACACTCTAACCGACTGAGCTACCTGGCCAGGGCCAATGGTTGTATTCTTTTAAGGAGGCTATTTTGATCATTTTTATTTTTTATTTTTTAAATTATACTGCTTACAGATGTAGGCAGAGAGTTGCTATCAGGTTCAGAAGCATCATCCTGTAAACTAAGTACAGTGGTACCCCGAGATACGAGTATAATTCGTTCTGTAACCTTGAGGCGTGGGAAACGATGAGACGCTCGAGTCTCGGTAAACGGGTGGGTCGTGTGCAGCCGGCCGACCCGCGCGATGACTCCTATCTCAAATGCTGCTCGTATTTCAAAGCAAAAATCGCTCGCTCGTTCGACGGCTCGTATCTCAAAAAACTCGTATGTTAAGGCACTCGTATCTCGAGGTACCACTGTTTACTTACTTGGTAGTAGCCTTATTTATTTCAGTAGCTACTGGCCATATATTACCCTAGCTAACAAATCTACGTTCAGTGGTCCTCGCTCTCATAATTAAAATACCTAGTGAGTGCAGATGTTAGACAGTGGTCTTTGGAAGATGTGATTGGCATCTCCAGACTAGAGGTTTTCAGCCTCTGTTCTCCAATGGAAGGATTCTCTGTCACTAGCCCTCTGATGGCCTCGCATGCTAAGTGTTACTATAGAAATGAAGCAGTCCGAGCATTTGGGATCCTCTTGATTGGCTCACCTTTTACAAAACATTAGATGCTTATAAGCGAGAAGACCTTTGTGTACCATATAAAGGAAGGGCTTCAAAAAGGGTCTGAAGGTTTAAAATGAAAGTCAGACTCTGAGTTGTTGTTTCTTTAAATTGTGAGAGAGAAATAAAAAATTGCCTGGTATTTTGATCTTTTCTGTATGTTGAACATCGGGCACAATACTGGCATTTAGGTGCTTGATACATACTTGTTATTTGAATAAATGCAAGGATTCAGTAAATGATGTGAAGGTACTGACATGGTGTAAAGTGATCTTCGGGGATGAGCTCACTAATGTCTAATGTCCTCAGATTCTCTCTTTTACTTGCTGTGAGTGCTCTTCTGCCTGCTTCATGGTATTCTTCACCCCTCAGCCCTTTGCTGTGTATTAGAATAAAGAGGGGTTCGGCCAAATGCAGGCTTCAGCTAGAAACATAGACTGTTCTGGGAGGGAGTTAGCTCACCCACATCTCACCGAGGGAGGCGTTTCTAGTTCTGGAAATGGCTGGTGCAGTGCCACTTGGTCAGTCAGGGTGTGGTCTCCATTTCTGCTCTCCCGACTTCAGTGTCTCTTCCCTGTAGCACAAATCTTGCTGCTTTCACACTTTAGATGTTTGCTACCAGGACATGTTGGCAGGGGGCAGGGGTCACTGAGATTGATTGAGAGGAAAAGGGAAGGAGAAAGAGAAGGAAAAAGCTGACCCTCAGCATCCAGGAGTCCCCCTCCTGGGCCTTCTGTTGGAATAGTAATTGTTTCTACCCAGGGCATAGAACAAAGGGCACAATCTTGGGAAAAACAGACATTGGTGTCTGATACTTCCTTTAATGAGTGATAAATAGGACAGCCCAAGAACAATAGGGATGTGGGGAGAGAAAGTGGCAGCTGGCAGAGGATTCGGGGACTATGGCTGGAACTCTAGGGAGAGAAAAAACAGTGCCATGTGGGTGAGTGAAATGCTGGAATTTCAAAATGGCCGTAATTTTACACTGAAAATCCTGTAATTACATGCTTGGCTGTTTAATAAAAACATCCTGTAGTGGAATTACTATATATTTACGCTGTATCTAAAGTGCAGAATATCTTAAATACACATGTCGTCATGAGATGGGTCCTACATCCTACATTTTTTGAAAAAAAGAAATTAGATGTTTTTAGTAGCAGCTGTTCGCTAGTTTCCCAACTAGAATGACCAATTCAGAGTTACCTGATTAAACCTATTATTTGTCAGTTTTGAGCGTTTCCTCCTTTCTGAACTCTTGAAAAACAATTTCTCCTGAAACAAATGGTTGTATATTAATTACCTCCGTGTGAGCTAATGAAATACACTTGGTGGCAGGGTGGTTAGGTTGCGCCTGCATGTCTGCATTCAGCCTATCTGGCCTGTGATGGAAATTTTCCAAGTTATGGAACCTTGGACTTTGCACACAGAGCAACCGTTAGATGCTTTAATGGCAGTTAAAGCGACTCTGCGTAAATAGAGTTAACTGTAGCAGTGCCTGAATCACCGGGGGATGCTCTTCACAACACAGATTCTCATTTGGCAGATTTGGGACAATACCTGAGTTTCTGCCTCTAACCAAGTCTCAGGTGTACTCGTGATTCTGGGCCAAGGACAACGTTGGATGACAAGGGTTTGGAGTACTGTTTCACTCTCTTACTCTCCTCCTCTCTGTACTTTGTCTTTTTTTTTTTTTTTAATCCTCACTGGAGGATATTTTTTCTATTGATTTTAGAGAGAGTGGAAGGGAGAGGAGAGAGGGAGAGAGAAAAGAGAGAGAAGCACTGATGTGAGAGAGCCACATCAGTTGGTTGCCTCCCACAAGTGCCCCAACCAGAGCGGGAAACCTGCAACCCAGATAGGTAGCCGTGATGGACATCGAACTCGCGACCCATTGGTTCCAGGGCCAATGCTGTAACCACTGGAAGACACCGGCCAGGGCAATTCTATCTTTCTCGAGCTGAGAGTCTCTCCGTCTCTTTGTCTTTCTGCCCTCAGCTTCTCTCTCTCACTGTTTCGGCCTTACCTTTTCTGTGTATCTGCCTTTTTCTCTCTCTGCTTCTCTCTGTTTTCTCCTTCTCTGTATTCCCTCTATTTCCTCGTTCTGACAACCTCTCTGCTCATCTCCCTTTTCAGCCTTCTCTCTCTCTCACATGGGAGTGCTGGTGCCCACATCACACACAGACACACATATTGAGCACATGGACAGTTACATGTAGGCCACAGCAATGGTCCATAAAGATGGTTGCCATTATTTAATGTTAATGATGTAGTTCCCATTTTTAGTCTAAGCTAAAGCCTTCTTTCTCCCCAATCTCAGAGACCATGCAAAAATGCCAGTGGGTAGTGTGTCTGAATTTTTATTCACCATTGGGATTCTGGACACTGAGACATCCTTCTACAGGTGAACATGGTTCCCGCATACATCACCTAGGCTAGTTTGGTCATTACAGGAGGTACAGTGGTCATTGAGCATCCAGCAACTTTAGCTGGGAAGCTGGATTCCACCCCTAAAATAATCAAACCCTTCCAGTGGTCATAGTGCCTACAGCTCTATAAGTACTTGCCCCCAACATTTAGTCCTGATAGAGTTCAGAGACCTGTTAGCTAGTAATTTTGAACTACTTACTTAAACCTTGTATATTTAGATCGTAAAATAAGAGTTTAACTAGGTGGTCTCCAAGATTCCTTTTAGCTATGACATTCTATGATTTAAAAAATCATTAGGTAAAGAACATTTCATATATGGCTTATTAGTTTGTTCAAGTGACTGGATCATTTTCCCATCAAAATATACCCCTCCCCTCATAAAATGGGGCTAGATTTTATATGTTATGAGTTTGACTTTGAAGATTAATCAATATATTATTTCTCAGTGATCTCTGATAATAGAAGTCATAGGTAATATAAGCAAAATATCATTTTTGTTTACTTTAGAACACGTTAGGTAATTACAAGAATTTTCTTCCTGGTTGGTTTGCATGGGCTGCTATTAGACACGGTTTGTATTGTGGAGCTACTTGGGGCTATCACTGTTGGACATAATGGCTAACACTAGGTAGTCTGAAGTCTAAAAAGCCAGATGAGCATCTTTTACTTTTTGGTGCTCCGCATACACTCTACTTACTATCATTAAACAGAATTAACAATTAATAACTGTTTTACAAGAAACAATGGACCTTGGAAACATCCATTGTATTTTATTTTGATTTGGGTGGAGAAGAAATGAGGATACAAAATAGAATGAATAGGGGCTTGAAGAGCGGAATTTCTTATATATCTGAGTTTTTTTTCTATGCTTGTTAGATGCAGTACTCATATACTGATGCTAGTTTGAAGGTCCTTTGGATTCAATATCTCAAAGTTTGACATAACGTGTTTTCTGTCAAATTATTTAATTTGCTAGGTGATTATGTATCTTTTGAGAGGAAACTTTAGATTTTTTTCAGGGAAATGTTTGCGTCAGTACATAAATGTAAGGGTAGTAATGCAGGTTGGTATGTGCAGTCATTGATATCACCACGAAGGTTCAGATTGTTGGAGAATGTTAGATTGGATGAGGTGTAGAATAGCCTTCGTGTAAAATACTCATTTATTCTTCACAACAGGTTCTCTTGCCTTAAAGAAATACAATAAGTAGAAAGTCAAAGTTTAGCCGAAGAGAAATCAGTGAGGGGGCTGGGTACAGAGGTTCGGGTTAGGGTTAAAGAAACGGAAAAGGGGTGGTGACATATCTGAACTAACACCCCTGGCAAGCTGTCACGCCTCCCCGGGCAGAGGACAAAGGGAACAGTGTTGGTGAAGCCTGATAAGAGGTGGCCTTGTCGAAGAGCTGTGTGATAGGAGCTGTGGCTGCAGAGGACTGAGGCAGGGAAATGGTCACAGTGAGGCAGAGAGGGAGCCAAGGGGTGTGACAGAGGGACCAGGAATAAATGCTCTGGTACCTCTCTCCTCTTGCATACTGATTTAAAAAAATATATATTTTATTGATTTTTTACAGAGAGGAAGGGAGAGGGATAGAGAGTTAGAAACATCGATGAGAGAGACATCTATCAGCTGCCTCCTGTACACCTCCTACAAGGGATGTCCCCGCAATCAAGGTACATGCCCTTGTCCGGAATCGAACCTGGACCTTTCAGTCCGCAGGCTGACGCTCTATCCACTGAGCCACACCAGTTTTGGCGTTGCATACTGCTTTTGCCATTTGCTGAGCTCAATCTGAAGCCAGGGTAAGGGAGCCATAGTTGTCTATAGAGGTTGGCTGGATCATAGAGGAGATACATGTTTAACTTTTAAAGGAACTGCCAAACTGTTTTTAAAAATGATTGTTTTATTTTACATTCTCACTGTCAGTTTATGAGAGTTCTAGTTTCTCTACATCCTTGCCAACACTTGGGTCCATCTCTTTAATTTTAGTTATTTTAATCGGTGTAGAGTGGTATCTTAATAAGGTTTTAATTTCTCTAATGACTAATGATACTGAACATCTTTTCATGTGCTTATTTGCCATCCTTATATCTTCTTTGGTCAAGTGTCTAAATTTTGTAGTACCATTTTTTCTCCATTGGGTTGTTCGTTATTGTTGAGTTTTTTAAAAAAATATTTTTATTGATTTCAGAGAGGAAGGGAGGAGAGAGAGAGAGAGAGAGAGAGAAACATCAATGATGAGAGAATCATTAATTGGCTGCCTCCTACATGCCCCCCATTAGGGATCATGTGCCCTGTCTGGGAATTAAAATGTGACCTCCAGGTTCATAGGTCAATGCTCAATCATTGAGTCCCGCCGCCCAGCTAGTTTCTTAAAATTCTTAATCCTGATGAAAGTGATTTAATTAGAAATATTTGTGGGATCTAATTTTGGTACTGTTTTTACATTGTGTTACTCAGTAATGTTTGGCAGTATTTCTAATAGACTAATAAATTAAAATTGAAGAGAGAAGTGATTAGAAGTAATACACAAATATATATACATATATACATATGTGTGTGTTAATATCCACACATAGATTTCTTTTTCTTGTTTATGAGAACGGACTTCACCAAAGAGAAGAAGATTTGTGCTCTTCCAGCATTTGCAGAAACAGCCTCTAAACAGAAATCTTGAGCCCGTTAGCACTAATGAAAAGAGCCACCCAAAGAAATAAGGCGGCTGTCTTGTATTGGCACATACGTTCTCATGTATGTTTTCTGCTACAAAGAGTTTCCCAAAGCTTGCCTCTGTGTTTTCAGGTTCATGTACCATTCTCTTGGTAGCTAAGCTGTTAGGAATGACATTTATGTTCCATAGCTATCAATCATTTCATGACCTTATTTTCTAATATTGAATATCACCTAAATAAATCCATCACAGCAGAGTTGTTCATGTGTGCTGATGGTATTGAAAGAAGATTAATGTTTCTGAGTTTCAGATTTAATACCCCTGTCTTCGTTAGAAGAGAACCCTTGTACCCAGCTTTGAGAATGTTGGACTTTGTTTTCAAACAAACAAAAATAGGAGTAGTACAGAGGATTTTTAGGACAATGAAATCATTGTGTATGATATAATGGCGAGTGCACATCATTATACATTTGTCCAAACCTATGCAATGTACAATACCAGGAGTAAACCCTAATGTAAACTATGGATTTTGTATGGTAATGATGTGTCACTGTAGATTCATCAGTTGCAGCGAAGGTACCACTCTGGTGGGTGATGTTAATAACGGGGGAAGCTATGTGTGCATGCGAGTACATAGGAAATCTCTGTACCTTCCTCTCCATTTTTCTATCATCCCAGAACTGCTCCTTTTAAAAACCATCAAGCATAAGAAAATATGTTTAAAAAATGCCACACCAATGTATATGTTACTAGGGCTCAGAAGATAGTAATTCCATGTGAACACGTTATGATTCTAAATGTTGGAAACCAGCTTTATTGCACTCTGTCAAGTAAGAAGGCCCATGGCATTTGTTCACGTGTGCTGCTCAGGGCCCCAGAGGTACCGGCTTAGCTAAGTAGGTAGGATTCTAGCACGTAACGCTGTCTCTCTTCTTTGCGTCTAAACAGGCTCCCCACTTAAAAAAAAATCCTCATCAGATTTTAGAGAGAGGGGAAGGGAGAAAGAGAGAAAGGGGGAGAGAGAGAGAGAGAAAGAGGAACATCGATGAATGAGAGAAACATCGCATTGGTTGCCTCCTGACTGGGGATGGAACCCCCAACCTGGGTATGTGTCATGACTGGGAATTGGTGCACAGGATGCTGCCGCATCCCACTGAGCTACACCAGCCAGGGCAAAGCAGCCTCTTCCCCCCCCCCCTTTCCTCTTAATCTGTTTCTATATGGCGCTTCTGGCTACGATTTTGTTTGAAGAATGATATTGGCTGCTTTGTGGTGAGGATGATGTTGGGGACGGGAGAAAAGAGGGAAAAAATAAGAGGGAGGAGGAGGAGGGAAGGAAGGAGGAAGTGAAGAAGGGAGGATGGAGGGAAGAAAGAGAAGTAAATGTTTAGATTAAGGATCAGGTGTTTTAGGAGCAGACCTGACTCTGCTACGTCCATGTCATCTGGGACAAGTGACTGGGCCTGGGTTCTCTCCTGTGAATGGGAAGGTACACAGATCTGTGTGCATTGCTTGGAATGGGGAGCCTGGGCATGCACAGGTTAGGGTTCTCTGCCCTGGCTCTGCCAGTATTGTACCCGGGGAGCCGAATGGGCTCATGAAGAAATATGGCAGCTTGGCATGCATAGGAGGCCGCTCCATTGTCTACAATCTGGACTGCATGGCACCCACTCTGCCAGTCTGTCGTCATTTACAAACAGAGTTTTTCTGGTGACCAGAGTGTGTGTGCTTGCTGGTTGGGAGGTGGCATGTGGACTTATCATGAACCAGGTTGTGTTTCTTGGGGCCTTTTTACTACATGTTGCTTGACAGGCAGGTGAATATGATTGGATCCAGCATGAATTTCCCCCCAAATGACTTCGGCACTAAGAATAACTGCGAAGCATACACAGAAGCCCTTCGTCTCTAAAACCAGTAAAATGTATCTTATATGAATATAGATGATTGAATTCTGACTGGGAACTCTTTTCCTTAACCCTACCACTGAACCAAATTTGCTTGATCCATTCAGAACCTGATCTGAGAGGCTATGAAGGACAAAAGTTATTGTTTAAATGGTGAGGTACATGATCAAAGTCAAACACATTTTTTTTCCTGATATTATCCTGATATGATAGCCACTGGGAAGAGATTTTTTAAAAAGTCCTTTAGACTTCTTTCGTTTGCCTACTATCTATCTATCTATCTATCTATCTATCTATTTATTTTTGGTTAATCCTTGCCTGAGGATATTTTTCCATTGATTTTTAGAGAGATGGAAGGGAGGAGGAGAGACAGAGAGAAACATTGATGTGAGGGAGACACATAGATTGGTTGCCTCCTGAACTCATCTGGACCAGGGCTGTTGAGGGAGCCTGCCACCTAGGTACAGGTCCTTGACCAGAATCGAACCCAGGACCCTTCAGTCCACGGGTCAACACTCTATCCACTGAGCCAAACTGGCCAGGGCTCTTTTGCTTACTAGTTGATTTAGTCATTCCAATCTATATTCCAGGATTCAGTTCAGAGGCTCAAACCTGTTAGTAGTTAAAATGATCCCAAACTGTTTTTACTCTTGCCGTGGGGTGTTCTTCTTAATGAAATAATCTGATTATTAGGATTATTATTGTGATCTTAGGAGTTGCTGTTATTAGACAGCTCAGAAATTTCTAGTTTACAGGCACCAGAGTACTTCTCAGGTAAGATCCGTGCCATTTTAGAGAGGTGGAGAAGGAGATGTGAAGGCCGCACAGCAGGAGGGAGAGCCGCACAGTAAACCAGGGTGCAGTCACGAATAAGAATTTATTGGGAACTGAACGGAAGCTGCAAGCCAGGAGGTCAGGGTGCGCAATAGTGGCCCTCATCCCCCCTCGGCCTGCAGCCCTCCTTCTTGGCCAGGGGGCACATTGGTAACTCAGGCTGGAGGCAGACACTTACTTCAAAATAATAAGTTCCTGGCATGAGATGTTGCATCTGCTGCGCAGGAGAATGAATTTGGTGATATATGAGGGTATTACTGGCTCACTGTGGTTGGCAAACTGCGGCTTGTGAGCCACATGTGGCTCTTTGGCCCCTTGAGGGTGGCTCTTCCACAAAACACCACGGCCTGGGCAAGTCTGTTTGGAAGAAGGGGCGTTAGGAGAAGCTTAAGTTTAAAAAATGTGGCTCTCATTAAAAAGAAGGAATTCTTACCATTTGCAGCAACCTGGATGGAACTGGGGAGCCTTATGCTCAGTGAAATAAGCCAGTCCATGAAGGAGAAATACCACATGATCTCACTCATTGATGAGTAATAAAGAACATTATAAACTGATGAACAAAAGGATAGACGCTGAGGCAGTAAAGCATCAAACAGACAGGAAGGTTAAGGAGAGGTGGGGTAGATAAGAGATCAACCAAAGGACTTGTATGCATGCATATCAGCACAACCAACGGACACAAGACACTGGGGGGTTGGGATATGCCTGGGAGGGGGGGCAGTGGGGAGAAATGTAAACATGTAACAATAAAAAATAAATAAAACTGTCCAATCATAAAAAAAAAAAAGGAATTTCAGTCGTCGTCCTGTTGATATTGGCTCTGTGGACTAATGAGTTTGCCCACCACTGGCTCAGGACAGGCTTTCTTGCCTAATTGGAGGTGCTTTGTGGGCCTGCTATTAGCGTAGCAGCCGATTCCTCTCCTGACGCCCCGCAAATTGCTGATTAACTGCTTTTATGTATGCAGAGCTGACAAGTCGCCTCATTTAGGAACGAGCACTAGTGCTCTATGGAACTAGTCAGAAGTTCAAATTGACATTTAGAAATTGTAAACCCACAGACTTCATGACAAGTAAGGCTGTCAATTTAAATTATAGCATTTCTGCCTAGAGAGAGGATAAAAGAGCTAGCGATATAACCTGTGACCAGCGTATTAGAGAGAGATTCTGCTCTGGTGAGCTGAGAGATTGTGCTATTTGGGGCTAACATTCAGTTGCACTTTTTTTTTGCTTGGATATTTTCTGGGTGAGCAGCCAGTGTGAAGGGTTGCCACTGTGAACGGTTGTAACAAGTGCATATTAGCTCAACAACAACAACAAAAGGCTCGATTCTTGCTTCCAGGGGGGAATTTTGAGCAGTGAATTAGGAAACGAATGAGATGAGCGTTCAATTCGCAGAGTACTTTTTGTTAACGCTAGAGGCCCAGCGCATGACATTCGTGCATGGGTAGGGTCCCTAGGCCTGGCCAGTGGTCAGGGCTGTCAGGTTCCCCGCCTCTTCCTTTCTTCCCTACCTTAGTGCACCATCGCTGGTCGCCCGCCGTGTTCCGCACCGCCCCCTGATGGTCAGTGCACGTCATAGCGAGTCTCCTGGTTGAATTCCCGAGGGGACACTCTGCACATTAGCCTTTTATACATATAGATAGATGAGGAAGGTTCGCAATAATTTCACTGACCAGAAAGGTTGAATTATATAAAGTATGTGGAAGGAGGGAAAGGAAGAATTACGCTGAAGAAAAAAAGCTCGCTCCTTGATTTTGGTATCTCCCTATTATCTGTTAGAGCGATCTATCTGACATTTTATGCATCTATTCCCCTGTAGTGAAAGTCCATGGTAATGCAGAACAGCATGGTCTTGCCTGCGGGCTCTGGAGTCCTTTGTGACCCACTGCTGGTGACTCAGAGTGGGGGGAGGACTGTGGTCCAGATTGGTGAATGAAGGTCCATACTGGATGGGGGAAAATACTAACTTTCTACCTTTACCTTTTTGTTTTCTTTTTTAGCCTACATGTTTACCCAAAGCCATTGAATTCTAGGATGTAAAAAATCAATGGCAATTTTAAAAATATGACTGGGATTGACAGAAATAATTTCTGCCTCGTGACTAAACAAGCAGCTTATGTGGAGAAGCGCTCACTGCTCCAGCCCCTCCCCTCTGCCCTTAGGAGGCACGGCACGCTGGAGAGAGGCCTGGATGCGGGGTCAGGAGGGAGGGCTCGAACACCTGCTCTCCCACGCCTTGGGCAACGCGTTTTACCTTCTGAGTCAGTTCTTTCATCTGCAAAATGAGGATCATGTTTACCGCTCTCTGTAGGTTTATTGTGAGGCCATCAGTGAGACTGGGACCTGGGTGAGCTGGGACGTTTTCGGCAGATGGAGGTGGTGTTAGGGTTACTGTGTGGGATACCCAGGAGCGGCGTCCAGGGCAGTTCCACAGGGTCTCATGCTCAGGAGGAGGGCCTGCGGTTGAGTTCAGTGCGGTGCGGTCATGGTCTGGAAATGCTGAATAACTGTATCTTCCAATGTGTGAGGCCACACGGGCCAATGGAGCAGATGCTGGGGGCATGGGGCCGCTCTGTCCCGCCTTTTGCCACTTCTTACTTCCCTGGACACAGCCTGAGCAGCCCACTGCCCTGCTGCTGCCCGAGACTGCTGCCGCGTCCCCTCCCCGGCAGAGACTGGGGTGTGGGCACGGAAGGAGTGGGGTTTGGTGTGTCTCCCACATACCAAGTCATGGGCGGTGCCTGTGAGAACATGCATTGCGCCACGAGCACCCTCCTGTTCTACAATATTAAGTAGCAACCAAACCAAACCAAACCGCAAGCACCATACATTTTTGAGAGAGAGGCCACAGAAAATCTCCTTTCCTGTTTTTAGACGCGAGGACTCATCTTTTCATTTTGCACTGGTCTCCACAAATTACGCGGCTGCCCTACAAAGCATGTAACCAGGCCCGAGTATACCAATTTTCTAATTTTGCCCTTCAGAGCCCCAGGATTTCTCAGGGCCCCCAAGGGATAGGTAATAGTGACTTTGACAAGAGCAGTTGGGTAGGGGTGGAGGAGGGAGTCGCCAGATCGGAGTGGATAGCAGAGTGAGGGAAAGGTGAAGAAATTGAAACAGACTTGTTCAAAAGACTGGCATAAAGAGTAGGGAAGCCGAGACCGGTGTGGCTCAGTGGATAGAGCGTCGCCTTTGGACTAAAGGGTCCCAGGTTCGATTCCGGTCGGGGGCATGTACCTTGCTTGCGGGCACATCTCCACTGTGGAGCGTGCAGGAGGTGGCTGATCGATGTCTCTCTCTCATCGATGTTTCTATCTCTCTATCTCTCTCCCTTCCTCTCTGTAAAAAATCAGTAAAATATATTTAAAAAAAAAAAGAGTAGGGAAGAGAGTGGCAACTGGACTAGGAGATCAAATACTGGGAAAGGTTCTTTATTATTGTTTTTATTTAAAGAGAACCGAGCACATTAAAATGTTAACAAAATGAAGTGAGCTGAGAGGGTGGAATGAAATGAATTTAATTTCCAGTATATTTACTGACAATTTGTCATGCAGTTTTTCTGTACATTCTTGAACCGAGATTTAAAACCTTTTATTGCCAAAGAACAGAAGGTGCCTTAAATTCTATTCTTTATACCCAAATAAGAGGAGAGCAGTGTGAGCGCCCTAAATGTGGCTCAGGGCCATTCATAATTGGCTGTCTTTTCAGCTGTCAGGGACTGGTGCCGGAGCAGAAGGCCGCATGCTCCCTTCTTCGTGACTCAATCA
The DNA here is from genome assembly GCA_011751065.1 of Lasiurus cinereus. Taxonomy (NCBI): domain Eukaryota; kingdom Metazoa; phylum Chordata; class Mammalia; order Chiroptera; family Vespertilionidae; genus Lasiurus; species Lasiurus cinereus. The sequence goes on along the minus strand of JAAGEH010000417.1, from coordinate 27,837,365 downwards.
GAGCGGGGTGATCTTGTGCCCTGCACAATGTGTTGGGGTGTGAGATCTGGTGGGGCTCTGAATACGGAGCTGTGCAGCATGCTGGGGCAGCTGTCATATTGGCTCCGTTAGGTACTGGGGTAGCTTTTGGCAGTGATTACTATTCTTTTACTCCCTGGGGAATGGAAATGAATTTGCTCCTGCTTGAGTAGAATTTTAAAAAATTTAATCAATCTTTATTGTTCAGATTATTACAATTGTTCCTCTTTTTCCCCCCATAGCTCCCCTCTACCCTGTTCCCACCCTTACCTCCCCCCTCCCTTGTCCTCATCCATAGGTGTACGACTTTTGTCCAGTCTCTCTCTTCACCCCCCTCACTTCTTTCCCCTGGAGAATTGTCAGTTCACTCCCTTTCTACTCCGATTCTATTATATCACCAGTTTATTCTGTTCATCAGATGTTTTATTCACTTGATTTTTAGATTCATTTATTGATAGATAAGTAATTTATTCTTCCTAATTTTTATCTTTACCTTTTTATTTTTCCTCTTCTTAAAGAATTCCTTTCAGCATTTCATATAATACTGGTTTGGTGTTGATGAACTCCTTTAGCTTTTTCTTATCTATGAAACTCTTTATCTGACCTTCAATTCTGAATGATAGCTTTGCTGGGTAGAGTAATCTTGGTTGTAGGTTCTTGCTATTCATCACTTTGAGTATTTCTTGCCACTGTCCTCTGGCCTGCATAATTTCTGTTGAGAAATCAGCTGACAGTCGTATGAGTGCTCCCTTGTAGGTAATGAACTGTTTTTCTCTTGCTGCTTTTAATATTCTCTCTTTGTCTTTTGCTCTTGGCATTTTAATTATGATGTGTCTTGGTGTGGTCCTCTTTGGATTCCTTTTATTTGGGGTTCTGTGCGCTTCTTGAACTTGTAAGTCTATTTCTTTCAGCAGGTGGGCGAAGTTTTCAGTCATTAATTTCTTAAAGTAGGTTTTCAGTATCTTGCTCTTTCTCTTTTGCCACCCCCATAATTCTGATGTTGGTATGCTTGAGATTGTCCCAGAGGCTCCTTACACTATCTTCAAATTTTTGGATTCTTTTTTCTTTTTGTTTTTCTGGTTGAGTGTTTTTGCTTCTTTGTATTTCAAATCTTTGACTTGATTCTTGTGGTCCTCTAGTCTGCTGTTAGGTCTCTGTTTAATATTTTTTTAATTCAGTCAGTGTATGCTTAATTTCTAGGTGGTCCTTTTTCATATCCTTGAGGGTCTTGCTAAATTTATCAGCCTTTTGTAGGAAATTCTTGAAAAACCTTATAACCGTGGTTTTCAACTCTATATCCAATCGTTTGTTTTCCTCCATTTCTTTTGTTTGTCATCTGTTTCTTTGTCTCCACATTTTCGCTGCTTGCCTGAGTTGGTAGAGTTGCTTTGTGTGCTAGGTGTCCTATAGGGCCCAGTGACTCAGCCTCCCCAATTACCTGAGGTGGACACTCTTGGTGCATCCCTTTGTGGGCTGTGTGCACAGTCTTGTTGGTATCACTGGAAGGAATTGACCTCCAGGCCAATAGCTGTGAGGATCAGCTGTGTCTATGCTGGGAGAACTTCTGTGCTGGAGACACCCTAATGAGACAAGACTTGTAAAATTGCAAAAGCTTCTGTGCTCCGCTTGGATGGGGTAGAGTCTCAGGGCAGAGCAGACAGCCTTGGCTTCCTGTCAGCCCTGCCCTATGAGGCCTCTGGATCTCAGTGTCTCGTGGTAATTGCTACAAGCACCTCTGAGAGAAAGCTGCCCTTGAGTTTTGCCTGCTGCCAGACAGTTCAGTTTCTCCCCGAATGAGTCGGGGTCCACAGGATCTCCCCCGGAACTGGAGTTTAGTGCAGTTGGGAGCTTCCATCTCTCTCCCCCTTTAGAAAGTTAGCTGCGCACTCAGCCGCCAGTCCTCTCCATGCCCCTCTCTACCTCAGCCTTTTGCAGCTCCTCTGAGTCTCAATGTGTTTTTCTCTTTTCTCCTAGTTGTAGAATTTCCACTCAGCCAGCCTTCCTGTGGTTCTGGATGATGTCCATTTTGTCTTTTAGTTGTAGTTTTGAAATTGTTTTGTCAGGCAGCAGTTTAGGTGTTTACCTCTGCCACCATCTTGGTTTCTTCTGAATAGGATTTTAAACAAAATTTGAAAGTACAGTAGTCCCCACTTAACTGTGGTTTTGCTTTCCACGGTTTTAGTTACTATCAACCTCAGTCTGAAAATATTAAATGAAAAATGCCAGAAATAAACAATTGATAAGTTTAGAATTGCCTGTCGTTCTGAATAGTGTGATGTATCTCTCGCTCTTGATCTAGGATGTGAATCGTTTCTTTGTCCATGGTATCCAGGTTGTGTGTGCTACCTGCCTGTTAGTAACTGTCTTGGTTAACAGGTCAATAAATATATATTTTGAGAAAGAGAGAGACCACATTCACATAAATTTTAAATTTGTACATTGTTATAATTCTATTATGAGTTATTGTTAATCTCTTACTGTGCCTAATATATAATTAGACTTCATCCTAGATATGTATATATAGGAAAAAACTTAATGTATGTAAGTTCAGTCCTATCTGTGCTTTTAGGCATCCACTGTGGTCTTGGGAACATATCCCTGTAGTGGATAGGGATATTTTGGATTACTATATTTTTATTTATCTATAAAATAGGAATAATAATTACTATCTCACAAATTGTTGAGAGAATTAAGTGAAAACACAATTCTTAAAATCTTCCTGTAGTTGCCAATATATATGACAATACAAAATAACTTAGTTACAATACTTTTAAAAATTCATCCTCTATGTGTATAGTCAGATTGTGATGCAATGAAATGGATCGCTGTGTGTAACTTTCAGGAGTGCCTTATTATTTTAAAGCTATATCACTCTAGAGTCATAGAGTGATTAAGAGGATGACTTTTGGAAGCAGACACACCTTTGCTTGAATCCTGGCTCTGTCATTCACTACTTGTGTGACTTGGAGCTATTTACTTCTCTTTGAGACTCGGTTTCCTCACCTGTTAAGTGAAAATAATAAACAAGGTTGTTTTGAAGATTAAATGTAATGACATACCAGGATTTTAGCACAATGTCAGCCACACTTAAATACTCAGATAGTAAGATCGCTAAACACAAAACAAAACAAAACATGAGGCTAATGTGGTTTCATTTGAATGGCTCTCCTTTCGGGTAGATGTTGGATAATGGGAGAGTGGGCAGCTGGTGGTCTGTGTTCGTCCCTCTTTGCCTCTAACAAGCTGTATGATTGAGGATGATTCTGGGCTGGAATTTTCCCACTTGTGAAATAAAGTGTCTTCTAGCTGATAATTCTTCAGTTATGTATTTCTCTCATTTTCCTATCTCTTCTGGAACCCTGGTTAAATGTGTTTTCAACTACTTATTCCATCTATTCCATCTTCCTTGTCTCAACTTCTTTTTCCTCTACTTACCTCCCATCTTTTCTGCATTTTGGGTGATTTCCTTGCATTATTCTTTCTAAGTCATTAATTATCAGCTGGGTATTGTTCAGACTATCTACTAATAAGGTTCCCTGCTCCATGTGAGTGAGGTACCTCCTCTTTTATTTCTAGAATTTTTCATTAATTCCTTTAAAAATAAAAAAGCCTGGTCATTGTTTATACTCACTTTTTTTCTTTTACCTTACTCTCTTCCTTTATCTCCTTCAACATTTTAAACGTAGCTGTTTGTAAGTTTCGGTCTGTTAAATTACGTCTTATTCTTATGGTGCAAATTCTTCCAACTACATCACCACTCCGGGTGGAATTTTCCAGTCCGTTTCACCGGCAGACCTTGGCAGCTGTTGGGTTTATTCTGAGAGTTCACGTCCACTGAGGGGCGTGCTGGAGGCCTGCAGCCTGCGCACATCCCTCCAGCCCAGTGGTTCCCAACCTTCCTAAGGCCGCGGCCCTTGCATACAGTTCCTCATGTGGTGGTGACCCCCAACCATGAAATTTTGCTACTGTGATGCATCGTGATGTAAATATCTGCATTTTTCGATGGTCTTAGGCGACCCCCAGGTTGAGAACCGCTGCTCCAGCCGCTGAGCCCATGGCTTGATGCCAGTCCTCACTCCTCCCGCGCTGTATTGGCTTCAGCTCCTGCTCACCACCATCTTCATCTCCTCTCTGTTTCTCGCACGAGGGGATTCCTTTCTTTGAACCCGAGCTCAAGCAGGGGAACCTCCAATGGTTTCCACATATTCCGCCCATGCTGTGTGTTCAGATTAAGAGCCACGTCTTTCCCAGTAGCCCATACACTGTTTCTGCCATATTGACTGGAAGCTTCTGCCAGTAACTAGACATGTGTATATGTAGGTGCCTGTCTAGAAAGTCTTTAGAATCTTTGATTAAACATCTCCCCCTTTTCCAGCCCTCACTTAGTACTTTGGACAAAGTTGGTTGGCACTCAGTACCTAGCTGAATGCGTGAATGAATGAATGAATGAACGGCATCTAAGGCATTGATTTCTAGTTTTCAAGTTTATAGACCATTGTTGAGACTTTCAACTTTATTGTTGTTTTATTGTTGCTGCCTTTTTTTCTTCTTATTTTTTAAAAAAGTTATTTATTTATTTATTTATTTCCAAGATGAAGGGAGAGGGAGAGAGAGAGAGAAACATCAGTGATGAGAGCCATTGATCGGCTGCCTCCTGCAGGCCCCACACTGGGTATCGAGCCCGCAACCCGGGCCTGTGCCCTTGACTGGAAACAAACCCAGGACCTTTCAGCTCTGTCCACTGCACCAAACTGGCGAGGGCCTTTTTCTCTTTTTCACTGAACTCTGTAACCTGTTTTAATGAAAGCGAGTGAATAGGAGGTGGGTCCTGGAGGAGAGAATGCCCAGCAACTAAAACCCAGCAGAGACCAAAACGGCATCAGGAATTAGTGCTCCGAAGAGGGAGGTAAATATCAATAAGTCACTGAAGATCTTCGCAGACAGAATCAGTGCACAGTCCTCAGGGACCCCTCTGAAAGGAGAGAGCAGTGCTTATCAGCTCCCTCTGTATCAGCCATTTGTGTTTTCCCATGAAATCCAGCTCCTTATCTTTATAAGCAGACTGCGATCAAAGATTGCCGACAAGGAGTGTGTTTTTCCTGACTTCCAAAGCTGCTTTAATTTTCTCAGGAAGACCAAGATAATCCCAGCTAAACTCAGCGCCTCCCTCCCTCGCTGGCAGAGCGCTCCTCCTCCTCCACAGCTCGAGGAGGGTTCACATTGGCTCCGAATGAACATCTGCCGGCCCCATATTGACACCGGGATAAATTATTCAGCATGTAGTATTTGGGAATTTAAAAGCCCCGTGATGAATTCTACAAAACTATATTATGTCTCTGACATTCTAGGTTTCATTATTTTGTCTTCAATTATTCACAAAGGCTTTGCACCTCTCAAGGCTTATATGGAATTCTTCAGATCAACTGAGACCAGCCCGGCACCGGTGGAGGACCCGATTAAGACATAGTGTTCTGCTTTGTGTACTGATAGTATTTTGCTTCTGAGGTGGGCGAAATGACGCCTTCTGTGCCCATCGGAAATTGAGATCTGTTCGTTAGGCAAGCGAGCTCTTTTGTTTGTAGAAAACAGCTTGTCAGGAGACACTCTTTCTGGGCAGTGTTGCCAGTCCTGTCCTGAGCGCTCTGGAAGAATGTTTCTTGAGGATTACAACATTCATTCTCAAACTCGATTTGCTGTAAAAATGATCTGTTTCCTGTATGTGCATAGCGTGGTGCTTTAAGATCTACAGTCGAGCGAGGGGGTCTCCTAAATGCCTTTTGAGTCATTTTCTGTTTCTTCACTATGGATACATTAACTCTGGCCCTCTTTGCTATTTTATTTTTTGAAATAACATTTTTTATTGTTGGTGGTATTACCTTCTTTGTTTTTGTTTGCATAGGGATGGCTTTCCACTAATTCAGGGATTCTCAAATGTGTGTGTGTGTGTGTGTGTGTGTGTGAGAGAGAGAGAGAGAGAGAGAGAGAGAGAGAGAGAGAGAATAATGGACCCCTTTAACAGTCTGGTAGAGCCTATGATTATAATAAGACATTACAGAAACACAGTTCTATCCGTGGAGTCCTGTACGGCTCAAAGTGTGATAGATCTTCCAGTTTAATTAAATCCAGACCTCAAAATACGTTGCATCAAAACTAAAACTTTCCATTCTTCGATTAATCTCAAAGCAAATTTTTAGAGGTTTTGAGCAAAACACATTAAACCATGAAAAGATTTTTTTTTTTTGATGAACAGATGAAGTATTAGTACTTTAAAAAGATGATTAGAAATCAGCCCTGGCCAGTGTGGCTTGGTTGGTTAGAGCATTGTCCGGTGCACTGAAGGGTCACAGGTTCAATTCCTGGTTTTGGCACATACCCAGGTTGCAGGTTGGATTCCTGGTTGGGGTGTGTACAGGAGGCAACCAATCGATATTTCTTTCTTCCCCTCCCTTTCGCCCTCCCTTTCTCCTTTTTTTCCCTTTCTGTCTCTCTAGAATCAGTGAAAATCATATTCTTGTTGAAGATTAAAAAAAAAAAAGACTTGAAATCAAAATAAAGATCCAGATTTTCTTACTACATTAATTATTCACAAAATACATTTGATTTCTAAAATTGTTAGGTGCACAGAATTTATAATAGGAAAATAAATATAGCTATGAGGAAATGATGCATTATATGAATGCAGTTAATGTCTAAACTTGCCACTTCAGTACTGCTCTTATAGCCTTGTGTAGTTGCTATGTTATATACAACTAGAGGCCCAGTGCATGAAATTCGTGCACTGGTAGGGTCCGTAGTGGCTGCTGGCTGCTGGCTCTCTGGTCGAACTCCCGGACAACACTCGGTCAACCCCCGGTCAAGGGGATGTTTGCATACTACGCTTTCCTTATACTGTATATAACAGTGTGTGTAGGAAGGGACAGAGAAAGGTGAGAGATAGTAGGTCTGTTTCTCTCTTATGTTGCTCTCTGCTAATGAATTAGATAGGAAAATAAGTACATTTATTTACTCTTCCAACCTTCCAGGTACATGGTGTACATGTAGATGATATACATAGGATGGTGATAAATTACTGTCTCCTCTTCATTGTAATATAAATGCTGGGTTAATTTTTTAGACATTTTGGGGATGCTGGGGGTTAATAATAATGCATTGGGATTATGTTATTTGCCCCCAAATTCCCCTACTGGCTCCCCTTTTTTTTTTACTAACCTATTAGTGAAAAGTTAATTTATATATTTTCTAGGTTACAGAAAGAAATTATTTGTCCTCATATTTTGCCCCAAATATATAATGGCATAAATTATAGCCCTAACTGGGTTGGCTCAGTGAATAGAGCGTCGGCTTGCGGACTGAAAGGTCCCAGGTTCGATTCCGGTCAGGGGCATGTACCTTGCTTGTGGGCACATCTCCACTGTGAGGAGTGCAGGAGGCGGCTGATCGATGTCTCTCTCTCTCATCGATGTTTCTAACTCTCTATCCCTCGCCTTTCCTCTCTGTAAAAAATCAATTATATATATTATATATATATAAAATTATAATAATTGCTTACATTGTATCTGACTATTTACAGAAAACATTTACTTATTTGATCTCCATGTACCCGCCCAGTAACTTGTGACAATGATGTGTCAGGGACTCTTTATCTCTGAGTCACAGAAGAGGAAACCGAGGCCCAGAGAAGCTGTGACTTGTCTCAGGTCACAGCGTCGCTAACTGGTAGCGCTGAAATGGAAGCTTGGGCTTTTGGCCTCCCTCATAGCGCTCTGATCTGTCCCTCCAGTCAGAGGGTTCGGCTTGGCTTTCTCTGCAGAATCCTTTTGTGCTGCTCAGGCAGATGGATGGGCGTTGTTCAGTCTTGGTAATGGACATGGTTATGTCCCCATCTGCTTGGTGGAAAATCAGTGGCTGTCCTGAGCATTGTCCATGTAAAATATTAAATTGCATCAAAAGTTATGACATTTAAAGTGCATTTACCATGTAGTTAAGATAACAATTTCATCTGTTCCTATGTAATTACAGAGGTTTGCAGTCACTTCAATTTAGCAGGCTGGAAAAATATGACCTCTGGCTACATGGCCTTTTCATTCCGTGAGTGAGTGAGTGAGTGAGTGAGTGTGTGTGTGTGTGTGTGTGTGTAACTAATGAACTTGGGGAAGGTTTCATTACTTTCTGCCCTGCTTTTCCAAGGGATCTAATTGTCTCTCCTGCAACCCCCGGCCTCCTCCTCCTGTGCGCTGACAGCAGGCAGGATTTCCCCGTGACACAGAGCAGTGGGTGACGGACTTTGTTTTCTGTGTCAGGGCCCTGTGGCTGTCATCGGGGGTGGACTTGAGGGCATTTAGTTCCCCGGTGATTATGCACAGGGCCCACTTCAGCCGGAGCGAGGGGGGACATGTCAAACAGGAGAGCACTGGACGGTTCTTTTAAGAGTGACAGCAGGGTCTGCGCACCAGGGAGAAACACCGAGCTGCCACTTCTCCTTCAGCACTTCCCTTTGATCTCCACTTGGCATGTTTAAAGGGCCTGACACTCGTGCCTGTGTGTTCCCTCGCGCAGGGAGTGTGGGATCAAAAGCCATCGATCGGTTAGCCGTGGTCTATAACTATTAAGTAGCGTTCGATCACGAAGGAAAGCTCTGCCCGTTGGGAAGTCAGCCCCCCAACAACTGGGTGTATCTCCAGCCTCTGGAGCAGCGGTTCTCAACCTGTGGGTCGTGACCCCTTTGAGGGTAGAACGACCCTTTCACAGGGGTCGCCTAAGACCATCAGAAAACACCTATTTCCCATGGTCTTAGGAACCAACACACCGCTCCTCGGTGTAGCAAAGTGTAGCCATGTAGTTTACTGTTGTCATATGAAGACTGTTACCCATGCTACACCACGATTCAAGACAAGATTTCATTTATTTGTCATTAGAAAGAAATATTTCACAATATATAATGACATATTGTTTTTGTGATTAATCCCTAAGCTTTAATTATGTTCAATTTGTAACAATGAAAATACATCCTGCCTATCAGATATTTACATTACAGTTCATAACAGTAGCAAGATTACAGTTATGAAGTAGCAATGAAAATAATCTTATAGTTGGGGGTCACCACCACATGAGGAGCTGTCTTAAAGGGTCGCAGCATTAGGAAAGCTGAGAACCACTGCTCTGGAGTCTGCCCACTCTGATCCAAATGTGGGGACTGGGATCAGGTTCCGGTAGGCTTCAACCACCTCTCCGGTGAGAGCTCATGCCAAGGACTCTAGAAAAATCTGTGTGCCTAACGTGGCTCAGATAACATCTGGAGGCCTGCTAGGCCGGGCCAGGCCAGTGCCTCCCACCCGCGGGGAGCCACAGTGAGTCCAGAATGTCATCTCTTTCCCTGGTCCCTCAGCTACCCTTGCCCTCTGCGATGGCACACAGAAGAGGACTGGAGGGCCTCAGTGCATGCGGGCAAAGACGAGAGAGTCACCTCTTGCTTTTATATTTTCTTTTGACAACCTGAGGCCACATGGACGAGTTCTACCATTGTGCCCAGTGTTGAAGAGAGCAACAGTGGTTTTCTTCTAGACATTTTACCGGGTGCTGGGGGGTCCTCTCTCGTAGCCCTCAAGCAGCATGTAGACTATTGGAAGCCAACCAACAGGTTCTAGATCAGTGGTTCTCAACCTTCCTAAGGCCGCGACCCTTGCATACAGTTCCTCATGGGGTGGTGACCCCCAACCATGAAATGTTGCTCCTGTGATGCATCATGATGTAAATATCTGCATTTTCTGATGGTCTTAGGCAACCCCTGTGAAAGGGTCGTTCGACCCCCAAAGGGGTCGCGACCCACAGGTTGAGAACCGCTGTTCTAGACTCAGTTGGACCAGTAACTAGGAGGCATTGCCTGGTTCTTCCCTGCTTGTTTCATACTCGAGTGGCAAGTCTGCTCTCAGTCCCAGTGTGAGAGTTCTGAAGGGCGATGATGTCAGACCCATTGCCATAAGTGCCTCCTAAGATGTGTGAGATGGCACGTGCCACCTGGTTCTTCCTGCCGCCACCTCAGTGGACCCCGCCTGCCCCGAATAAGTTGGAGTAAATGTGATGAGCTGGGGTGTTAGGTGCTTTATGCCTGTGCATTGTTGCTGAGCAATACATTGATCATGGCCTCTCACGCTCTCTGTGGGGAAACTTGGGAGAGGAAATTGAATGGAGTGCACTGCACATGAAGAGGAGGGGTCAGTAGAAGAGATCGAAGGAGCATGCACTAAGGAGAAGAGGGCAGTGACTTTCCAGAGCTTTCTCTTTAAAATCTTTTGTTTGTTTTTATCCCAATTACCTCACTGAATAGTTTTTGCTTTGTTTTGGGCATGGTTTTTGTTTGCTTCTTTCTTGACTTCTAAATTTGTGTGTGTGTGTGTGTGTGTGTGTGTGTGTGTGTGTGTTTTGTCTTTTAAGTGCTTTCTTTGTTGCTGTGCTGAGCAGTGTGCTTGTCTAGTATGTCCTCCAGCTCCTACCTGAATTCCGGATTGGGCATCGTCATCTCACCCTCTCCTTCCCCTGCCCTCCTTCCTCTAAATTGTCTCCATTGTCTGTATGTGAAAAGCTTGTACGTTAGAGAGGTTGACCATCTATCAAGTGTGTGCCAAGGGTGGCTGTCAGGCAGTTGTCATGTATGCTTAAGGAGGTTCTTTCCACAAGTCCCACTTGTTGTCACTGTACAAGGGCTGTTGTCAGCCACTTGCCCTAACGAGTGGTGGCTATTGGATCCTTCCCTGGTATTCTGTGGCGATGGCTAGCCGGTGTGGATTCCCTTTACCAAACTCTGGTGAAAGTCTGGAGCTGGGGTCCCCTCTCCTGGCTGTCAGAAGTTTCCAGGGAGCATCAGATAGACCCAGGATTTCACGTAAGACCTGCTGGCCAGCAAGTTTTCATCCCAGATATTCAAGTTGTTGTCCCTAATCTAATCGGACACATTAGAATGAAAGCAATGCAAACCTTCGGTACCCCACTGTGACCGTGTTGGTGATGGATGGGAGAAAGAATGACGAACTATGAACTGACATGTGGAGAGTTAGACCCCACATCATTTCTCAAATTTGCCATCTATTATGCCATGGCCATGGGCAGTTTATCCTTCTGATCATTAATTTCTGTTCAGTAAAATGGGCTAATAGTACCTGTTTCACAGACTACTGAAGAAATTAAATCATGATATAAATAAAAAGCATCCATGGTAATGCCTATTGCCTGACAGTTAATGTTTATTTCCCTTTCATCCACACAAACCATCTCTCCCACTGACTCGCACCCTGAACATTTCATAAGAACCAGTATAAATAGATTAGTTATATAAAATGATTTATTGCCTATAAATGCTGATTTTTTTTTCTGAGAGAAGGTTTTAACATGACATGAATTCCCAATTATTTTAAACACTTTAATATAATTTTGCTTGAAGTAAAGATGATGTACTAGTAATTATTTAAGATCCCCTCAATCACTATAGTTTTATGATTCTTTGTTGATTTTGAAAAACCAATATAATATCCCTTTCTGGTTGTTTTTTTTTTTTTAATTTTTATTGACCTCACAGAGGGAGAGGAAGAGAGACAGAAATATCAATGATGACAATCATTGATCAGCTGCCTCCTGCATGCTCCTACTGGATCTGGCCTGCAACCCAGGCATGTACCTTAACCTGGGACTGGACCTTGACCTCCTGGTTCATAGGTCTGTGCTCAACCAGTGAGCCACACTTGCTGGGCGCCTTTCTGGGTTTTAAGTCCTGATTTCTATTTCGTGGAAGTCTGCAAAAAGGAGTGAACTTCGTAAGACATTTTTCTTGTTTATGTACCCGGAGCATTAATGTTTCTGTGATGATGTTCACTCTTAAAAATAAGAAACAACTAAAATTGGGTTCCTCTGCCAGACTCAAAGTCGCTTTGCCTGGGGCTCTGTGAGCAGGCTCAGGCAGATCCATAAAAGGTCATTGCGGCACCTCAGTGTCCTGAGCTGTCTGAGGGAGAACAGAGGACTGGGGAAGGAGATGACTCTGGACTGGGGGGGTTCAATGGCCCGTGCACTCTCTGACCATTTCTGGGGGGCGATTATTAGTATGTTGGCAGTATCTTTCCTTCCTGGGAGTTTGTATGTCGGGGGTCTAGCTGTGGAAGTTCTGTTACCCAGCACTTTCTTGGCTGGAGCAGGACATATTCCTTTGTGGTTCCAAATATTTGTGGCTGTGGTGGGTTTTTCTTTTTGATTTCAGTTCCTGGGATATTACGACCAGCTGGTTAACGTTATTTATTTTGATACAGAGAGGCATTTTGACTAAACGGAGCTGAACAGAACTTGAGTCAGGCAGGCGGCATAGGAAAGCGTCAAGTGGGCCCTTTGAAAGTTAGATCTGAGTTTGAATCCCAACCCGGTTGCTGAAGGAATGTGGGTGATGGAACACAAGCTGCTCAGCCTCTCCAGTGCCCCCCTTCGTCGGTGGAAAAAATGAATGAGCAGTTCTTACGTTTCAGGGTGTTTGAAAGCACTTGTTTATAGTGTCCGCTAGTAAAGGTCTGTCCATCTTAACAGCTTCCTTTCTGCACCTTCCTCTTCCACTCCCTCTTCCACCCGGGACTGCGCCAGAGCCTTCCCAGCAACTGTGGACGCAAAAGGAGAGCAAAGCCTTCCTTCCTCCTCCTCATTAAGGCCAGGGAGGCTCATTTTCTCCCTCCTTTGGGAAACTTCCCCATCCCAACAGGCGGGCTAGGTCTCATTTCATGCAGGGTTTAGAATCAGAATGATTATAAGTTTGAATGGAAGCTCCTTGAGATTGTTAATTATAATAATCTCCATCGCTGACGATACCAATTAAAGAATGGATTTATTTTTTTAGTTATATGTCCTTTAACATTCTAGACTTGCAGTATTTTAGAGACTCATCCTTACAGTTTTCTTAGTGCTTTTAGATTCTTGGGTTTGGCAGGGGATATGAGGGCTCAATACTAGGAACAAATATTTGTTACGTGTTAATTCTTTTTTAAAAAAAGATTTCTATTGATTTCAGAGAGGGAGAGAGAAATGGAAACTTCGATGATGAGAGGGAATCATTGATCAGTTGCCTCCAGCGTGCCCTCCGTCCCCGCCCCCAAACTGGGAAGCGAGCCTGCAACCCTGGACATGTGCTCTGACTGGGAACTGAACTGTGACCTCCTGGTTCATCGGTCTGTACTTAACTACTGAGCTACCTCAGCTGGGCTGCCACGTGTTAATTCTTAAACGTATTTCAAAAAGACTTTGACACCAAAGGCTTTGGGTCAAGAAGAAAGCTGATGACATTTTGAGTTGAGATTATTTTAAAGAAAGGCTGTTGGAATTTGCTGTTATTTTATTGGTCATCTTGCTTCAGGGGATGTATGTTTCATTATTCTCTGTGGTCAGTGGGTCTCCTTCACGACACAGCTTGAAGCCACTTGTTTTGAAATTAGTCTAATTTCTGTGTTATGCTATGAGACACAAGACTGCTAGGCTATTGATCACAGGATCGGTATTCATTCTTTTACAGGCAGAGACCCGATGCCAAATGACTAGTAGAATGATGAAGGCTGTTTTACAGTAGTAAATGCTCTTTGTTCCTGCTGAAATTTATAATATTGCTAAAGAGTAATAGTGCATATATACATGTGTGGTTATGTTCATGCATAAACAATCATATTTATTTAATGTTGAAGTAAAGGATCATTTTCTTTATCCTTTTGTAAGCTCCCAAGGACGTTAAAAATACTAGAACACTGGGTTAATCCCAGATTTTACTGTTTAGGTAGGTAGAAGCTAGTTTTACAGCAGCATTGAAAGCTGTAGAGCAGCTGAATCGGTGTGCAGAACACATAACTCAGTGAAAACGTTGCTGCAAAGAGGACAGACTCCGATAGATGTTTATGGATGTTTGCAAATGTCCCAAATGAAATGATATTCATCTCTGGTGCCATATTCTACAAATCTCACCTGTGCTCCATGAAAGTAAGCCATTGGAATTCTTGAATTAGACTGAGAACATTGTTATTTCTTAATATCAAAAACTCAGACCCGATGGGCTAGACCCCAGCGGCAAGCTAAACCTACCAGTCTGAGTTTCTGCCCCCCTAGTGGTCAGTGCATGTCATAGCGAGTGGTTGAGCCACCTTAGCACATCATTAGCATATTATGCATATTATGCTTTGATTGGTTGAACAGAGAACTGACCAACTGAACACTTAGCTTATTAGGCTTTTATTATATAGGATTTTATTCTGTATCTAAACAATTTCATAGAATACATTTTGGAGATAGTTCTATTAGATAAATCTATAACTGTTTTACATAAACAGGCAGTCCTCGTGTAATGTCACACTGACATATGTCGTTTCATAGTTATGTCGCCATCTCCCATTTATTTATAAAAAAAAGTTCCTTCATTTTGATGTATGTACATATGTGTTTTATGTTTTTTATTATTTATTGTACTTACCACAAGTAAAGGTCAGGAATTGTTATCTTTTAAATTTTTATTTTTGCCGTCTCACTTCATTACTGCTGTGTGTGTGCTCCATGTGAGTGCTGTAGGAGCTTATATAGGTGGGTTCCAACTTACGTCACGCCTTAGGAATGGATCTCTGACGTAACCCGAGGACCTACTGTATAGGATAAGATTATCATGTTCCTTATGTTCTGAGAACACAACCCTCTAATCCAGACCATACACAGCAATTAGGAAATTTAACATATATAAACAAAGAGAGATTACTTTTTATTACAGAGGTTTTAAGTGTATTCAGAATACAAATAGATGCCAAAATTTGCTAACATTAAGCTGACCTCGTTCCAGATTGCAAAAAAATGAAGAAAAGAATCAGGAAGTCTGACAAATTCCAAAAGAAACATGAAATTTACCCATGTCATTATGACTTTGCAATTAAGTGAGCAGCTTTCCCTCTATTGTTTAAGTGTATTGGTCTCCAAATGTCCACAATTCTTTTTCTTTAAAAAAAAAAGTAATATACATATTGGTTTCAGAGAGCACAGGAGAGGGAGAGAAAGACAGAAACATCCATGATGAGAGGGATGGTGCTCACAACCCAGGCATGTGCCCTGACCGGGAGTCGAATCGTGACCTTCTGGTTCATAGCTCAACCACGACGGAGCTGTGCTGCTGGGCTTGTTTGCATTTATCCAGTTAACCTTAGATATAGATGCATTTTAAGATCCTCAGGGCATTAATATAAGGGATTGTTTTAGGCTTCTAAAAGATGCTACCTGTACTTTTTAGATATTTAAAAATATCTTCTCTTAATTCAGTTAATTCAGTATTGCAGGGTATATTTAATGCTGGAAAAAGGCATCTGAGCAATAAAAAATGTGATGTTTTCAGAGCATTCATTAATCTGTAAAGTGTTATTTTCTTTACTCTGGTCATTTTATAGAGGACCTTGAATGTAGACCCTGTTTATTAGAGACTCCTGAATGCATAAATCAATTTTGACGTTTTCTTTGGTCTAATGATAATGTGACTTGTTAATAATCACTGTAGTAACTTCCAATTAAGGCAAATTGTGACTTCAGATTAGGTTCCTTCTAATTAGTACTTTGTCATTGTACCTCATCAGGAAGTGGTGTTTGCTGGTCTGGAATTAAGGAGAGTCCATTTGGCAGTAGGTGGTTCATTAACACATGGAAAGAAATAGACTGGCTCGCACCCTCTCTGCCAATCGCAAGGGCTTTTGTTTGAAGGAAAAGCTTGCCCTGCTTTGTGGGGAGAGTGGTAGCAGATTTCTTCCCCAAAACCCTTGTTTGGTTTTCTTTTTAGGGAAAAAGATGTTTGAAAGGGAGACGTTGAAATGAAACCAAGAGTGAGTGGTAAATCACAAGACTCCAAACGATGGTGAACGTACTGAGGAGAAATTTGGGATGTCTCAGCAGTTAGCCGCTCTATCAGTACGAGAGAAGATAGGATTTCATAGCAGAGGATTTTAGAATGTTACAGTTATAAAGAACCGTAAGAGATCACTTAACCCTAACTCTCCTTTTAGAAATGATGGGGTTGAGGCCCAGGGAGGAAAAGTAATTGAAATTCACAGAGGTTGTCAGCAATAAGTCTAGTTTTAGCCCAAGGTTTCTGTCCAGTGTTCTAGTTCATTACCATATATTATTACTGTCTTAATTAGGGTGCCATCAGGAAGACCAAACTTAGGCTTTGCAGAAAACGTGGTAATTGAACTAAGGTTGGAAAATACAGTAATTTATTTTCTTCAGGGTTGTCAAAAGTTTGGTTCAAGATTATGCCAGAGAACTTAAACTTCTTTTATCATAAGTGACAAAGTAAGGGATGAATAAGTAGTATAAGGATTTTTAAATTTGGCATGTAAATGCTTTTTAAATTAAATGTCATTTGGAATAAGGAGCTCAAATATGTAATTTAAGAGGTGTAGCTTTTACAGAAGTGTGGATAGAGGCGTAAAATGATCAGGTCAGAATTGAATATTAGCAGAACAAAGAACATAACGTAGTGCATCTTCCTATAGAATGATGCCCTAGCGTCCTAGGGCAAAGGAACATTCTTACCTCATCGCTTGAAACGCTGTCTCTGCTGTGGAAATGTGAGTCAAACAGCTGCAAGGATCGGGTTTTGAGCGGATACTGATGTCTCCAGACTATTTTGATTTCAAGTATACTGATACCTGTATACCAAGTTCTATCTATTTATGTTGCAATCTAGAGGCCTTCACTCTCAGGGGAGGATGAGTGAGACGGCAAGAAGAGATCAACTCTCTGAGCCTCCCTTTTTGTATTTATTACAAGGTGTTTTTACAGTTGTTACTCTTGTCCACTTGAAAAAAAATTCAGATTGTTTGAAATTAAAAGTAAAAGAAAATTTGAGTGATTTTCAAATAGAGTAAATTGAGCGTTTATAACTTAAAAGCCTATTATTTCTGTTTGCCTTGGCTCTGCCCAGTGCACTTAAATATTTCTTTAGGAAGGACCTATTCTGACCCGGGATCTCCCTGGCAAAATCAGTGTAAGCACTTGAATTTCAAATGCATGTCTTTTACATGTAAATGGCTGTTCTTTGCTGTAGGAAGAGCTCAAGAAAACCAGCTATAGTTCATAAGGCCGGTCCCTTGCAGTGAAATTAGAGGCCATTAGAACTATTGGTCTTATTTCCAGCCGAATTAGTTAACTGCTTGTTAAGGTTCAGAGCTTATTGACCAATAGGCATTTATTCCTCTGGCCATCATGACACAATGATTTCCATTAAATTCCAGAGTTTGTGGAAATGAAAAAGAGATCTTGCAAAGAAAGTGGTTAGTGGTTGCATTTCATTATCAGGATTAATTAGGCATTTAAATGTGGATATAAAACATATTTTAAAAACAAGTATTTCTCTTTCATTGCTCTGAGTCAATTGTGCTGAAGGGAAGGAAAATATTGTTCTTTCTTGAAAATACAGCTGGTTCCAGGTCTTCAGAGAGTACTTATCAATATTGCAGAATTATTTGATAGTTTAACGTTTGCCATTAATAATATTTAGGAAAATTTTGAAAATAATCAACATGGTTGCTATAGGGTATTAAGAGTACTCACCTGGGAACTTAAGAAAATGATTTGTCTTTTTTTTCGAAGACTTTTAATGTAATAATTTCAGAACTTACATTTCCATGACTTTAATATTTTTATTTAATTCTCGTCACAATTTTATAATAAACAACGATTCTTTACATAATATATCAATTAAATTAGAGGCTTTGTGCATGATTTTTGAACTTGTAGTGGTTAAAAATGCATTCTAGGACCTATATAAAATTACTTATTAAAAAAATTAATGTATCCTGAAAGAAGGTAGAAAAAATGACAGATTATGAAGTGGAACCTAGTTTTTAAGCTTTTGGGATTTTTTCCATTACATTAAAAATTGATGTGGGATCTGAATATTCATCTCTAAAAGCATTTGAAATGATAAGCTGCAGAATTAGAGCTACTTCTCTGTAGAAGACTCATTTGCAAGTGTCAGCCAACATTCCTTTCAAACAACATGAAATGGGTCCCTTAATTTACTTTAGAAGTGGTTTCAGAAAGTTGATGCACCCAAGTTCATTTGCATTCTCTCTGGACAGGATAAATCCACTTCATTGATATTAGTTTGGATAATTTCTCCCCATGGGCCAGTGCATCTTTTTCAAACTCGGATCCAGGAGCATTATGGGAAAAGCTTTGTGGGTTAAATTCATATCTGTCCTAGCTAGGCAGCATGCTGAGCCACATAAAAAATGTCAATATGGATTTAGGCTCTATGGATTTCAGTGACTAAGGACAGGAAAGTGCCCCAGGAGAAAACTGAGATTTTTGAAAGACACTCTGTTCGAGGAAATGTATTTGAAAGCGGTCAGGGGATTGATTGATAATTTAGGAAAAAGCAGAACGAGAGAAAGTGTGCTAGTGGTTGGAAATTTTTAGTTAATAAATATTTTTTCTTTTTTTCTAATACACTGTAAATATTTATTGATGCATAGGTTATGTATCCAGGGTCGGCTCTAGTGTATGGATATGAATAAAAAAAAGACCCCTGCCTTTGAAGACCTCATTTTCTGTTAATTTTGTTCATTTGTGCTCCCTTCTGAAGACTGTTTTAAAGGGAGGCTGCATGTTATAGGTGTGGAGACCTGGCTTCAGAGCCTGCTGGTTCTGGATTTGAATGTCTGTTCTGTCACTTACAAGCTATTGCCTTGGGCAGGTTCTTAACTTTTAGCAGCCTCAGCATCCGTATCTTTAAAGGGAGATATAATAATCTAACCTTGTTAGATTAAGAGTAAATAATGTTACTTATGTAAAAGTGCTTGTCATATACTAACAGATGTATCAGTTCCATTTTTTTCCTCCTTCCTGTAATATTGCTAGTCCTGTAAACGAGTGACATTATGTATGAACTAGATCATTGTGAACTGGGTGGATAATATTACCACCCTTTACAGCATAATTTCTTTTTATGGAAAAAATGCTTAAAACATTCTTAATTGACTTGAAAATAAATTTGTAGAAGAGAATTCCTGTATTGATTGAGGAAGACCCATATTCAGTTTTTACATGTACTTGCTTATATGTTGTCTTGAAACAAATCCTAAATTATTGAGTGGGCAGCTTTTGTATATATCTCCCCAAGTTGATTACATACATACTTTCTGAAATCTGATATTAATTATCTCTTCTTATATATCCCTGTGGTACTGAATGCTTTTATACACAGTAGGTAGTAAACATATTTTAAAAATTAAATTCAGCCCAAACCGATTTGGCTCAGTGGATAGAGCATCAGCCTGCGGACTGAAAGGTCCCGGGTTCGATTCCGGTTGGGCGCATGTGCCTTGGTTGCGGGCACATCTCCAGTGTGGGGTGTGCAAGAGGCAGCTGATCGATGTCTCTCTCTCTCATCAATGTTTCTGACTTTCTATCCCTCTCCCTTCCTCTCTGTAAAAAATAAATAAAATATATTTAAAAAGAAAAGATTCCTAATAATATTTTTAAAAATATTAAATTTATTGGGGTAACATTATATAAGTTTTGGGTGTATAACTTTATAATACAACATCTGTATACTCCATTTTGATAAAACAGTCTTTTAAAAAAATATGTGTTGTTATTGATTTCAGAGAGGAAGGGAGAGGTAAAGAGAGAGAGAGAAACATCAATGATGAGAGAGAATCATTGATCTGCTGCCACCTGCACGCCCCCTACTGGGGATCGAGCCCATAAACCCAGGGATGTGCTCTTCAGTTCACAGGCTGAAGCTCTATGGTCTGAGCCAAACCGGTGAGGGCTGATAACACATTCTTGATAAAAGGTGAAACCTTTACAGAAAAAAAATGCCAAAGGTGAATTTAATTAAAAATATGAAATAACGTTGATTCTGTAGTTTAAAACTTGTCAACAAATAATAGTAGAAAAATGTTTCCATTTAGACAGTCAGATTGAAAGTATAAAAGTTTTATATAGAAAGAGAGTTTTAAATGATGAAGGCAACAATGCTAGCAATTTGTGATCTTTGGAAGAGGGGGTGGTGTGGAATCACGTCACTCTTGCACAAAAAGTACCTCTCCAATGGCATACCAGAATGGATGGCGTAAGAGACCCTGATAAGTCAAAGAAGAGCATGAACTAATCTGGGACTGTTTAGTCAACTGAGGCACCAGTTGTCTGTGAAGGTCACTCTGCAGGCCTGATTGCCAAGACCTAGGTTTATTGACAGAGCTCCGCATTGTATTTGGCGCTTGTGCTGGTTTTCAAAGGATTTTTTGTAAAATACAGATAATCCCCGCGAGTGGGTAAATTTTGAGCGCATTGATATTATACCCAAAATAACAACCTCTGGCCATTTCTCAATGGAAATAATTTATTCAGTTTCTAGGTATGGAGGCCCCGCTATGCTTTCCCGATGGCTTTTTTGAAAGGAGATTCATCTGCCCTGTCTCCGCCGGCTCCTTTTTGGAATGGCTGCCATCATTTCATAAGAATGTATCAGCAGCAGGACTATTACACTGATGAATGAAGGCGCCTGCGCCTGGTGAGAGGCACTAAGTAGGCTCTAAGCAAACTGAAACTCGTTGGATCTTAGCAGGGCTATTAAGAAAATCAGTGCAAATTGTCAGGAGAAGAGAGATTTGTTCCTTAACATCATCACTTGACTCTTGGGTAAGAAATGGTAGGCCAGAAAGAGACTGTTTCAATTTGTCATCCTCTGGAGACCTCGAGATGCTATCTGCAGTGCTGGAATAAGCCATTCCTTCCTATGAGCAGAGAAAATGAGAAAATGGTTTATGCCCAGATTGGTCCATTTAGTTAGGAGGACAGCCACATAAATAACTACTTAAGAAAACAGAAACAAAGAAAAGAAAGCGGGAAACCTGAATCCCTGGCATAGGCCCTTTCCGGATTAAAGTCTCTGTAACGGGCACGTACAAAACAGAGCTCTCTGTTTAGTGCAACTATAATGGACTCAGAGGCAGACATTGTGAACTTTAACCTCTGTTTACCTTAGCTTTCCCGTCTATAAAATAGAAGTCATTTTTTTTCCAGGCCTCGCAGGGGAAAGCTACATTAGCTCGTGATTGAGAAAAAGCCCTGGCATCAAGGGGCTATACTGTTATGAGGATGATAATGTAATCACCGAACATGTGTCAGCAATATGATGGGACTATTTAGAAGTACATAAGATCCCCGGATGTATACAGGCAGAGAAACAGCACATATATCAATCGCACTTGTCATCAAGCCCTTTTTATTATGTTTTTTGATTTAGTTATTTTTTTAAAAATGTGTTTATCTCTCTACCTACCTACCTATCTACCTTATTGAGAAAGGGGACTCTTTGGAAGTGGGGAGGCAACATGATGTAGGTGAAAAGAGCTTTGATTTATTTTTCCATTTAAAAATTATTTTTATTTTCAATGACAGCATACATTATAATATTAGTTCCAGGTATACACTCCGCTGATTAGACATCACATAACTTCCTAAGTGATCTTCCTGATAGATCTCACACCCATCTACCATCATACATAGCTATTAGAATATTATTGACTACATGAGAGGGATGTCTGACTGCCAGCTTAGGCCCGCTCCCGCCTTATGTTACTGTATGGCTTTGCCCTTCACAGACCCCCGTTTGAATTATAATTGGAGGAGAAAAGCAAGAGTTCATAGATCAGAAGCTAAGAAAGATCAAGGAGTGAATCACTAATGGTAGAATTTCATCTGCTCAAGAAAGCCTTATGTAGATCTCCCATATCCCAATATACTAGTATAGCACTTACGCTAATAATTCCTGACGGACTGCTTTTAGAGGGAGAAGGTTCCCATTAATCTGACATAGTTTGGGTACATCTACATTATGGCAGGTAAGATGCCAAGTGATTTTTCTAAGAGTTAGCATTCAGGATCCTTGAATTCCCATGTTGTTGACTTCAGTGTTTTTCTGAATCCACCGTTCTTTCTGCTCATTCTTATTTTTTTCTATTTTGCTTCTGGTCTTACCATATTCCCCAAGACCAGGCTCTGTGTGCGAAGGGAGAATTAGTAGGGCAGGTGCACTGAACTCGTGCTGACGCCAGATGATTCTTGGAGAATGTTCAGGAAATTCCCTTGGTTTTCTTCTTGGCACAACTTATATATTTCTCCTATGCCATACCCATAGAATGAAAGCATAAGATCTAGGAAGTTCAGAACCGTTGATTTCGGAGACTTCATAAACTTGTTTCATTGTTTATTTTGAAAGTTGAGAAGAGAAATTCCAGATTATGGTACACACATTTTATAGTCTGACATATACGTTACCAGTGGGAATCGCTCCAGTGCTAGGGAGTGATACTGCTTAGTTACTTAACTCTTGGTGGTCATTTCATCTTTTCTTTATCTTCTCAAAACATTTCTAATTTCTTTAAAAAAATATGTTACCTTAACACTTTTGATACAATTCACTGAGTACTAATTTGGGGAAAAGAAATAGCTGATGTGATCTGAAACAATCAGGATTGAGAGCAGATTTCTTGTAGAAATTGATATCAAATGTGCCAAAAGCAGCACTTGGGAGAAAAGCCGTTCACAGCTGCAGATTTGGTTAGAACATTATGTCGAGGCCATTTGGGTCTCTGACTCTGGCTTGCAAACTAAATAATGGTGTTTGCTAAAATAGCCTCCAATCTCTTGCATGTGCTTTCAGCATACAATCAGACAGACTAGTAAAAATAGAAGTATGGTTTTCGGGAGAGATAGGAATGATTACTCCCAGCTGAGCAGGTAAAACACATGAAGAATGTGTTCTTTGCTGATTCTTAAGGTTTTATTTTTAATGTGACGTGTCAGCAAATAGAAGCAAGAGAAAATTCACTTGAAAATGTCACAAAATAAAAGCAGCACAGTAAATTGTATCGCAGGTAAAAATTCATTTGAGCCCGCCAACAAGCCAGCCTGGGCTGAGAAGCTTGCTGATGGCTCCTTTTGTTTCTCTTTGATTTAAAGCCTCAAACCTGTAATCTAATTAACATCGAACCGAGTTGCAAGTACAGTGGCCTGTTTGGTTCAATAATAATACATTTTTATGAAAGGTTAATGAAATGAATTTTCTTCCCATCCAATTCATTAAAAATTGTTCCACAATCAACGGTTGCTAATGGAATAGAGATTAAATATTCACGTTCATAAATTTTCTGTGTCATTTCTGATTTTCCTTCATTTCTGCCTCCATCGGTTGAATTTTACAAGCACAAGAATTCCCAGACAAAAGGCTTGATTTAGAGGTTAATTGCATACCGTTAATTTTTTTTAATCAAAGAGATAATGTGGAGTAGCAGAAAGAGTTTGGCAGCAGGTTTGTCTCTGTGCAGCTGTATGATTTGGGGCAGGTTGCGTAATCACCTCGCTTTTGCAGTAGTTGTCCTAAGAACTTCCTGCAGAATATTGTGAGGGTTAATGATAAACTGTGGGGAGCACCTTCCACAGGGATGGGCACAGATAGTAGTTCGACCACTGATAGCTAGGAAAGGTTTGGGAAGATAAAACACCTGCACATAGGCACTAAGACTCATGGTACCGGGCAGTGCAGGATGGGTATTGTGAGCTGGGCTTCTTGTTGATTCTAAGATAGGTATCAGAACATCTTGTAGTAATTCTAATAATAAGCGTTTTAGGGAGAACGCTGAGAGGAAGGGCTGTTTCATGTTTCGACAAATACATTTTTGTCTTCTTTTCCACGTAGGCCAAAGGACCTTATTTAATCTGCTCTGATGTCTTCCCCCAAACAATGAATTTGCTAGATAAGTGGAGCCTACACAGGCAACTGCCAGAAGTGTGACTATTTTAAAAAGCAATTTAAAATAAAATTTTCATTATTTTCAATTACAGCTTACACTCAATATTACTTTGTGTGTTTCAGCCATACAGCATAGTGATTAGACAACCATATACTTTACAAAGTGTTCCTCCCAGTATTTCCACTGGCAACCATACATAGTTGATACAGTATTACTAACTACATTTCCTGTGCTGTACTTTATATTCCCATGACTCTTTTGTGACTACCAGTTTGTATTTCTTAATCCTTTCACCTTTTGTACCCAGTCCCTCAGCCCTCAGCCCCTCTGGCAACCATCAGCTGTTTTCTTTATGAGTATGTTTCTGTTTTGTTTGTTCATTTATATTGTTCTTTTAGAGTCACATATGAGTGAAATCATATGGTATTTGTCTTTCTCTGATGGACTTATTTAACTTATTTTATTCTCTATGTAATCATAAGAGTTCACTCTTTTTTATGACCGAGTTATATTTGATTGGACATATGTACCACAGCCTTTTTATCTACTTGTCTATTGATAGCACTTGGGTTGCTCCATAGCTTGGCTACGTAAATACCACTGCAGTGAACATAGGGTGCATATGCATTTTTTGACGTGTTTTGGGTTTCTTCAGATAATTCCCCAGAAGTGGAATCACTGGCCATAAGGCAGTTCCATTTTTAAAAATATATATCTTAGTGATTTTTTACAGAGAGGAAGGGAGGGGGATAGAGAGTTAGAAACATGTACGCGAGAGTAACGTTGATCAGCTGCCTCCTGCACACCCCCTACTGGGAATGTGACCACAACCAAGGTACATGCCCTTGACAGGAATCGAACCTGGGACCCCTCAGTTCACAGGCCGACGCTCTATCCACTGAGCCAAATTGGCCAGGACAAGGCAATTCCATTTTTTATTTTTATTTTAAAATTGCCCTCAAACATATTACCTACTTTATAGGCTTTTGGAACAAAAGATGCTAAACCTAAGTTTTAACTATTTCCTTAATGACTCAAGGTGATCATTATGATTATTGATTTTTGTTTTGGGCTTAATTTTTGTCAGCCCCTCACCAGGTTTGCCAAAGGTGATTTCAGTCTGCAGATTGGTGAAGGGGATGAGCCCTGTAATTAAATAGTAAATGCCAAACTGACAGTAACACTTAGTGAGAAATCACTTCTGTTCAATTTTTAAAAAGTACCTATTTTATATTTAATATGTGATGTCATTCGCAACCATTGAGGTCATCAGCATCACCCTCTGTGTACGTGAAAATAGAACATGAAGTGTGGTGAAGTTAAGTTCCTTGTCAAAGGCAACAACTCAGTGTAGCTGGGATAGCGTTTCAGGGTCAGCCTTCTGAGTCCTTTCTCTTTCACTATGTCTGCCTTGAGAGCGAGTCAGCCTCATTTCAGAGCTTTTGTAATAGTTATTTCACTTGTTTAGTGTATTCTTCCACGTTCCAATTTAGATTTGCGTTTGGAGGTTTGTCAGAGAAAGACCAAACCCTAGAACTGCATTGTCTAATCCAGTGACTACAAGCAACTGTCCAATTCAGTGACTATTAGCCACATCTAAAGTATTTAAATGAAATTTCAAATGGAGTTTCTTCGGTCACACTGTCCACATTTCAAGTGCTCAGTGTCCGCAAATGGCCAGCTAACAGTTGCCATCATTAGAGAACAGTTCTATCATTGCAGAAAGTACTATTAATTTCTCCCTTGTTCGAAATGAAACACGTAACAAAACACACAGGTGACTATTTGATGCAAGATGGCAAACGTTTATTGAGGGCATGGTTTCTATGCCTTCATTTTTATGTCATATATATTTTTTTAACACTCACCCAAAGATATTTTAAAAATTAATTTTAGAGAGAGAGGAAGGAAGGAAGGGAGAGAAACATCCATGTGAGAGATAAACATTGAAAGGTTGCCTCCTGTACACACCCTGACCAGGGATTGAATGTGCAACTAAGGTATGTGCCCTGACTGGGGATCGAACAGACAACATTTTTGGTGTACGGATGATGCTCCGACCAACTGAGCCACCTGCCTGGGCCATAATGTCACATTCTCTTCTTTTTATATATATACTAGAGGCCGGTGCATGAAATTTGTGCAAGAGTAGGCCGCAGCGGCCGCCTTGAACCCATGATCCCTCCATCTGGAAGGACATCCGAATGGCTGTTTGGTTGATTTGCATATTGTGCTTTTATTAGTATAGATGTTTTTATTGATTTAAGAGAGGAAGGGAGAGGGGGAGATAGAAACATCAATGATGAGAGGGAATCATTGACTGCCTCCCGCATGCTCCCCACTGGGGACTGATCCTGCAACCCGGCATGTGCCCTTGATCAGAATTGAACCCGGGACCCTTCAGTCTGCAGGCTGACCCTCTGTCCACTGAGCCAAACCAGCTAGGGCCATTA
This sequence comes from Lasiurus cinereus, assembly GCA_011751065.1. Taxonomy (NCBI): domain Eukaryota; kingdom Metazoa; phylum Chordata; class Mammalia; order Chiroptera; family Vespertilionidae; genus Lasiurus; species Lasiurus cinereus. The sequence goes on along the minus strand of JAAGEH010000417.1, from coordinate 27,811,093 downwards.
TGCACATTTTTAAAGCACAGGACCCATTTCTCATTTTTATGTGGTCTAATGTATAATTTGTAATATGTAATAGGTTTTATAGAGGTTATATGAATATATTTATATTTTACTCACATGGTAGATATGTATTTTAAGCACTAAAAACTGTCTTTTATTTTCCTGTACATGAATGCATTCCTTATAAAGTATATGAAAGTCAAACATATGAAAATATTAAAGAAAATATTGACATGTTCAATGAATCAGGGGTGTTAATTACTAGAGAACTAAAACTAAAATCTCAAATTGTGCCTTTTTTTGGAGAACTAGTTTTTACATATAGTCTCTAATTTTATTCTTTTCTATCATAACTGGAGTAGTTAACTGTTCTGTGCATATCAAAAATGTTAAAAGGTTTTGTGCTTTTGACATCCTGTAATCATTTTCATTTTCCACCCAGTTGTGTTAAATGAAAGATTAATGCTGTGTCAGCATTTCTATTGTCCCCGTTTAGCATTTTTAAATAAAATAAGGGAAATTCAGTAAAATAGTTTTTAATTTATAAATATTATTTAAAAAGAGGATATCACTATGTGTGATAGTTACAGATGTTTATTCTTCAGAAGATGTAAAAAAATTAAAATCCAAACAGTGAAAGACAGATTGGGAACATTAAAATATAAAATGTGAAAGTATAAATGAAATCGAAGGCACGATATTTGTAAAGGCTTGAATTAAGTAATAGGCTATGTGTTGTACCTGTGAGTACTCTTAATGTAAATGTTATTATATATTTGTTATAGATATATGTACATACCTGTAATAGTGGCTTACCGCTTAAGTTACTTGAGCCACGCGAGAGTAGGATTGCAGGGTGAGTGAGGTTTAGAGTTGTGAACCGGGAATGGGGTGTTGACATAAAGACTCACAGGCCTTCATGGTTCCCGGTGGTACTTGAAGGGTGAAGAGCATCCTCTTTCACATGTTCAGTCTCTGCGTGTTTTTACTTCGCCTGGCTTAGAATGTTAGGCCTGGCCTAACAAAATATCAGAGGCGGGGTGGCTTAACTCACAAACGTTTCTTTCTCACAGTTCCGAAAGCTGAGAAGTCCAAGGTTAAGGCGACAGCATATTTGGTGTCCGGTGAGGTAAATAGATGCTGTCTTCCTGGTTAACAGATAGCTATCTTCTTGCTGTGTCCTTCCGTAGTGGAAGGAGAGAGAGGGCTTCCTGGGGTCTCTTTGATAAGGGTACGGATCCCATTCAGGAGGCTCCACTCTCATGACCTAATCCCCCCTAAATTTCCACCTCTAAAAACCATTGAACTGCCGAAACCGGTTTGGCTTAGTGGATAGAGCGTCAGCCTGTGAACTGAAAGGTCCCAGGTTCCATTCCGGTCAAGGGCATGTACCTTGGTTGTGGGCACATCCCCAGTAGGGGGCATGCAGGAGGCGGCTGATCGATGACTCTCTCTCATCGATGTTTCTAATTTTCTATCCCTCTCCCTTCCTCTCTGTAAAAAAATCAATAAAATATATTTTAAAAAAAACAAAAAACACATTACACTGAGGATCAGGTTTCAACATACCAATTTTGGAAGGACACAAACATCTAATCTCTGGCAAACTCTCTGAGGTGAGAGGAATGGCCACTTAACAAAGAACAAATACTAACAGTGTTAAGGACAGGGCCTAAACTCTCCAGTCATTCGTTACATTTGTGTTACTGCTCGCTATTACAAACCTTACTAGTCAGCGGCCCTACAGGTCGCAGTTAAGAAGTTCACAGTTTCTTAGATTCTTCCCTTCTCCATTGGGGGCACACGGAGAGCGCGAGTCCTCTGTTGTACAGTGCCTGGTGCTGTAGGTTTTTAGGGGCTATCAATGGAAGGAAGGGATGAACTTGTAACGCAGTGACCTTGAACTTGTGAGGTGAGAGTTTCGTAGCGTGTGTGGAATAACCACTGAGCGTTCTTGCTGGGGAACAACCAAAAATGAACGAATGACTGCAACACCTGATAACCTACCTCAGTCCGGTGCGTTAACTAGCTGCCTACACACTTCCCTTCTCGGCTGGAGCGTCAGGCTAAACCTTTGTTCTCGGGGCATAGGTGCTCTTTATTTTTTATACATATATTTTATTGATTTATTTTACAGAGAGGAAGGGAGAGGGATAGAGAGTTAGAAACATCGATGAGAGAGACACATCCATCAGCTGCCTCCTGCAAGCCCCCCCACGGGGGATGTGCCCGCAACCAAGGTAGATGCCCTGAACTGGAATCGAACCTGGCACCTTTCAGTCCGCAGGCCGACGCTCTATCCACTGAGCCAAACCGGTTTCGGCGCATAGGTGCTCTTAATAGTCCATTCATGTAGCCCTTTCTCCAATGCGCCGTAACCAGGGACCAGAATGTGGTGTCTGCGTGGCGGGGGAGGGGGGTGTATTTTGGCAGGGGAATGTATTTTCCGAGGTTGGTTGGGCACTGAGGGTTTACTATCGCTTCCTGCGGCACGCTGCACATACACGGCCTCTGCTCAGTCCTAAGGGATCAGACGCCTCCCTTCCCCGATGAAGGGCTTCCTGTGAGGCTGATTCCGGGGAAGAGAGAAAAGAGTAGCAGGAATCCATGCGGAGAAGCAGATAGGCTCTAGCAGACTCCATCCGTTTTCCTGAGCAGCCGTGACTCTGCGCACATTTCCCTGCCCCGTGCTTTGGGAGAGGCTGGCAGTGGACCCTGTGGGTGGTGCTGCGTCTCCCAAGACCTGATCGTGCCGGTTTCTTCTTCTTGGAGTTTCCCAGGTGCTTCTATGGAGCAGGGAGAGAAGCAAATGAAGCAGTGACAGGAACTGACAAATACGTGGAATAGTAAAATATTTGTAGGATCCCTTACATTCTGTTAGTTTGTAATCATGTGTTCTCATTAAGACTCTTTTCCTACTTAACTAATAATCAGAATAGCTCATTCCATTGAATGCTTGTGTCAGGCACCGTGCTGAATTCTTTTTATTCTATTACATGAACCCACAATCTGGGCGATCTTATCATCCACTTGAACTTGATAGTGGCGTACCTCCCATAGAAGTATCAAAAACGGATTTTTGCTCAGCTCTTTGTACCTGCAGTGACGATTGCTTGGGGCAACGTTGGGGGCGCCCCACTCTGAGTTAGGAAAGGGGTTTGTCGGAGCCTGACTTACTGTGCTGTCTTGGCAGGGGTTTAAACTGAGCTTGTGACTGAGAAAAACGGTGTGAAGTTGGGTTAGAGATTGAGGAAGGGAAGGAGGGAGGACTCAGGGAGACCTTGGAAAGCCTTCTCTCCCTCTTTTCAAACTCCTCCCCCAAAGAAAGGAAGCCACGATTGTGGGTGACAGGGCCAGTCTCACCTTTTGTCATCTGATTATTGAGGGTCCTAAGAAAACAAACGTGCCCACCCTTCTTTCACTGCTGTGTGAACTTGATATATGACTGGCAAATTTTTTAAAAAATATATTTTATTGATTTTTTACAGGGGGGAAGGGAGAGGGATAGAAAGTTAGAAACTTTGATGAGAGAGAGACATCGATCAGCTGCCTTCTGCACACCCCCCACTGGAGATGTGCCCACAACCAAGGTACATACTCTTGACCAGAATCGAACCTGGGACCTTTCAGTCTGCAGGCTGACACTCTATCCATTGAGCCAAACCAGTTTCATCATGACTGGCAAATTTAACACAACTTTGCCCAACTAAAAAGTAGATCTATCACATTTTTCAATAGTTTCTGTTGGCAGGCAGGAAAATCAGTTGTTCTCTCAGTGAAGTAATACATGATAAAGTTTTGCTTTAAATAAGCAAGAAATTATCAAAATCCATCACTATTAAGATTATTGTGTAGTTTTAGTTTTATTGAGATACCACTGACATACAGCATTGAATAGATTTAAGTTATACAATATAATGATTTGACTTACATATATTGTCAAGTGATTGCCACATACATTTAAAACAAATATGTACTGAAATCAGTAGCTAAAAACATCTTTTGTCTCTCTCCATCCTCCTATCTAATAAAAGGGTAATATGCAAATTGGTCATCACTCCATCACACAAGATGGCTGCCCCCATGTGGTCAAAGATAGCTGCCCCCATGTGGACGCAAGATGGCCACTACAAGATGGCCAACAGGGGAGGGCAGTTGGGAGGGATCAGGCTTGCAGGGGAGGGCAGTTGTGGGCAATCAGGCCAGCAAGGGAGGGCAATTGGGAGGGACCAGGCCTGCAAGGGAGGGCAGTTGGGGGCAATCAAGACTGCAGGAGGAGGGCAGTTAGGGTGACCAGGCTGGCAGAGGAGGGCAGTTAGGGGCAATCAGGCTGGCAGGGGAGCAGTTAGGCATCAATCAGGCTGGCAGGGGAGGGTTAAGGGGTGATCAGGCTGGCAGGCAGAAGCAGTTAGGGGCTATCAGGAAGGCAAGCAGATTAGCAGTTGGGAGCCAGCAGTCCTGGATTGTGAGAGGGCTGTCCGATTGCCTGTTTAGGCCGGATCCCGGTAGGATTCCTCAAGGGGTCCCAGATTGGAGAGGGTGCAGGTTGGGCTGAGGGACACATGCCCGTGCACGAATTTTGTGCACTGGGCCTCTAGTAAATTATAATTAGAGTGTACAGGTATTTGGCATGTATATATTATATAAATAAATTTAAATTCATTTAATTTGGCTTTAACGTGGTATTTCTAAAATTATATAAACTAGTTATTTTTAGTTGTAATGTTGCATATATTGCCTCAAATTTTATAAATCACCTAAAATGTGAAATTGAAAAGAACAGTGAAAAATGCCTATAAAATAAAGGTTAAAACAGTGGCTGCGTCCAGTGAAAGGAAGTGATCTTATGAATTAGTAATGAAAGTATACTTATAGGTTAGTGTCTTACTGGGGTCTCAGTTTTAACAGCTGCTGATAGTTTACACTGAAATAGAAATCTGAACAGCCTGTAATGATCTATGAGTATTCATTCTGCTTATGGGTTGTTTCTTAATAGAAACACTGAGTAGTATTGCCTATCTTAAATTATCTCAAAGGGTAGTTGTAAAAATGAAATAAGATAAGGCAAGGAAATACGTTTTGTAAACATTAAATGTGCTCTTATTCAATTTGTGTGTGTGTGCGTGTACGTATAAAATTATAAAATTACGTGTTTAGTGAGGAGTAGTTTTAGATCTCATGAATATAATTTGTGACAACTCAAAGTATATTGGACTGAAAAGATAAAACTGTGTTATAAGCATGTAGTGCTGTAAGAATGTTTAAGTTGCCAAGACCGGTTTGGCTCAGTGGATAGAACGTCGGCCTGCGGACTGAAAGGTCCCAGGTTCGATTCCGGTTGGGGGCATGTACCTTGGTTGCAGGCACATCCCCAGTAGGGGGCGTGCAGGAGGCGGCTGATCGATGTCTCTCTCTCATCGATGTTTCTGACTTTCTATCCCTCTCCCTTCCTCTCTGTAAGAAATCAATAAAATATATTAAAAAAAAAGAATGTTTAAGTTACATAGGAGGCTAAATATTTTAGAGGCAGATGTTACATAAACAGTGAATGAATTAATATGTCATTTTTATGTGTCATTTAACCAAGTACAAGGTCCTTTGCTGGTTAAATACTAGTAACACTTGGCTCATTTACTCGTTTTTACTCTGTCTGCTTGAAAACAAACTTTACTTCCTTCAGACTATTCTAAACTTCATTAATAACATCTTGGTCCTTTCTTCAGTTAACTAGAAGGAAGGATGTTCTCCTACAATCAACAACTGATGATGCTAGTTTTAAAACTAATCCAATGAAAGCATACAAAAAACAATCTGATTTTGTTTCTAAGCAAAGCACATATATCTTAGATAACAGCTTTTAAGTATTATGTCTGAAACACTACATTAAATATGACCATGTTATGTTACTCATTTATTGAAATTGCCTTAATAATCACATATTTATTTTTCCCATTAATTACAATAAATGGGGAAAATACAAAATAAGTGGAATTTGAGTGTCTCTCATTTGTCTTGCACTGTACCACATACTTTGGTGAGATATAAAGAAATCTCCAAAATCCTGTCCTTGAGGAGCTTATGCTATTAAACGTGGGATAAGAAATATTTCTCAAATAATCAAAAAACAATAAAAGCAAACTGCCAGAGGATGTGATAAAATTCATAAGTGTTCTAGAGTTGAAAAGAATAAATGATAATTTGTGTGAGAGAAGTATGCTTACATTTTACGATCCTGGAAGAAATCTGATTTGGTTACAAACTATTTAGGAGATCTTTGAATCAAGACCATCTCGGTCACAGTTCCACTGATGCGTTGTTCTAATAAAGAATTAGCAGCAGCCTTGATGACGTACTCCGTACTGGTTTTTCTCATTATATTCTGCCTTCTATTTTCTTCCTTTGCAGGCATACTTCCGACAGGGTGTTGCCCTCCAGTACCTGGGACGCCATGCCGATGCCCTGGCAGCGTTCGCCTCTGGACTGGCTCAGGACCCCAAGAGTCTCCAGCTCCTGGTGGGCATGGTGGAAGCGGCCATGAAATCCCCCATGAGAGGTAAGTGTGACAACGGTCTTTGGTGTGCCACCAATTTAAAGCAGAGCACGGCTAGCCTGCCAAAGCTTTAGACTCCGCTATCGAGAATTGATAGTTACCAATTTTGCTAAGATCGTATATTTTTTTATTTTTAAAATATATTTTATTTATTTTTAACAGAGAGGAAGAGAGAGGGATAGAGAGAAACATCGATGAGAGAGAGACATCGATCAGCCGCCTCTTGCACGCCTCCTACTGGGGATGTGCCCGAAACCAAGGTACATGCCCTTGACCGGAATCGAACCTGGGACCCTTCAGTCCGCAGACCCACGCTCTATCCACTGAGCCAAACCGGTTTCGGCATATTTTTTTATTTTTAAAATGTAAGATACTATCTTTATTAAAAAGAAAAGTTACCCTATGATTTTTATATTCTGTTGAAAGCAATGGCCAGCTTGTTGATTTGTCTGAAGTCAGTGATAGTTCCCATTTTTCTCTCACAATGTTATAGTTAAACCTTAATTTAGTTCCGGGAAATAAGTAAGAGGATAGATTTTTCATATGTCTCCAGATCTACCTACTGGAAAGAAATTTCAGAGCACGAAGAAGAAATAAAACAACATTTTTAGGTAGTAACAATTTGTTCTTGGGACTTGGTTAAATGTGGCTTTTTCTCAAAATGTTGTGCTCATTTCCACAGAAGTAAATTTCTATGTTAGTAGCCCTAGAAGAGATTATATAGTGTGGACGAAGGAGATCAAGAATCACTGTCCGTAGCAGATAACAAACCAGAATAGGATGGTATAAGGCTACTACTGGCCTATAAGTTTGTGGACCTAGATTACATTTTTGAATTCTGCATTAACTAACTATATGACCATGGGTAAATGAATCGACATCTCTGTATTTTAGAGTTAGCTGAAGATTCCTCAGGGTTTTGTAGTTCTAAGATTTTGTACCTTTAAATTATAATACCTCTAGTAGTAAATAGATTTGTTTATTTGGACCAATATGCCATCTAGAAATATTCAAGTAAGCGAAGACTTTAAGTAGACATTCTAATGTTTTACAAAAGGAATTGTGGATCTAACTGTGGGCTGTGTGTGTAACATTTTCCAGAGGAGCATTTTAAAATATGCTGCGTTAGAAAGAAAGAGAAAGCCTGCCTGGTGTGGCTCAGTGGTCCTATGAATCAGGAGGTCATGGTTCAGTTCAGGTCAGGGCACATGTCTGGCTTTCGGGCTAGATCCCCAGTAGGGAACGTGCAGGAGATAGTCGATCAGTGATTCTCATCATTGATGATTCTCTCTCTCTCTCCCTCTTTAAAATCAATACAAATGTTTGTTTGTTTTTAAAGGAAAGAGAGAGAGAGACAGACATGAATTTAAATGTCCCTCTCTCCCCACCTCCCTGTTATTCTACTTTATGCCAATTGGTATTCTGGAAAAACAATGGATTGAATATAGTGGAGGATGGAGAAGTTATAAGGCCTAAAACACAGATTGGCTTCACTTTGAGGAACATTGATTTTTGAGGAACGAGCTCTTAGGAAGATTGGGCTGAAAGTGCACACCAGTTGCCATCTTTGCAGAGTGATGGAGACACTCAGGTATATTGATGGCCTGTGGTGGAAAGCTAGTATTGTTTCATATTCATTAGATTAGGTCAACAGAACTCTTTCTTTTGTCTCTGAAAAGGGATGTTTTTGAACGAACCTAAACATGTTGATAACACTTCCATTAAGACATTTTTTATAGTTTCGAAAATGTTTGCAGCATTAGATTGTTTTAATATACTGGCTAATCTAGTATTTGGCTTAAAATATGCGCTAAGTAAAAATCTGATGAACTAGTGTTCGCCTCAGCAGCACACACACTAAAATCGGAATGATACAGAGATTAGCATGGCCCTGAGCAAGGATGACACGCAGATTCGTGAAGCGTTCCATATAAAAAAAAATTGATGAGCTAAATGTTACTTAGATGGTCTCTGGGCGGTTCAGAGCTATAAAAATATTTTTCTGAAAGTCCGAGATTCCATGTTTCAGGAAAAACGTGGTCAGGAAACCTCTTCGTGCGATTTTCTAACCCCATGCAAAGCTGGGTCTTTGCTGCGGGAACCTAATGGCCTCTCCCACTGGGGGACCCGCTGTTAATAAACTCTGACTTAGAGCAGATGCGCCTCAGAGCTCCAGGGCTTAGGGCTGGGGGTGGGGTAGGTATGGACCAAAAAAAAAATAAAAATCAATTTGTCTCCCCTTGCAACGTCTCCGATAGTTTCTCATTCTCTCCCCTCACCCCTCCACACGCAATTTACATGGGACATTCTGATGTAGTTCACGAAGATACCGCTTCTTAATTCTGAAGCATCTCTGTTGCCGCCTTCGAATATATCGGAGCAGACATGTTGAGATCAGCACAACCGCACCCCCTGTTTTGCCTTTGAAGCAATTTGTTTAGATAAATGTCAGGAGATCATCCCTGCACGCGGGAACCAGCCAGCCCGTTGTCACCCTTAGGGTTTTGCGTGCCCTGTCCTCTCCCGGCTCACAGCGGCGACCCAGGGCTGACCCTGGAGCAAGCGGCAGCTCGCAGGTGCCCGGGGCGCTTCAGTCTTCCCTTCTCTTTCCCGAAGGCGGTTTGATTCTCTCCTTTATGGGCAGCCTTGCCTCTCTCGCTCTCTCTACTCCAGGTGGGCGTTTCTGATCCACGCCTTACAGGGATACTGTTGCTTCTCACAGCGCTGTTCTGTGCATCATTTCACATCTTAATGACCTAGCTCTCTGTGTGTCATCTGGTTGCGATTCACGAAATCTATCATTATTTGTGGCCCCCCCCCCTTTTTTTTTTTTACCCATTTTCAGTTAGCCTCCTGCAGCTTTCGAAGTTTCTGCCATTGTGGCATCGCAGCGCAGTTGGGCCGCTTTACAGAGAGGTCTGATCTGTGTGTCCATTGCTTTTGTTTTGTGATTCTTTTTTTTTTTTTAAACATATTTCATTAATTTTTTACAGAGAGGAAGGGAGAGGGATAGAAAGTCAGAAACATCGATGAGAGAGAGACATCGATCAGCCGCCTCCTGCACGCCCCACAGTGGAGATGTGCCCGCAAGCAAGGTACCTGCCCCCAACCGGAATCGAACCCGGGACCTTTCAGTCCGTAGGCCGACGCTCTATCCACTGCGCCAAACCGGTCTCGGCTGTTTTGTGATTCTTACATGCAACACGGAAAGCTGCCTCGTCCAGGTGCTTGTGTGTGCCAGCAAAGCTCCATGACGGTCACAGTATTCCGTGGTTTGGCCTTTCTTTCGAAGTGTCAAGATTTCATTTTTTTTAAAATATATTTTTATTGATTTTTTTTACAAAGAGGAAAGGAGAGGGATAGAGAGTTAGAAACATCGATGAGAGAGAGACATCGACCAGCTGCCTCCTGCACACCCCCTACTGGGGATGTGCCCGCAACCAAGATACATGCCCTTGACCGGAATCGAACCTGGGACCTTTCAGTCCGCAGACCAATGCTCTATCCACTGAGCCAAACCAGTCTCAGCTCAAGATTTCATTTTTTTTTTTAAAGATAGGGTCAATCTATATTCATATACCCTTGTTTTCGAATAAATATGTTATATTTATCCACATGGAGATTTACTTGATATCTTTATACGGTTGCTGCCAACATTGCTAACTGAATTCAGGCTGCTTTTCTTGATTTTTATGGTTTCACTGACGCTCACCAACCAGCTATCCAGATATCAGTTAAACTACGTCTCCTGTGGTTATATTTACATCAGATATAACGTATTGCCTTTAAATCATCAGTGAAAATATAAAAATAAGCGTCAATATAAAATGATGTTCTTCGTCATGACTTCTCAAGGCACCCTGTTACTGTTTTTCATTTCCCCTTTTTGATGGTCTTCCAGCCATTTCGCCTCATTGTGTTTTGTAAATGGTGTGGCTCAGAACTACTGCCAACCACAGGCTTAATAATGTAATTACCAAGCGAGCTTTCCTTTACCTTTATTTGTTCTCTTAAAGATGCGGGGCTGCCTCTCGCCAAGGGTTCTCTGGTGGATATTTCTCCTCCTGCTAATTCGGTAATCTAAAGACGATCACATTTATGGGCTCTCACCTGTCACGGTGTTTCTCCCGGCTCCAGAGCATCCGGGGAGCTGCTTTTATGAAGTGCTGGTGGCAAATGGCCGTTGAATGAAAAAGCTTTTATCTTGGGGTCAAATTGGGGCTCACCTTTTATTTGCCTAATCGGCCAATCTCCGTGAACTCTTTTAGGAGGCAGTTACTCTGTGCAGGAGGCCTCTTTCTGAAATATTATCTAAAAAATAAAGACTCCCTCCCTCCCCCCCAAAAAGATTGGAATCTAATGTCCGCAATGCCACTTGCTATTCCATTGACTGAATAGGGTTGCTTACTTTCTCTACACTCAGTCCTTATCTGTAAAAGGGAAATGATCCTATCTACCCTCTAATGTTTTTTTTTAATATATTTTTATTGATTTTTTCACAGAGAGGAAGGGAAAGGGATAGAAAGCCAGAAACATCGATGAGAGAGAGACATCGATCAGCCGCCTCCTGCACGCCCCCTACTGGGAATGTGCCCGCAACCAAGGTACATGCCCTTGACCGGAATCGAACCTGGGACCCTCCAGTCCTCAGGCCGACGCTCTATCCACTGAGCCACACCGGTTTCGGCCTAATGTTGTTTGGAGATTCAAACCCTAGACTGTAAGGGCAGACACCTTTTACTGGCACGTCCCTCTTCCTCCGCAGCGGGGAGCAGAGCTGGCAGCAGTGACAGTCCTGCTCTTGTCCCTGGCAGGCACAGAGCTGCGAGTGTGACACTGCACGTGTGCAAGGTCCTTTTAACTCTCCCTCAGGGCTCCGTTTCAGGGAGAGCCGCGTGTCTTATGAGCGTTGTGTATTTTTAGCTGGGAGGTCGGGGACATTTTCAAGTGATCCTTTATCCTTTGGCTTTGTCCTCTGTGAAGCGTGCAGACCAGTGTCCTGGCCACCTGTAGGGAGTGTGTCGGGGCTGTCCTGTCACTTGGACTTCTGTGTTTTCACCGTATTTCTATAGAAAGCCTTTGGATCAGTTCTGAATGGAGTAGAATATAATAAATAAATTCACAGAATAAGCTGTGAGTGGCTTAGACAAAGTGGGAAACGTAGCAGTTGTTTTTATTTTGATTTTTAAAAAATATATTTTATTGATTCTTTACAGAAAGGAAGGGAGAGGGGTAGAAAGTCAGAAACATCGATGAGAGAGACATCGATCAGCTGCCTCCTGCACGCCCCCTACTGGGGATGTGCCCGCAACCAAGGTACATGCCCTTGACTGGAATCAAACCTGGGACCCTTCAGTCCGCAGGCCGACTCTCTATCCACTGAGCCAAACTGGTCTCGGCTTATTTTGATTTTTTTTTGAGGAGGGTTAAATTGTGCCTTTTAGTATGAACCAAAGTGTTTTTTTTTAATTGTTGTAAAATATATGTAACATAAAATGGACCATTTTAACAACTTTTAGTTGTGAAATTCAGTGGCATTAAGTCCATTTGCTGTGTTGTGCAACCATCATAACTATCCATCTCCAGAATTTTTTCGTCTTCCCAAATTGACTCTCTGAACTCTTTCATCTCTAACTTCGCATTCTGCCCTCCCCACTGCTCCTGGCAAATACTGTGCTGTTTTCTCTCTCTCCGAATTTGACTGCTCTGTATCTAATATAAGTGGAATCATACAATATTTGTCTTTTAAAATGATTTTTAATTTCATTTCCTCTTTTAGGAATTAGCTTTAAATAAGGGTAAAAATTAAAATTGGGTGAAATTTGAACCTTACCTCTAAATTTTATTTTGGGGGGAGTATTTTACCCTTATAATATTTCACTTACTTCTTACCTTACCAATAGCTGCTGTTCTCTTCTCTCTTTGGACCCCGGTTCTGGAGGTTCATTCCAGGACTGTTTCTCCCATTCTTCTGGACTTGCAGTTCATTATATATTTTAGTGTTGTATCCAAGAATAATTGGTAGTGGTTTCACCTGGGTTTTTAGGAGAGTTGAAGCCTTTTTAGTCATGTATGCTAGAGGACTGTTATAATGATAACTCAGAAAGCTCTAGAGCAGTGGTTCTCAACCTGTGGGTCGCGACCCCTTCGGGGGTCGAACGACCCTTTCATAGGGGTCGCCTAAGACCCTTGGAAAATGCAGATATTTACATCACGATGCATCACAGTAGCAAAATTTCATGGTTGGGGGGTCACCACCACATGAGGAACTGTATGCAAGGGTCGCGGCCTTAGGAAGGTTGAGAACCACTGCTCTAGAGTGTTTTATAGAGCCTTCCAGATTGAAGTCTATAAAAATGTTATTTACCTTGAACGTGATCCATAGGAGACAGTCCTTTATATCATTCCTTTGGAATAAGGAATTGTGCATATTAAATATATTTTTTCTCAAATTCTATAAGACTTTTTCCATCTAAAATGTCTGAAATTTACCCCTTGCTCTCCACCTGTTTTGTCATTGCAAAGACTTTGTGCTTGAAATAGGCCATGAAGAGGCACGATAAACATTGGTATCTAGAGCATATCAGAAAACACTGTTTGGTGTATTCTTCTACATTTTCTAATTTTCTTTTCTTTTTTTCCCAGACTCCCTCGAGCCCACTTATCAGCAGCTTCAAAAAATGAAACTGGACAAGAGTCCCTTCGTGGTGGTGTCTGTGGTGGGGCAGGAGCTGCTGACAGCCGGCCATCACGGGGCCTCTGTGGTTGTCTTGGAAGCGGCTCTGAAGATCGGCACCTGCAGCCTCAAGCTGAGGGGCTCCGTGTTCTCTGCGCTGAGCAGCGCGTACTGGTCTCTGGGGAACACCGAGAAGAGCACGGGGTACATGCAGCAGGACTTGGATGTGGCCAAGACCTTAGGTAGAGTATGCTTCTCTCCTTGGTTTCGGTGCAGGGAGGAAATACGCTGGCTCACCTGCCATAAATGGGAGCAACGTGTGCCATGAAAAGCCAGCGTCTCTAGAGCTGTGGTTCTCAACCTTCCTAAGGCCTCGGCCCTTTAAGACAGCTCCTCACGTGGTGGTGACCCCCAACCATAAAATGATTTCCGTGGCTACTTCATTGCTGCTGTTATGAACTGTAATGTAAATATCTGATAGGCAGGATGTATTTTCATGGTTACAAATGGAACATCATTAAAGCATAGGGATTAATCACAAAAACAATATGTAATTGTATATTGTGAAATATTTCTTTCTAATTACAAATAAGTGAAATTTTGTCTTGAATCGTGGTGTAGCATGGGCAACAGTCTTCCTATGACAACAGTAAACTACATTGCTACACCGCTGAGCGGTGTGTTGGTTCCTAAGACCATGGGAAATAGGTGTTTTCCGATGGTCTTAGGCGACCCCTGTGAAAGGGTCGTTCTACCCCCAAAGGGGTCGTGACCCACAGATTGAGAACCGCTGCTCTAGAACATTCTTCATTTTAGGGTTCTTAGGTCTTTACGGCTTTTCGTATAACAGCTACCAAGGTTCCAAAAGGCCAAGAGATGTGAATTAACATACTCATTGCCTTCCTCAGAGATGTGGGTCCACAGATACAATATCCCAGATGGAAGTACTGGTGGGCGAATCTTTCATCTGAATTTTAATTTTTGCCTGCATGAGGATGTGGCATCATTTCATTGGTGGAGACAGTACAGTGATGTCATTAAGAGTGTGGACAAGGAGCCAGCCTGCTTTGCTACTTACTAGCAGGTTGACCTTCAGCGAATCGCCTAAGCTCTCTGCGCTGCCATTTCCTCATTTGGAAAATAAGTGTGGCTCATGCTTATGATGATGGTTATTGGGATTATTCGATGACTTGCAGGAGTGCAGTAAAAGCAGGGATATGGTGACCCTGCCATTAAGTATACTTGATACGGTGACTCTACCATTGGCATACTTGTAAAGAACCAGTATGTTATAGTAGGTTTGGAGTCAAATGACTGAACCAACAAGCTGATGTTTGTTCAGAACCAAGAATCATTAGCAGGGCAGTGAAGTGACTCAAATAGCAGCTGGTTTGTGTCAAGGTCTTTAACCTCTCATTTCCAGGACACTTACGCCCCTGACTACAGTTGTCTGACAACAATCATAGTTGTTAGCCAGAGACGTAAATTCTAGGCCCATAACCTCCCACAAAGAGTCTTACAGAAGAAGACAATACTTTCTAGAAGAAGGCAGGCGAAATCTTAGCTAGTAGGTCTGTGGCTCTGAAATGAAGATGGCCATTATATATGAAAATAATGCCACTGTATATTTCTTTCCACCCAATCAGGTGACCAGACAGGAGAATGCCGAGCTCATGGGAACCTAGGCTCTGCATTCTTCTCCAAAGGAAACTACCGGGAGGCGCTCACTAACCACAGGCATCAGTTGGTGCTCGCCATGAAACTCAAGGATCGAGAGGTAGGAAGTTGACCTGTAGACCCAACCTTTTTTTAAAAAATATGGAGTCTGTACCTTAAAATATTACTCTCAGAAGTGAATAATTATTGCTCCTATCTTTCATCATCAGCCAGGTATTGGACATCTATCATGTGTTGACCTCAGGATCTAACAACTTGGTCAAATGCCTTGTTCTGATTCTCTTCAAATGCGCTGTGGAGTAGATATATGTAAAATTAGCAAAAATATATCGGCATGATATATTCATTTAAGAAGCACACATTTCTCTTTATTTGAGATGGAGTATTATTATTGCAAACACTTCGCCTAGTTTCTTGGGTGGGTTTTTAACTCAGGTGGTAGATGCATATTAAGTCTGATCGAGAGATCTGAATTGTAATGATAAAGAAATATCATCCTGCTCTTTACTAGGGAAATGAAATGTAATATTCTCGGGTACTTGATATCTAGTAGATGTGACATGATGAGAAAGTGCCTACAGCGTGGAGAGAGGCGGGGTTTTGGGTGAGATAGATCCAAATTTGAATTCCTGCTCTAGTGCTATCTGTCCCAGTGCAATAGAAATCTGGGTATAACTTTTGAATCCCCAAAACCTTAACTGTAGTTGTCCCTCAGTATCCACAGGGGATTGGTTTCAGCACCATTCACTGCTACTGCAGCGATGCTTAAGTCTCTTACATAAAATGGCATAGGAACTGCATACAGCCAGCTCTCCCCACCCAGGGGTTGAGAAAGACAGTATTTTCCATGTGTGGTTGGTTGAATCCACTGATGTGAAACCCAGGGAGGCTGAGTGCTGACTGTATTTCGATTGAAAAAATCCACAGGTTTGTGGGCCCACAAAGTTTACACCCAGCATGTTCAAGGGTCGACTCTATTTTGCTATTGAAATAAAATATGGGAAACTGCCCTTTGAAGTAAAAATTAACCACTGTGGCCAAAGCTGGTTTGGCTCAGTGAATAGAGCATCGGCCTGTGGACTGAAAGGTCCCAGGTTCGATTCCGGTCAAGGGCATGTACCTTGGTTGCGGGCACATCCCCAGTGCGGGGTGTGCAGGAGGCAGCTGATCGATGTTTCTGTCTCATCGATGTTTCTAGCTCTCTGTCCCTCTCCCTTCCTCTCTGTAAAGAAATCAATAAAATATATTTTTTTAAAAATTAACACTGTGAATACTATGACTGATGAGAATACCAAGCTTCATCTTTCTGCCTCTTGCACCTTTGGCTATAATACCTTTAACATTTTTTCTTGAATAACAAGATAGCTGCCTTAAAACACTTTGTCCATTTACCTTAAAGAGCAATATGTGTGATACTTTCTCCATAGGATTTTTTATTCTAACTTTCTATTTGCTTTAATGGTTTCAAAATTAATTTCAGATGTCCATGGAGACCTCCCTGTGAGCTAATATTAATTGTCAGAAGAATACATAAATTATCCTGTACTAGAGATGTTCTCTATTCAGGGAATCTGATATGCAAATATGCTGATGACTGAAGTTTTTTTTATTAGTCTGATTTCTCCCCTGAGTTTCATATTTCTTTATTCACCTGCTTCCTGGACACTCACCTTCAATTCAGTGTTCTTGACCTAGTACTCAATCTGTCCCCACTTCTGTATTCACCCTTATTCTGTTGACCCCACTACCTCACTCTCATGTTTGGTTGGTTACTGCATTCTCTTTTTTCTAGAATAAAAACCTCTTTTCTAGTTCTTTCCTTCTGCCATCTATTCCCTGAACATTGGCAGTAAGTAGCTTTCTCTTGGAACTTTTCACACGTTTAAAAGCTCTCCTACAAGCAAGGCAGAAATGGTGTCTACCATTTGGGACTATGAGAGTAGCTTGAAATTGCTGCCAAAAGTAATTTCTTTCATTTGGTCGAGAGTGTGAACTTAGATATTAGACAAACCTGGACTTGAACTCTGGCTTGGCTACTGGGTAATGTGTGACCCTTAAAATTACATAACTCTTCTTAGTATGATGAACATGTGAGTTGTTTCCTATTTTTTGCAATTATGGAAAAGGTGTTATAAACATTCACACACACACATATACATATACATATAACATATACACTAGAGGCCCAGTGCGTGGGATCCTTCAGTCTGGCCTGCGGGGATTGGGCTGAAACGGGCTCTCTGACATCCCTCCAAGGGTCCTGGATTTCGAGAGGGTGGTTCTCAGGTGACACACCTTCTCTCTGGTTCTGGGTGTGTCACCCAAGAACCACAGCTGCCAAGTCACCGGTGCTTGCTCGGCAGTTCTTGCGTTGAGCATCTGCCTCCTGGAGGTCAGTGCGCGTTATATCTACTGGTCTACTGGTTAATGGTCGGCCAGTTGGCTGGTTGCTATATTCAGGGAATCTGATATGCAAATATGCTGATGACTGAAGTTTTTTTTATTAGTCTGATTTCTCCCCTGAGTTTCATATTTCTTTATTCACCTGCTTCCTGGACACTCACCTTCAATTCAGTGTTCTCTCTCTCTCTCTCTCTCTCTCTCTATATATATATATATATAGAGAGAGAGAGAGACATAGGCACTTGTATCTGTTAAGTATTTGGTCATATATATATTTATATTTATTAGATTTTATGAGCTTTTCAGACTAGTTGTACCAAGTTATGTCAGCAGCAGTGTAAGGGATTTTTAAGCTCTAATAAAAAATAAAGAAATATTTTTAAATAAAAAATAAAAAAATATGGAAGCACACACGTCTGAGTAAATAACCGTATGTGTAGCTAGATGAAGGAAGTGATTCTAATAGTAACTACTTTGCTTTTTGTTGTAAAAATTAAATTAGTTTATATAAGGTGCTTGCTTAGAATAAGGATTCAAAAAAGGTGCTATTATTATAATTGTCATCATTTAATGATTCATAAGAAAGCTGCATATGCCTATATCATATCAGCTTTTATTTTAGTGTAAAATTGTTTTCGCCAGATAGTCAAGTAAACGAGGCACGTTGGGAAAAAGTGCTGTTTATTTTGTTAGATAGCTTTGCATACCTCTTGTCACACTGGAGTATGTAAATATTTTAATTTGTGAAACCTGTTTGAACTCTGCCCTGATTCTAATTTCTTCCCCATCCAGTCGATTACCTTCTAAAATTTGTTCTGCTCATGTAATTTTCCTGCTTAAAAGCTGTTAACAGTTTTCTGTTGCCTCCAGAATAAAGGCCAAACCCCTTTATAACTTTCATTTCGCACTATTCAGTTGTGCTTACTGTTTACCTGTTTGTAATGGTGGTCTCTGCAGGGAAAGGAGAATTTTTATATTCTCATTCATTCATTGATCCATTTACTCAACATATGTTTACTGGGTACTGACTGTGCTTCAGGTGCTGTAATGATTTTGAGTATAAAGATGAAGTTGCTATGCCCTTAGCCAGTTTGGCTCAGTGGATAGAGCATCGGCCTGCAGACCAAAGAGTCCCGGGTTCGATTCTGGTCAAGGGCACATACCTTGGTTGCAGGCTTCTTTCCGGCCGGGGCTCTGGTCAGGGCTCATGCAGGAGGCAACCCATCAATGTGTTTCTCTCACAGGGATGTTTCTCTCTGTCTTTCCCTCTCTCTCCCACTCTCCCTAAAAATCCATGGAAAAACATCCTCAGTGAGGATTAGCAGCCACACAAAAGATGAATATGCCATTGTTCTTGCCCTCAAGGAGCTCAGATCTTCTGGAACCTCCTGTGGAGCTCAGGGCAGTGCTGATAAATGCTTTTCAGCCGGGAGGGAAACACGGGGGGCTTACCTCGGGGAAGAGTTCACCCCTCCTGCATTCTTGTGAAAGGCGGTCTTTGTTTCCTCAGAGCCGAGGAAGAAGTTTATGAAGCCCAGTAGTAAGTGTCAACAAGCTTACTCTTTTTTTTTTTTTGCACTTACTTTGCTATCAGTAACTAAAATCTACACTTAATATTCTGATAATGCCTCCCACAGAAAAGACCTTTTAACCATGAAATTCATTTGTTGTGATACCGAAGACTAAAGGCACATCATAAGCGCGATCAATTTACGAGGCCTGCAGGTTTATAGGAATAGTTACTGACCCAAAGTAAAGACTACTTGACTTGGTGCGAAAACTGAGCCTTCTGGGTTTTCTTTAGGATGTGGCTCCAGGAAATTCATTAGATGGTTTGCGATGACATCATCCTGACCATAGTACTTGCTCCAGAAGCAAGGCTATTTTTCTTGGACCTTGTCGCAGACATTTTCTACACCGTGTATATTAATATATTAGCAGTGCTAATATGAAATCCACACAAAGGTTTATGGGGTGTGTGTGTGAGAGAAAGACAAGAGAGACAGACACGGAGAGGAGGGATGGAGTGAGATGGTGGTTTTACTTCCAGCAGGACGGGAGCGTGGGTTTTACAGGGCGAAAAGCATTCCATTCTCCCGGAGACCCGTGTCCTCACAGCGAGGATCAAGTTCAGGAAGGGAGGTGTGTATCACAGGCTTCTGAGGAACCAGTAAGATGGTTCAACCGTACCCAACCCTTCAGATCACGGAAGACTGAGGAGTTTGGAAAGCATACAGGGTGAAGAAAGAAGCTAGGATGTCAGTTTTTTTAGGATTTTTTTATTATGCTCTTCGTATTGTAAGTCAGGTGAGCCAGATCTTTGGGCCTGTGATGCATAATGGAGTGCTCTCTTTCTCCTACTGATAAAATAGTCATTACTTCAGACGAACTTGCACCCCCAGTGAGTGTGTGTATGTGTGTGTGTGTGTGTGTGTGTGTATGTGCGCATGTGCGCGTGCAGTTGTCCCTTCTTATCTGTGGTTTTGCTTTCCATGGCTTCTTTAACTGTAGTCAACCGCGGTCCACAAATATTAAATGGAAAATTCCAGAAAGAAGCAATCAGTAAGTTTTAGACGCATGCCGATCTGAGTAGCATGGTGAAATCCAGAGCAAGCATTTGCGTTTCAGGAATGGATTTTTAGATGGTCTGACAGACTTCAGTAATTTTCCAGAGAAATGCTGGGCTACACCAAAAGCCTTCTGCGTGATCATACACGTGGCATCATTGTTAGGGACCGAACTGAACCAGGAGCTTGCGAAGAGATTTGAGCACAAAGAATCAAAACTAAAGGATTCCGAACCAGATAAAATCTGACAGGTTGGCGACTGCAGCGTTATCTCAGGTCTTGAGTGCGATTGTTGCTAAAGTTACTGATGACAATCTCTAATGCTAGCTGCTTTGGTTACAGTGTGACGGGTGGCAGGCTGCTCTGACAGAACAGCTTCTGGATTAACTTACCCTTTCTAGATTTTTAACTCGGGACTTAACTATTCTGGAGACCATGGAAACTTGGAGAAACTGTAGCAAATTGGTGGTATTCCTGCTTTATAGATGGTAAAATTAAAGCTTAAAGAGGGGTGGGCTTTAGGCCACACAGCGTGTGTCAGGATCATGTTTTGGAAAACAAGATGAAATATGTTCTGCTTGCTCCTTGGAATCGAATTGTTGGTATAAACCATTAATCCTTGCTGAAACGAAGCCAGTGTGTGTCCAGCTTTGAAACAGATAATTTCCACAACACAGGCAGCAACAAAAAACACACTTCCCTGCAGTCCATTTTAATTTGGTGAGGACATCGCCGAGGTTTGTTTCATTCTACGTCCTTGTGGGCGAGAACAATTAAAATCTGATGAGAATAGATTGTCAGGACAATGCCTTTCCCATCTACTGCTACAGATGATACAAATTAGGAATCCTTTCTTATTTTCAGTTTTAGTTCCCTGTGAAAAAAACAGTCTGTTTTCAAAGTGGTAATCAGAATCTTTTATTCTTCCTGAATAAAAGTACTTTCCTCTAATTACCATAAAACTTGTATTGATTTCAAAGTTCTTCTGTTCTCCAGAGAAATTACATCCCAAAGAAATGATCACTGAATTGCTTATTGCTTTCATTCCTTAATCCGCGTTCTTCTGCCGACTCGCTAAGCAGGTGTCCACTGGTTTCGGTGGGTATGTTAGTGCATATCTTTGGGCCTTTCCTGGAAGAGAGAGGTTGAGAGTGCCAGGAGTCTTCTAAACGTTACCATTTCAAGCTCTGATAACTCTTTACTAGTTAACCAGTTGGTTAAATTAACTCTTGCTATTTAGAATTTGTAATCATTGATGGAGCCTACATTTTTACCTTTTAACTATCTTTTAGGAGGTTTTACTAGGCAAATTCTAAATAGCAAGAGGCTCACATGATTACAGGATGACTAGAATCCTTAAGATAATAACATTCCCCAAATCTCTGGAAATATTAGGCATGTCAGAAATTAAGTGTGCTGATCGGAATGTATAAGCGGAGCATGGGCTAAGATCCAATAGACTTTGGTTGAGTCCTCACTCACACTTAACTAGTTGTGTGACTTTGAACAAGTTACTGAAGCTTCTTTACTCTAAGCCTCACTTTCCTAACCATAAAATAGTGGTGATATGTAATAAAACAGTAAGCACAGCTGGGCATAGAGCATGTGGCTGGTTAGTCAGTGAGTATTAATTGTCACGAGAGTCAGTGTCAACAGCCTCATCATCTGCGTTATCATCCTCTAGCCATGAAAGCTTTTAGAGATGCTCTAGTGACTATGTACACTGGACAGTATCATAACCACCTACTTATATATTCAAATATTATTGCTAATTCAGATCCATCTCTTTCCTAGAAAGGGAGAAAGGGTGATTGTGAATCATCCAAATACTGCTTGTTCTTTAAAAAAAATATATATATATTCTTACTGCTTTCAGAGAGGAAGGGAGAGAGACAAACATTAATGATGAGAGAGAATCATTGATCAGCAGCCTCCTGCACACCCTTTTACTGGGGATGGAGCCCACAACCTGGTTCATAGGTCAGCGTTCAACCACTGAACCACACTGGCCAGGCTGCCGTTTCGTTTTTATTTGCGAAAAGTGAAACATAAGTAATGGAAATAGGTAAATAGGAAAGGGAATTAATGGGGAATAAATATTGCGTGACACTTGACATTTATCCGTATAAAAGCCACTTTTACCGCGTGCTTTGCTTTGATTTAAATGACAAAATGTGATCGGTGCTTGATGACCATCTGGAAGCTAATTCTGGTGGTGCTTTGGGTTCTCAGCTTCTCCAGACAGAGTGCATTTGTTAGGCACTGTCTGATCCAGGGATTACCGCTACTTAATAGGATCGCCAGAGCCATCATTTTATGGGCTTGTGACTCTTCCCATCCTTCTCTGTTTTGTTTTAGAATGAATGTAGCCCACGGAATGCCATTTCTAAGACTTGCTTTTTTTTAAAATGCAGTTTTAGGGTTCAAACGTTTCCCCCGTGTGTCTCACTTGGTCTTTTGCCTTTTGCTTTTTCTCACAAGAATTAAAGAAATAATAAACGAAGATAGGTAAGGTAAGCAACAGGAAAGAAATCAACAATTTCTTTATATACGGGCCTGGGGACACATAAGAATTCTAGAAACTGGCCCAGCCAGCGTGGCTCAACCTCTCAACCAGGAGGTCACGGTTCAATTCCCGGTCAGGGCACCTGCCTGGGTTGTGGGCTCCATCCCCAGTGTAGGGAGTGCAGGAGGCAAGCTGATCAATGATTCTCTCTCATCTTTGATGTTTCTATCTCTCTCTCCCTCTTCCTTCCCCTCTGAAATAAACAAACAAAAAAAATCTTTAAAAAAAAGAAAAAGAGATTTTAGAAAGAGAATTTTAGAGATGGAATGGAGTTGGGGAGATCTCATTTTATTTTATTTTAATTTAATTTAATTTATTTTGGCAGAGATTTCTTTTTTTTCTTTCTTTTTAAAAAAATATATTTTATTGATTTTTTTACAGAGAGAAAGGGAGAGAGATAGAGAGTTAGAAACATCGATGAGAGAGAGACATCGATCAGCCACCTCCTGCACACCTCCCACTGAGGATGTGCCCGCAACTAAGATACATGCCCTTGACCGGAATCGAACCTGGGACCTTTCAGTCCGCAGGCCGATGCTCTCTCCACTGAGCCACACGGGTTTTGGCAAGAGATGTCATTTTATAGAAGAAGAAACCGGGGCACAGGGTCGTCCCTGTAGCGGAGTAAGAGTAGGTTTGGAACTCGTCTGCAGGCCCTTCTGACTCCTGATCAGTGTCCTTATCCTTGATCCCTGCTCTCCCGCATGTGTTTCCTTCCGCCTCAAAGCCAGGATGCTCTGGTACTTCTCATGGTGCATCCTGGGCTGTTTCCCCTGTTCTAATTATAGAGATTGCTGTCATGTTCCTATTTGAGATCTCTGTTTATCTCGGTTATTAAAAGTAAGCTTATAAGAAAAACACATGGTTCCCACCCCCACCCTCAGCATACCGTTTTATAAATATCTTTCTTTAACACCACTCTGTTTCCCAGCTTTTTCCCTGACTCGCATCGATTCAGAGTCGGTCTTTCTGAAAGCTTCACCCCACAGTACCATGTAGAAGGGCATCGAATACATTTGGCATTTCTTCATGCGATGCCTTGTTCCCATCCTGAGCTGTTTTATTGCCTTACAGAAATTAGTAGTGGTCCATTATGCAAGAAATCAAAAACTCACCCCCCCAACCCCCGCCCCCCAAGACAGTGTTGTTAGACGTAGCTAAACAAGTCTGGCAAGAACGGGCAGTGCACAAAAATAACTTTAAAGAACAAAGCTGGGGAGACTGTTGAGAGACCGCAAGGACTCAAAAGCAGAAATGAGGAGGAAAACGGAGACAGCAAGGCAGTCTGTTTCTTGTTGGGCAGACTCCCGGAGGGACCCTGCATTCAAATCCTCGTGCCCGTGGCGTTTGCGTCCTCAGCTTCCAGCGGCCGCCGGTCCCACAGAGACCCGACCGTGTGCAGTGCGGTGCCTTCATCCCCCCGGCCGCTCGCCGCCTCCTATTACAGCGCCACGTTTAAAAATAGCAGGGAAATGAGGGAAAATCATAAACTGGCTTTCCTGAAATTAGTGCTTGCGTGAAAGCCCATTGCCAGCGAACAGCTCTCAGAAGGCCCTGTACTGCCAGCAGGCCGCTGGCTGTTGGCAGCGCTCAGGCATTCACTGGCCAGCACATCGAGACCCAAATTGGGCGCTTTATTAAAGATAGGGTGTCTTTGCCTCCTGAGCGTGAGTGTAAAGAGGTGGTTTTTGGTTTTTTTTTTAAGTAATAGGAAGTAGATCAGAAAAATATCGTAATAAATACATATTACTCTTTCTTGCCAACCTCGAAAAATAGACATGAAATAACTTTGAAGAAGAAATATTACCGTTTTTCTCCAAAAGACTGGTTAAGTGAAGGGTGTCCCAAGAGCTGACTTCTAAGAAAGCAGATGCATCGGTAAAGAATGCCGCCATAGCAGAAACCCAGCTCCTCGTTGATCTGGAGGTGGGAAAAGAGCAGGAGTTGGGCATGAAGGCCTGGGGAGGATCATTGCATTTCCCATTAACTGCGTCCTGGTGGAAGATCTGGAATTCTCATTACCACTTGAAAGGAAAACGGATTCTTTTGAGAATCAGATATTTTCAAACCAGTATGTCACAGGGCCTGCTCTGGTTCAGCGGTTTTTGCTACCGAGTATGCATTCCCATATATGTCATTAACGCAGAGGAGTTTGAAGTGAGCCTGCCTTTCCAGGATGTGTTTCAGAAGCCTGGGCGGAAAGATGCTTGACCTGGCCTCATGAATAGGTCTTTTAAAAGGACTTGTGTTGGTTTTCACCCCGCCCTGTCTCTGCTGGGGAAGTTGTAGTCTCCATTTGATTTTTCACAGAGAGGAAGGGAGAGGGACAGAGAGTCAGAAACATCGATGAGAGAGAGACATCGATCAGCTGCCTCTTGCATGCCCCCTACTGGGGATGTGCCCGCAACCAAGGTACATGCCCTTGACAGGAATCGAACCTGCGACCTTTCAGTCCGCAGACCGACGCTCTATCCGCTGAGCCAAACGGGTTTCGGCTGGATTGCATTTCTTTGTCGTAACCTTGTTTCTAGCCGTCTGCGAAAGAATGAGCTGGCGGATTTCAGTACCAACACTGTCAGTGGGCTCTTCTAGTGAGAAGCTCGGTTAAATCTGAAAAGTTGGATCGGCTGAAACCGGTTTGGCTCAGTGGATAGGGCATCGGTCTGCGGACTGAAAGGCCCCAGGTTCGATTCCGGTCAAGGGCATGTATCCTGGTTGTGGGCACATCCCCAGTAGGGGATGTGCAAGAGGCAGCTGATCGATGTCTCTTTCTCATCGATATTTCTAACTCTCTATCCCTCTCTCTTCCTCTCTGTAAAAAAATCAATAAAATATAATTAAAAAAAATAAAAATAAAAAGTTGGATCGGCATTCAGAGCGTTCATTTTAGGTAAACTCTTCACTAGGGCTGCAGGGCCAGCCCCTTAACCTGGTCCATATACCCCTTGCTTTTTAATCTCTTGACTGTACCGAGTGTGCATCTCCATTCTAAATGGGGAAAAAGGAGTCTGTTCTGGATGGTGCACTGGCTGCGGCGTGCCCCTTAGGTTTACATCAGGTAAATTACCTGCTATTAAACTTTGAAAACGTCCTTAAAGGATTTCACTGCCGCCCAGCAGCTCTAGTCCCAAAGGACTAGATCCCTGTCCTGTGTCTTATATAGGAATGTGGGCTATAAATCATTTTATTTTATTTTTAAAATATATTTTATTGATTTTTTACAGAGGGAAAGGGAGAAGGATAGAGAGTTAGAAACATCGATGAGAGAGAGAGACATCAACCAGCCGCCTCCTGCACGCCCCCTACTGGGGATGTGCCTGCAACCAGGATACATGCCCTTGACCTGAATCGAACCTGGGACCTTTCAGTCCACAGCCCGACGCTCTATCCACTGAGGCAAACCGGTTTCGGCGGATATAAATCATTTTAGAGAGACTGCAAAAAACAATTACTGAAGTCTTGAGCAAAGACATTTGCATTTAGAAACTATAATGATGTGATTGGCTTTATCTAGAGAATGCCTATTTCTGGTTAGGCACTACAGGTTTAACTCGTGTGTGCTGATTGGACAGCAGGATTCACAGTACTGCTTAATGTCCATGATGATCTCCCTCTGGAGAACTGAACGTATTTTATGTTTCAGCACATTCACTGCTTTGACTCTCAGACATCCTGTTTTTTCTTGATATACTTTCTTTCTCTTGGTTACAGAAAGAAGTGGTCCTGGGTAAAGGATCACCAGAAAGCAATGATTGAGTCTCCCTCCCACCAAATTTCAGATATTTTCTCTTGCCTTGTTCCCATGTGCCCTGGCACCTACCTGTGTTAGTGTCCTGAATAGCTATCCAAAGGAATGGCTTTCCCGGCTTATAAAGTTTTTCTAGATTGATATGCCAAGATTACACTTCGGAACGCTGGAGAAGCCTTTCCAGGAAATAGAAATAGAAATCGAAATCCAGCTGCTTTTCCTTCTCTCTAGAAACCAGTGTTTCTGTGTGGTTTGCCACCAGCTTCTTTGCAGAGATAGAATTAAAAATCATAGGAACTGGAAATAGGAAAGATACTGTAGGTCATGTAGCCTCGCATCTAATGGTATTCTGCTAATCCCTCAGATGCCCACAGAAAGTCAACTATTATACAAGATAATCGTGTCCAATGACTATAACTTGGCAACGCAATATCCCGACCTTCTGATTTTGAGTTTAAAAGTTGTAAAATAGGTAAAGCCCCATAGTTGATGCAACTCCACTAAAATCTAAATGCTTCAAAACCTTCATTCGGATACACACAGCGCATAGCATCACTGGGGTGTGGTCCTGTAGTCAGCCATTCTGGTGGGATTTGGCTTTTATAGGGTTAATGAGAACACAAATGTCACATGCTTAATAATTGTGTATATCAGTTTTCTGTTGCTATAGTAACGCCGCATGAAAAAACAACCACAAAACCGCAGGGGTTTACAACAATACCCATTTATTTTTGCTTCCATATCTCTGGTCAGAGCCAGGCTCGGTGGGCCTTACATACGTGCAATTAGCTGAGGTTGGCGGTGGCTGGATCTTCCCTGATCTTGTCCCGCCTTTCTCATGTGGGTGAGACTTCCTCTAGGACAGCCGTGGGGCACGCTGGGCATTCTCTGATCCTGAAGACAGAGGGGCAAGTGCTTGGCCAGCTTCTGCTTGCATCGCATTTGCTAACATGGTATGGGACTAAGCATTTGAACTTGACTTAGCCAGAGTCAGCACCACATCCTCAATAGGGGATGTGAAGAAGGACAGCTTTCAATGCGATCACTCTACCACAGTCTGGTGGCTTAATTATCTCATCAGTGAGCATGACTGAAAACGATACACCCAGGTTGTAAATACTTTAATGTGCATTGTTTTCTATTTAATTCCTTTTGAGGAAACAATGAATTTGTCCTTCCCCCCCCAAAAAAAAGACGGGACAAAGGGTGACTAGAATCAGTTTCCCTGCTACTTTCACCTTTTTGTTTCCATTTAATTCCCACAAAAACCCACAAGAAGAGTTATTTTATTCACTAATAATTATTATTATCTCTGAAATATCTGGACTGCCTCACCTCTAGCTGGGTGCTATTGAAAAAATGTTGATGAGAACGTTTCAAGGCCGTTTCTGCCCTAAGATTTGTCTGATTCACTGGTTACCGCATCGGTTTTCTGAGTATATGTCTCATTTACTGTGTTATCTTGGCCAAAATGACTGACTGTCTGTTTCCACATTATTCTCTCTGTTATTTTTGTCTTGTTCTAAGAATTTGAAGGAATTTTTTTCATTTAAAATTTTATTTTTCAATTACAGCGTATAGTCAGTTTTACGTTTTATTAGTTTCAGGCGTACAGCATAGTGGCGGGACAGTTATGTCTGTACAAAGTGGTCCCCTGATATTTCAGGCACCCACCTGACTCCACACAGGGTATTGCCGCGGTATTGACTTTGTTCCGATGCTTTGCTTTATATCCCTGTTATATTTTATGACTGCCAGTTTGTACTTCTTAATCCCTTCACCTTTTCACCCCGTCCTTCAACCCCTCCTCTCTCTGGCCATCTGGTGGTCTGTTTCTCTGCACCGGCGAGTCTGTTTTTGCTCGTTTGTTTGTTTTGATCTTTAAATTCCGCATATATGTGAAACCGAGAGTTTCAAGTTGATAAATAAGTTGATGCAGGTCAGTTAACAACAACCTAGCATGGGAGATGATGTTTTGAGAAGCGCTTTCTGGTCATTTAGCAAAACCGTAATATCATTAACAATCGCTACGATTTATGAAGCTTTTTGTATCCCACGGGATACATGCATTTTCTCCTCTCATCCGTACAGTAGCCCCGGAAGTAGGGAATATCCGGAAATTCCGGGTGCTTCCCTGAGGAAACATTTCAGTAGGTGATGGGGTACCCGCCTCTTCTCACTTCTTTCTTCCACAAAGACTGATGGGGAGGGAGTGGATTCATGAGCAGTGAGCCATTTGAAAAGTTATAATCACTAGTTCCTAATGTATGCCCCAAAATAGCAAAGGATGGACACGTGGTCTGCATGAACTCACAAAAGACGTTTGCTTGAAATTACAATTGAGCAACACATCGGCCTTTCAGTTCCATTAATTGTGTAATTGGTGCAAGTTGCTAATAATGATTTCTCAAAGCCACATTTTAAATATGGGCCCAGGATATATAGATAGATGTTGAACCATCTCTTTTAAGCTATTTGTGAAATGCCTGTTGCAGATTCTCTTTGACAAATAATGTGTATTTACATATTGTCTTATTTTTTTAAGAGGCTCCTGGGTGAAGTAGATTATCTTGTTGAAATCACCATTTTGTAGGTAGAAAAAAGAATATTGGTAGTTTCCTATGTTTTGACTTAATATTCAGTACTGTTGTCTGTGAGATAAAATGAGGAATACATCACTCAGAAGTCACTAGAGATATTTTCATCCTTGACCTTTCTCTTAAACTTCAAACCCGTATTTCTGACTTCCTTCCCTTCAACCCTTCCAGCCTGGGTCATAGTCACCTTCAGTTCATCAGGTCGAAGCCCAGGCCTTCATCTCTTCTCCCTTCTGAGCGAGCTCTCTGGTTCCCCTGGTGTCATGCTAGCCTCTCTCATCCTCCACAGTGAAGGCCGTCCTCAGGCCCTGTCCACGCCGACACACACGAGCACACACAGGCTGATACATAGCACACATATGCAACATATGTGTATCTGTTTATAGCTTTTAAATATCCTTTGCTTCCTTTCCAAGTGACCCTCATCGTCTTCCCCTGAACGCATTTAAATTTTTTTGCTTATTTCTAGTATGTTCCACAAATGGTGGAAAGCACAACCATCTCTGAGTCGGTCCTTTTGCCTTCCCACTGTCTCCTTTGGACCCGTTTCCCCTAAGACTTCAGAGCAGAATGTCCGAGCGCACATCTCCCAGTGACCCCACAAATCAGAGCCTCATCGCATTAGCCCGGGCCCTTCCTGATTCAGCTCCTGATTGCCTTTCCAGCATCGTTTCCGACCATTCTGTTTGTGGGTCCTCTCTTCCAGCCGGAACTAACCTCCTACTCTTTCTGTCCTGAGATCCAGCCTGAGATTAAGCTTCCTCCTCTCTGCTCAGCGTTCTCTAAATGCTGCGTCAACATCATCTCCTGCCAGAGAGACTCCGAGGAGGGCTTAATGAAAAACATTATGTACCCCGGGCTCATTGATCTATCAACATCACTCCATTAAGTATACAAAGTACTACATTCTTTTATCTGTTTGTTCCACATGTATGTAAAGACTGATACAGGAACTCACTGAGGAGGGTAGAGAGAGGAAAGTAGGATGATTATGGGAAATAAAATGCAGACTGCATCTGTATGTGGTAAAATTGTATCAGTTTAGAGTTAAATGGTCTTTTGAAAGAAAAAGTAATGTGCATATTTCTGATTTCTTTTGGCTTGCCGTTCATGTTGTGTCACTAGCATGAGATACTGAGTTCAGACTATTTTATATATAATGTATGGTCGTATGGGGAGCCCAAATGTAATAGGCTTATTGTTAAACAGATTTAAATTGAGGTATAATTAACATAGAAATGATATTAAGTTCAGGTATACAACAGAATGATTTAATGTTTGTATATAGGTTGGAGCAAAAGTAGGCTTACAGTTGTTCAGACTGAAAGGTCGCAGGTTCGATTACAGTCAAGGGCATGTACCTTGGTGGCGGGCACATCCCCAGTAGGAGGTGTGCAGGAGGCAGCTAAATCAGTGTCTCTCACATCGATGTTTCTAACCCTCTATCCCTCTCCCTTCCTCTCTGTAAAAAAAACAACAAAAAACAGCAAAAAAATATTAATAATTATCAATAATTAATAAACAATACAAGCATGAACTCTGTTTTGCAAGCTCACAACTATAAGTATACTTTTGCCCTACCCTGTGTATTTTGAAATGATCACCATAATCAGTCTATTAACATCCATCACCATAGATACTTCTAAATTTTTTTGAGTGATGAGAACTTGTAAGATTTGCTCGCTTAGCAACTTTCAAATATGCAATGCAGTATTATTAACTGTTGTCACCATGTGGTACATTACATCCCCATGACTTATTTATTTTATAAGTGGAAATTTGCGTTATTTTGTCCATCCCCCCACCTCCCACTTCTGGCAACCAGCCTGTTCTTCTGTGTTTCTAAGCTTGCTTTTGTGGTTTTTAGAGTCCACATATAAAGGGAATCATACGGTATTTGTCTTCTCGCATAACACTCTCAAAGTCCATCTATGTTGTCAGAAACGGCAAGGTTTCATTCTTTTTTATACGACGTATATTCCATTGTTCAGTCCGTATCCTCCTCCGGAGACTCCTCTATCCATGGGCATTAGGTGGTTTCCATGTTACAGCTATTGTAAATAATGCTGCAGCGAACATGGGAGGGGCGCATTTCTTTTCAAATTAATGTTTTTGTGTTATTTGGATAAATAGCCAGAGGTGAGATTGCTGAATAACAAGGTAGTTATGTTTTTAATTTTTTGAAGCCTGTCCATACTGTTTTCCATACTGGCTGTACCAATTTACATTTCCGCCAACAGTGCACAAGGATTCTCTTTCTCCACATTCTTGCCAATACTTGTTTCTTGTCATTTTTGATAATATGTTACCAGATGTGAAATGGTCTGTCATTGTAAATTTGACTTGCATTTCCTTAATTTACCGATTAGGGATGTTGAACATCTTTTCATGTACCTGTTGGACATCTGTACGTCTTTGGAAAAATATCTGTTTGGATCTTTTGTCTGTTTTTTTTTTTAGAAGACAATTGTTTAATTTTTTGCTATTGAGATTTATGAGTAGAGGTTTGCTATTTTTCAAAAAAACTGCAGTTAGCTGCTCAAGCTCTCCAAACCTTTGTTTATTCATCTGTAAAATGGAGATAAAAACAGAAAATACTTTCCAGGGCTATTAAAGAGATTAAATGCATGTAACATACTAACATCATGCATAGTACATGGAAAAGGTTTAAGAGATGTTAGCCATTATTACTGTTTATTTCTTGATGCCAGAAACTATCATTTACCTCTTAATTCATCTCATTCAACATCGAACATAAAACTTCACCATAAAGCTTATCCCGTGGCTTCCTTAAAAACAGGTGAGTTTGTAGCCCTGGCTGGTGTGGCTCAGTTGAGGGGACCATTATCTGGTACATCGAAAGGTCGTGGGTTTGATTCCCGGTCAGGGTGAATGCCTAGGTGGCAGGTTCTATCCCTGGTCCAGGGGCATATGGAAGGCAGCCAATCAATATTGCTTCTTCTTCTCTCTCTCCCTCCCCCCACTCCTCTTCTCTCCCTCCCTCCACCTCACTCTATAAATCAACACTTTGCCCATCTTAACCCTTATTCTGGAATTCTCTCAGACCACCTTCTCTGCTTCTCTGCTTACCTGCCTCTCCTGTCCTGGCCAGTTCTAATTCCTGACCTACCCCGGGCCCCCCGTCTCTTATTTAGCCTCTATAACTTGCCCCCCACCTCGTGTGTTCTGTTGTCAGCTACATCGGATCCTCTGGTGGCCTCACGAGGGACTGATTTCTGTGAGTCATTCTCAGGTCTCGTGAGCCACAAGGAAAGCCCGTGTGAGAGAGAATCATTGATTGGCTGCCTCCTGCACACCGCAACCCATGACCTCCTGGCTCATGGGCACATGTTCAACCACTGGGCCACACTGGCTGGGCCGAGCCCTGGTTCTTTATTGCTAGTTGGGGCTTGTGGGGTCACAGATTTGTCCTTCCCTCAGGCTAATGTTTGGCCAGTCCCTGCCTTAGGACTTCACAGTGATTTGTATAAAACATAGGACTCCTTGGAATCCTTAGCAAATGGCAGTCTTATCCCGATATCTATTCGTCTAGGGCTCTTCATTAAGACTGGTTTTAGCCGAGACCAGTTTGGCTCAGTGGATAGAGCGTGGGCCTGCAGACTGAAAGGTCCCAGGTTCGATTCCGGTCAAGGGCATGTACCTTGGTTGCGGGCACATCTCCACTGTGGAGCGTGCAGGAGGCAGCTGATCGATGTCTCTCTCTCTCATAGATGTTTCTGACTTTCTATCCCTCTCCCTTCCTCTCTGTAAAAAAATCAATACAATATATTTTTAAAAAAAGACTGATTTTATTCTATACATAGTTTGAACTTTACGAAGGAAAATCTCATGTGTATCAGAAATGAAGCTAGAGGAATAGGCTATTAGTTTATATTAAGTTTCAGTGACTAAGGGATATTGTGGACATATGAGACTCACTTGAGATACTTTGATATGGATAAGAGAAGATCAAAGAAAAAATGGGATAATGAATCTATCACTCTGAAAAATGTAACTTTAATTTAGCCTTGCTGCAGTGTGGAAAACTCTATTTTTCTAGTTTAGTGGCTCAGAACTATTGTTTGTATAAAATCTAATTTACAAAGTCAGTAGCTGAGATAAACATTTGTGTCAGATACAAATGACTGGGGGGGCTGTATTAGTTGTAATAGTTCAAGCTGTGGAACCACCCTGATGTGACAAATAAGAGCCGCTGCGGGCTCTCTGCTTGAGCCACGGTGGGAGCGTTGATTTCGCCTGCTCTCACCGAATGCTGAGGGACATCTTAGCCCTGATTTCCTTCCAAGTGCCGATTTCCTTCTCTTTGTTATTATTTCGCTGTAGTCAGAGAAAGAAGAAGTATCGAAAGCCTGAAGCTGTTTCATCTGTTTTTCACATCAACATTTGTTGATGCCATGTAATATAAGTGGAGTTAGGAATCTTCTGTTAAAATGTTTCTGATACAGAATCTTAGAATATGAGATCTCAAAGGACTTTAAGGATCATCTAGCCCAGTGTGCTCTGGACCGAGTTTTCGCTGTATTTTGTAAGATGCTAGAAGGTGTTCCAGTAATAAAAAGGCTTTATGGGCATAGTAAGTGTCCGCTAGCCAGGGCTAAAAAGGAAGCTTAGTAGGCTTCTTCCTGTAGGAGTTCTCAGCGTTTTAAATGTGCTGAGGTACTTTGTTAATCATAAAGGGATTAAATCAGGGGTTATGTAAGTAGGGAGAGTGACTCAAATTTATTGGAATTCTGATGTGGAAAAGCTATTAACATCTTTCAGAAGGCTCCAGTTAAAACAGTAACCCAGAGGGTTGCTGCTCAGAACGATGGAAACAGGTCCCCAGCTCAGAGAAGGGTTCTTTTTAAGTTTTTCCTTCCTTCCTTCCTTCCTTTCTTCCTTCCTTCCTTTCTTCATTATTATTATTGTTATTTTTGACTTTGTTGGGATGGCATTGGTTAATAAAATTTTATTGGTTTCAGCCGAAACCGGTTTGGCTCAGTGGATAGAGTGTCGGCCTGCGGACTGAAAGGTCCCAGGTTCGATTCCGGTCAAGGGCATGTACATTGGTTGCGGGCACATCCCCAGTCGGGGGCATGCAGGAGGCGGCTGATGGATTTCTCTCTCTGATGTTTCTGGCTCTCTTATCCCTTTCCCTTCCTCTCTGTGAAAACTCAATAAAAATATACTTTAAAAAATTATACTGGTTTCAGGTATGCAATTCTGCAATCCATCATCTGTGTACTGTATATATTTGCCACCCTAAGTCAAGACTCCTTTCCTCACCATTTACTCCCCCTTTACCTTCTTTTACCTCCCCCCACGCCCTCTGCCCTCTGGCAATCACTATAGTATAACCAGTGGTTGGCAAACTGCGGCTCGAGAGCTACATGCACTCACGAGCCATAGTTTGCTGCTCTGTTGACTACTGAGTTTGCCAACCATTGGTTTAGACTAATGGATACAGACAACAGACTGACAGTTGTCAGAGGGGAAGGGGTGGGGGGCTGGGTGACAAGAGTGAAGGGATTAACCAAAGAAAAAAGAAAGACTCAGGACACAGACCAAGCCAGTAGGCTGACTGAGGCTCAAGACACTTCAGGTTTGAGCTCCCGACTCCCTCTAACCTTGCTTGCCTGGACCTTCTCAGGGAGCCTTCTGGAATGACCGCATTGCCAGTATTCTCTCTCCCCTCACTGCTCTTTCCACAGCGCTCACTGTCTTCCAATATACTGACTCCATCGTCGCCATATTTACATTTTTGTCTGTTTCCTCCTACTGGAGTGTTGTTCCATGACAAGAGAGTTTTCTGTGTATGTTGTTCTCTGTGGTACCGCTAGCATCTAGAATACCGCTTCGCACTTAGTAGAAATTCAACAACGGCTTGTTAAATGAGCTAATTGTCCTTGAGAGAAATGAAGAGTCGGTATTAGGGTGATATTCCTGGGACTTGGAAGAAGGTGCAGATTTCTATCACCTCCATCCCGCGTGGAGGGGGAGAGGCATCGCAGAGCTGGAGGACCCTCTCTGGAAGGGCCTGAGTGAGGAAACAGCCTGCTAGGCTCTGGCTCGGTGAATGTGGTGACACTTTCCTTTCTCGGGCCCAGGGTGAGAAGGGGAAGTAGCAGGAAATTAGGCCTGTGATTATGAAATGGGAGTAGGTGACGTTCTCATCTTACTGTGCTGCACACTCCTGGAATCACAACTAGTGTCACCTGGAAGGACAGGGGCCGCCCTCTGGTGTGATCCGACAGGGAACCCTTAGTCTACAGCTGATTGGGTCCTGAGTCCAGGAACACTGGCCTGTCATTCTCTTTTTCAATTTTTTTTTATTGTGTTACATGTATACCTATCTCCCCATTGTCCCCCCACCCCCAGGCAGGTCATTCTTTTTTTTTTTTAATATATTTTATTGATTTTTCACAGAGAGGAAGGGAGAGGGATAGAAAGTCAGAAACATCGATGAGAGAGAGAGACATCGACCAGCCGCCTCCTACACGCCCCCTACTGGGGATAGTGCCCGCAACCAATGTACGTGCCCTTGACCGGAATCGAACCTGGGACCCTTCAGTCCACAGGCCGTCGCTCTATCCACTGAACCAAACCGGTTTCGGCAGCATGTCATTCTTTAAGCATGTATTTACAGCACACCAAATCATGCCAAACAAGATATACAGGGAACAGTTTTATTTGAGGGATGTTATTTCTCCGGTGACAGATTTTATTCTGGTTTTAGTGTGTGTGTGTGTGTGTGTGTGTGTGTGTTTAAAAAAAAGACTTAATTCACTTTATTTTTTTGATAAACTTACGTGGTGGCCACACTGAAGCCCAGGCCCTCAGCACAG
The DNA here is from genome assembly GCA_011751065.1 of Lasiurus cinereus. Lineage (NCBI taxonomy): Eukaryota > Metazoa > Chordata > Mammalia > Chiroptera > Vespertilionidae > Lasiurus > Lasiurus cinereus. The sequence continues at coordinate 27,775,467 of JAAGEH010000417.1, read as the reverse complement.
AAACTCTGGCGTGGGTCTTTGCACAGGTGGTCAGTGAATCCCTCATAGGGACACTCGGTGAACCCGGTCTCTTTCCAGAGGGTGGAGTGAGATAGGCATAGGTTTTGGATATGACATCAAAGGTGGCCTTGGCGAAGTTATCTAAGGTGGCCAGGCAGCCCCTGGCGAGGTGGAACAGTTGTTGATTCCGGCTGTTCTCAGCAACTTGATGGGCACAGAGGCTGGCACGAAGCCGGTGCCCGTGGGGCAGGGATGAAGTGCACACACAGCGCCACAGTGGCCAGTCACCTTACGAGGGACAGTCTGGAGCTTGCTGTCCTTTCCCCCAGTAGCCTCACCCCACGGGACAATAGAGAGCTTGGCCAGGATGATGGCCCCACCATTGGCAATGGTACTTCCTTGCAGCACTTAACACCCAGACCAGCATGTCCATTGTCATGCCAATGGCGACAAATGCCTTGGACTGGGTCTCTACCCAATGTGGGTCCGCATTGGCACAGGAATACCCTTAAAATCTGGTCCTTAAGAGATGCCCCCAGGAAAAAGTCAACGATCTCAGATTCCTTGATGGCAGGGAGAAGAGAGAGATCTCCTCCAGGGACTTGATCTTCATGTCCTTGACCAGGTGGCCCAGTTTGGTGACGGGGATCCATGCCTTGTCCTGGACCTTGCCTCGCAAGCTCTGCAGCCTCAGCCTGGGCCACAACCTGGCCACAACCTGGCCACAACCTGGCCTCCACTGCAGAATCTTCCACGGAAGCCCTGTGGTCTCCATTCCAGAGCCCTCCCTCAGCACCTGCGTCATCTGCCATTCGGTGCTTCCTCGGAGAGGAAGTGAGCTCTTTTGTTTTCGAAAAGCTCGTTCACTTGGTTTCAGAGTTTTGATATAATTTCACTTTTTCTTTTCCAGACCCATCCTGTTAAAAATGAATTCCTTGTTTGTTTTCCAACAAACAATAAAAGGCAAGGTTGGAGACTCAGTGCTCTAAGAATAATTCCAGTTCTGGCCCCAAAGAAATAAACTTTCATCTCTTAGCTGTCTGCCTTGTTGGGATTCCTATCACATCTTTATAAAGAAGAAATAAGAGGAAACTTTTAAACCTATTCTTTTTCAGATGGGTAAAGCACACTGCTTTGTTTCCTTAGCTAACGAGAATGGATAGTGTCCTGGAGAATTAGTCTATCATTTGTCCCCTTTAATGCAAAATATTATAATACAAAATCACAACTACTAATTTTCCACTTCTACTCCCGCTTCATAAGAGAATTGTTTAGAGGTATATCTATGTCCCATGAGATTATGCGTCAGGGCAGTGGTCGGCAAACTCATTAGTCAACAGAGTGGCATGATTGCCCTAAACAAAGCACAGGCTCTGCTATGCCTAATAAATTACTGCATCTCCCACCTCTGTTCTTCTCTGGTCCCTGAAGCAGTCATCCAGGAGAACACAGCATTGACTGAAAGGACCAGAACCGTGGGAAGACAGTTTTTGCTGATAAATGCATTGACAGTTGATTTGTTGGAAAGCCTCAGCGGTAGAGGGTTTGGGGCTAAAAACGGACTTTCCTTCTCTTCTGCCAGACAGTGCCTCCTCCTGCCCATTCCCCCTTTCCTGGCCATTTCCTCTTGAGAGAAACCACGTGACCCTGTCACTACAGTTTTTAATGCCAAATATCTAAGTGTCTTTAAAATGCAGCACACCGCTTTTAAAGGCAAATAGTGAAGTAGTTTCATCTGACATTTCCATTATAACTGCTCTTAGTGGATTCTAGACATCATACATAAAGGTGGCTAGCTGATTCTTTTTTTTAAAAAAAATCATGATGCAAACCCATTGAGCTGTCTTTTCATATTTGGTGCTCCATCCATTGAACGTGCAACACATTTTTTTTCTTAGAAATGTGATTTGATCAGAGAATATCTATAATAGTCTGGACTAGATTTTTCTAGCATTTGTCTTATACTTTAGAGACACAGCCATTTCTCATAGTTTTGTGACATACCTAAGTATTTCTGAACTAACCTCAGTTGCTTTGTTATCTCTAGGACTGTGAATCCAAACTGGAAAAAAAACACACCACACACATGTTAAGTTGCCATCATTACTGTCAAACTGGTCTTCATATAGAAGTTAAAATTGTATTCTCAGGCTTTGTCTGTACTATTTGTTTTTAAATCTTAGAAGTTTTTTTGTGGTTGTTAATCCTCACCCTAGGATATTTTGCCATTGATTTTTAGAGAGAGTGGAAGGGAGGGGGAGAGACAGAGACAGAGAAACATTGATGTGAGAAAGACACATCGATTGGCCATCCAGCCTGCAACTGAGGTATGTGCCCTTGACCGAAATTGAACCCGTGACCCTTCAGTCCGAGGGCCAACACTCTGTCCACTGAGCTAAACCGGCTAGGGCTAACTCTTAAAAGTTTGATTAAGTTTATTTTTACTCCTGCAGTAAATATTTAATGAAGACCTATTATGGACTATAGAATAGTGTATAATGATTTCCGTGCAGTTGGTGATCCATCAGCCAATGTGTTTCTAAAACCAGGAGCTGAACCATTAACTCATAACTTCTGTTGGGGAGGAGCAGAAGGCGGAACCAGGATCTGGCTTGTTGGATGAGTTAGCTACCATCACGTCTGTGATGAATCGTCATGTACATGTCTGTGTTTTCCGATGGCCTTAGGCGACCCTGCTAGCGGTTCTCAACAGTGTTTGGGTCGCGACAGATACTTACATTACGATTCATAACAGTAGCAACATTACAGTTATGAAGTAGCAACGAAAATCGTTTTATGGTTGGGGGTCACCACCACACGAGGAGCTGTATTAAAGGGTCTCGGCAGCCGAGACCGGTTTGGCTCAGTGGATAGAGCGTCGGCCTGCGGACTGAAAGGTCCCAGGTTCGATTCCAGTTGGGGGCACATCTCCACTGTGGGGCGTGCAGGAGGCGGCTGATCGATGTCTCTCTCTCATCGATGTTTCTGACTTTCTATCTCTCTCCCTTCCTCTCTGTAAAAAATCAAAAAAAAAAAAGGGTCTCAGCATCAGAAAGGCTGAGAACCACTGTGCTAGGTCTTTTGTGGCCTTTGAACTGCGTTTCTCCTAGCGTCCACCTCTTTAAAAGACTGCAGCGCGCTCCTGGAGATGAGACTGCCAATGGGAAATGGGGGGAAATTAGATCCCAGCACTGAAACTTTCTGCAAATGAACATTTTGTTTTCCTGGCTTCAGCTGTTTTCATTTAGATAAATGCCTCTAGGAAGACGAGACAACACCATCTGCATTTATGGGCGTCAGCATGGCAGTTACAGCGTAACTACCTGGCTTCCGTGTTGTGGCGACACGCATACCATCACCCGCTCCTTCCCCGCCTTTCTTGACTTTGCAGCCGTTCTCAACGCAGTCCGTTTTAGCAGTGGGGCTACAAAATCGCAGGGGTGGCATGTTAAAATAATTACAGACTGCATCATCTTGTTTTTCAAGCGATACACGGAAGCGCTGTTTTTTGTGAGGGGAGTTGCCACTGATCTTAACCAGTGTCGCTAGCTACTCTGGGTAATGGGCAGGAGTTGTTGAAAATCTGTTGGAATTGCTCTATCAAATGATTTGGAGCGTAAGATAGAAATGAAATCACTCCAGTGGTGGCCTAGGGCTGTTCTGGAAAGAGAGTTGTAGCTTATTACCATGTAACCTCCTCATGTGCACATATTATGATTCTGAATATTTTATGCCTCTTTTTGAGTTGTGTTCTCATTGCATATAATACAATTTGATTTCCCCCTCTTCAAAAAAAAAAAAGAGTAACTGAGTGGAGAATGTCTTATAGCTAGCCAACATGGTTAATAATCAGTTGTTTTGGAGGTCTAGGAGAAATGCTGATGGTCCTGGTATGAACTTCTTTTTAAATATATTTTTATTGATTTCAGAGAGAAAGGGAGAGGGAGAGAAAGAGAGAAACTCTCTTTTTTTTTAAAATTTCACCCAAGGACATGCATATTAATTTTAGAGATAGAGAAAGGGGAAGGGAGAGAGAGAGAGAAATTGATGTGAGAGAGCAACATTGATCACTTGCCTTCCCGAACCAGCATCCTAGGTATGTGCCCTGACCTGGAATTCAACATGCAACCTTTCGGTGTATGCGATGGTGCTCCAGCCAGCCAAACCACCCGGCCAGCGCAGAATAATCTCTTTTTAAAAGTGATAGTGCAGAGAGAATAATAAGAAAACTAAGCTTGAAATCTTAAGAGTGAACAGGGTTTTTGAGTTTGGAAATATAACAAACGGATGGGTAAACCAGAGAATGCCTGAATTATCTTCTCTGTTTAGGGACTTTTTGGACATTAAAAAGAAAAACCTGCTGACACCGGTTTGGCTCAGTGGATAGAGCATCAGCCTGGGGACTGTCGGGTCCTAGGTTCGATTCCGGTCAAGGGCATGTACCTTGGTGGCGGGCACATCCCCAGTGCGGGTCGTGCAGGAGGCGGCTGATCGATGTTTCTGCTTTCTATCCCTTTCCCTTCCTCTCTGTGAAAAATCAATAAAATATATTTTTAAAAAAAGAAAAACCTCACACTGAAATGATCAGTGTGAATAACCATTGTGACTGGACTCTGCTGATGGAACTCTAGGCACAGCAAAGAAATGTGACATGTAGACTGCATTGTTCACCAGGACAGTTTCCTAGAGGCGTTTGAAATCCTGAAAATAGTTCAGGAACCTCCAAAACTTGTCTTCCAGGACCACGATTTGCCATTACAGTGGTACCTCGAGATACGAGTTTCATTCGTTCCGTCACCTTGAGGCGTGGGAAACTATGAGACGCTCGAGTCGCGGTAAACCGGTGGGTCGTGTGCAGCCGGCCGATCCGCGCGATGACTCCTATCTCAAATGGTGCTCGTATTTCAAAGCAAAAATCGCTCGCTCGACGGCTCGTATCTCAAAAATCTTGTTATGTTAGGGCACTTGTATCTCGAGGTACCACTGTACTTCATTAGACACCTCTCTTACGCGTAGAATGAGCTTCTGAGTTGAGTGTTGATTGAAGTGTGACCATTACGTGGCCGGGAGCCCTCATCCTCATCTTCAGTAAAACCCCAAGGATGCAGCTCTGAGGACAGGGAACTGGCCTCAACATGAAATAGCGCCTGCGAGCCTGGTCTTCAGGCCTGACCTCTGAGGTAATGTCTCAGAACTGAGTTTTCAATAAAAGAGATAAAGGATTTTTATTAAGTTTCCTGGGCTGGAAACGCATCCATCCTCTCCTGGTGCTGGCCAATGTGGTTACCATTAAGGGCCTGCCAGCCCCGGTGAGAGCTCCGGGCAGCCACGCAGGGCAGGTAACCCTGCCTCGGGGGGCAGTGTAGCTTGGCTGCATCCCAGGCGCGTCGCCAAGTCCTGGCCGAGGCGCTGCCCCTTTGCCCTTGACCTTGGGACCCTCACCCGTTCCTCGAGCTGCTGGAGATTGTGCGACGTGACCTCATCCAGCCGCCTGGCTCTGCGGAGGAATTCACTTGCATTATCTCCGGCGAAGGAGAATGTCTTCGTGCACCACTTGCACAACTCGGAATTAATTGCAAAGATGTATTTTTTTAAGATTTTACCTGTGGGGGATTTTGTTCTACCCACTCCTGCCGTCGGCGGGGACGGTGAGTCACCTCGCTCACCGGTGGGAGGTGGTGATGATAAAGATAATTAGAGCTTCCACATTTCTGAGCATCAGCGATGCAGACACCGAAGCAAAAACTTTCTCGGCGTTCACTTACTTAATCCTCACAGCCGCCCCGGGGGCAGAGACTGTTCGCGTCTTCATTTTGCAAATGAGAAAACTCGGGGTGAGAGCTCCCCAGTGGCCGAGCTGGGATTTGAAACCGGGGTTTGTCTCGTTTCACAAGCGGTGCTCCCCCACCTCTGGGTTGTTCTGCCCTCCCCAGCGGTGGGCCCGGGTTTGCCTTCTAATTGTGTGTTTCTTCGGGGGATAAATAATTAGGCTATATAAACAATTATCCGAGGCAGTGTCAGCGGAAGGATTTGGGGGATTAAGGAATTCGTGTTATTCCGAAAAATCCTACCTCTTACTCACACGCGCAGGGTTTATGGTCGGAAGGAAGTGTTTATTTACATGGAGAGATTGATGTGAAAGCAAACAGTTTGCACAGTTCAGCATTTTCTCCCTTTGCCACAGACCCCGTACCGCTGGGAGTTTCAGTTTTTTCTTACTGTGGGGAAAAATCGAGAAGCCGGCCTAGAGGATTAGCAAGCCCCTCCTGGAAAGAGCTAGGAAACAAACTTACACGAGGACGATGATCTGAAATAAAAGTGTGGACTTTTATTCTTGGCCCCACGTGAGTTAGAAGCATCCGAGGTTTACAAGACACTTTGGTAGGATCCTTTTTCTCTCCAAGTCAGCGGTTCTCAACCTGTGGGTCACACGAACAGCTAGCAGGGTCTCCTAAGACCATCAGAAAACACAGATATTTACATTAAGGTTCATAACAGTAGCAAATTACAGTTATGAAGTAGCGACAAAAATAATTTTATGGTGGGGGTCACCACCACATAAAGAACTGTATTAAAGAGTCGCGGCATTAGGAAGGTTAGAACCACTGATCTAAGTGAACATCAACGGAAAGCGAACTCCAGGGCGGCTTGGTGGCGAGGTATCTGAAGGGCACAGCGGCAGCCAGAAAAATGGGATCGCTCTTGAACCGAATAAAAAAGAAATGATCGATGTATTTGGCTCGTGCGTCTAACAAGGTACCTCTGGGTTATCTGCCCAGTATTTTTGCAGTTGGCAGTGCTGAGAACGGGGTTCCGGGTTGAATTCTCAGGTCCCCGTAATTTCCGAGGACCTCTGGAATTAACTGCCGCTTTCCCGGGCATATAAAAGCCGGAGAGAGCAGGAGAGATGAAAGTGCACTCAGCCCTCCGCCTGGCCCCTGCTTCCCAGGCTGGCTCCGGCGCGAACTGTCAGGGAGATAGATGGGGGCTCTAAGGTTTCCTGGAGTTTCCAGCCATGTGTGGGCACCACATGTGGTGTGTTCAGTGAATACAAATACAAGAACACATGCTGTTTCCATTAGGGACACTTCAGACCCCTCTCTGTCCCCAGCCTCACTGCCGAGTTGAACGGGTCATTTATCATAGGCCACTTACTGATACTGACTGGCGGGTAGGCCCTGCTATAGGCACGCAGCGAAACAGTGTGACTCAGTCCTTCTAGAATGCTTATCATATCCCGGTACTCTTTCTTTTTTCTTTTCTTTTTTTAAAATATATTTTTATTGATTTTTTACAGAGAGGAAGGGAGAGGGATAGAGAGTTAGAAACATTGATGAGAGAGAGAGACATGGATCAGCTGCCTCCTGCACACCCCCTACTGAGGATGTGCCCGCAACCAAGGTACACGCCCTTGACTGGAATCGAACCTGGGACCTTTCAGTCCGCAGGCTGACGCTCTATCCACTGAGCCAAACCGGTCTTGGCCTGATCCTATTTTTTAACAGTTCATATGTTCACAGGCAAAGAAGCAGCATTTAACTAGCTGCTTATGGCGTGGAATGTATCTAACAATGCCGATCTGACTATGTGTCTCCCTCCCTCAATGAGTGATGAGAATCAAAATTAGTCGGGACTGGGTCCTGTCTCCTCTGCAGCCTCATCCCTTGCGATGGCCTCCAGGAGGCCGCGCTGCTGTTCGCCCCGCACATACATCATCCGCGTTGTGGCCTTCCCTTGACCTCTGCCTCTTTGCTCATTTCGTTGACAAGGCCATTCCCTGCCTTCGTCGTCAGAGCAAAGCCTCTCATTTTCCGAGACCTCGGTCAGCCATTACCTCCTCCCGCCCGGCCTCCCCGATTTCTCTCCCCCGCCTGGGCTCGGCGTTGCCCTCCCAGCGCGCGGGGAACGGGGACATGGCATCTGTCACCGGCCGCCGCGCTGAAACGTGTCCCTCTCTCCGGCGGGAGCGGCCTCAGTGCCAGCCCCGTGCTGTCCGGCGGGGAGGAGGCTCCGCTGGTGATTCCTGAACTGCGTTGACCTGCCTTGGAAGCAGCTCTGAGGCTCACGCAGGCCCAGTCACATATGATTCTCATTATGTCCCTCTCCCCGTGCCTCACACACCCACACCACGAGCAAGTTCAGGCCGAGGAACTGGCCGGCCGTGCGACTCCCTCCGTTTTCCACGATCGAAGCGGCCAGAGACACACCGTGCAGTCTGTTTTCCGACGTGAGCACCTAGCGGCCGCGTCATCCATTGGTTGTGCTTCGGAGAAGATAGCGTCTTAGAAAGAGTGCCTGGAATCTTCACGATCCCCTGAGCACCCTGTTTTCACTGGCATAGCTGCCCAGGTCGGCCAGACCTTGCCCTCAGCCAGGCCTCAGCAAACCTCTCACTGCTTCAGGGTGTGCTTGTGGTTTAAGGACCGTTGTCATTGAGGTATAGCATAGCCCCACCTTGTATTCTTACTATTTTTATTAGTTTGCCATACCTGGTCTTTTTTCTTCTTGTCGTTTCTTTTTTTAAAAAATATATATTTTATTGATTTTTTACAGAGAGGAAGGGAGAGGGAGAGAGAGTTAGAAACATAGATGAGAGAGAGACATCGATCAACCGCCTCCTGCAAGCCCTGTACTGGGGATGTGCCCACAACCAGGATACATGTCCTTGACCGGAATCGAACCCGGGACCCTTCAGTCCGCAGGCCGACACTCTATCCACTGAGCCAAACCGGTTTCGGCTTCTTGTCGTTTCTTAAAGAGGCCACATAGCACGATGAGAAAAATAGGAGCGTTGAAGTCTGAGACCTGGGGTGCAAGCTGAACCTCGCCACTCACTGGGTGGTGATTGACTGGCGGCTTAACCCCTGTGAGCCTCAGTTTGCTCATTGGAAAAATGGGGATGGTTCCATGTCATCAGGTTGGCGTGAGGATTCAGTGAGATAATTTACACACACAAAGTGCCAAATGCTTGGATCGCTGTGGTCATTACCATGTGCAGCTAGGCTGGGGCCTATTTGGGGTATAAAGCACTGACATTTGAAACAAGTAAGAATATGGAAGGTGGCAAGATTAGCTCCTCGAAGAATCACAGAATGTTTAAAGACCAGACAAGAACCTTAGAGGCATCTAGTTTGACCCTCTCCCCTAAAAAACAAGTTTTAGGTTCTGACTAATCATTGTCTGTATCACGCTGATTCACTCCTTATCTGAAAAAGAAAGGGGAAAAGCATTAATAGGTATTCCTCTACTTTGTAGAAGTGGCTTACAGGTGTCATGAGATCATTACTGTGCGCTAGCAAATGACACCTGTATTACTGTAATTCTGATTAAGAGGAGATACATCATCTTCCTACCTAATTTTGGTTTTATATTAAGTATAGTTTGAAGCCTATGATTTTTCCCCATCACGAATCATGGGGAAACTGTTAAAATAGTTACTCAGTTCTCATACATCTGTTAAAAGACAATTTCTGCTTCTAAACATGACTGAACCCCCAAAGGGAAGCTACTGTTCCCTGGCATTTGTGAGTGAGTGTAAGCATGGCTTCAGAGAAACAACTTTCCCGACATCAGAATGAAGGTCTGGCCTGCTTTCCCTTCCTACCTTCTGCTCCGGCGAGCTCTCAGGGCATCTGAATGACAACTGCTTTCTCTCTTCGTACATAATGTCTCCACTTGGACTTAGTGTCTTGCTTTTAGGCATGACACAAGCCACATCAGGCGGGGCGCTCTGCGCAGACCCCCTCCTAGGTGTGTGGGGACAGGCAGCTAGATCACTTGCACTTCACTGAGCTGTGAAATTGACACCAAATTGTGCCATTAGCTTATTTCTGAAGGGTATGTTGTGCTGGATGTTCTCTTCTTGCTTGCATGGTACATGGGGAAAAAAAAGAAGACAAGATAAAAATGTCCTATAAATGAACACGAGTGAGGAAATTTAGATGTAATTTGTCACGAGTTAAAACATTGAATAATGTATCAAGAGCCCCTGGAAGCAGAGGTGCTTCGAATTCAGAGCATGTAGTTAGCACTTGGGGAAAAGAAAACGTAAGAGCTTCGGGTTTCTCCTCGGAAGATTTTGAAGATTTTCATCTGCCTTCTTTGTACCCTGCGAGCAAGAGAACGAGCTTTTTTTTTTTTTGCCATCAATTAAGTCACTCAGCGGCGCTTATTTCTATGTTCCCTGATTTAGGTATAGTGAGTGGTGTGTTTATGTCGAGTCTTTCCCCTCCCCATAATTAAGCTCTTCTTTGTCTACCTTGTGATTAGAAAACGGAGATAACTTCTTTCTCAGTAAAATCGCCCCCCTCTAGTGGAAAAAGGGGGTGAAGGGTAGCTGTCAGTGTGGTGGTTGGAGGAGATTTCTCTGAACGGACTGCACACCATCCCGTGAACGCGTTCTGCGTGTGCTGTTCTTCGTGGAGCATGCGTGCTTTGCGTTTGCCTTCTCCCAGGTACCCCCTGAGCCCCCTCCTCTCCTCCAGCCCTGCCTGTCTGCCTCCTCGCTTCATTCTCCCCTCAGAACGATCGCTGTCTAACGTGTTGCCCTGTTGACTGCTTCTTAGCAAATGCTTTACCACTTCCCACGTCTGACATCGGGGGTGTCCAACAACCGGTGACATCTTTGACTCTGAAAAATGAAGATGTCTATTAGTATCTCCCTTCTACCTCTCTCCCCGCTGGAACGCAAGCTCCATGTGGCAAAGAGCTCTGTTGATGTTGTGCATTCTGTACCTCTAGCGCCTGTAACTGCCCGTCACAAAACACTAGTAGCTACTCAATAAATACAGTGGTACCTCGAGATACGAGTGCCCTAACATACGAGATTTTTGAGATACGAGCCGTCGAGCGAGTGATTTTTGCTTTGAAATACGAGCAACATTTGAGAGAGGAGTCATCGCGCGGATCGGCCGGCTGCACACGACCCACCAGTTTACCGCGACGCGAGCGTCTCATAGTTTCCCACGCCTCAAGGTTACGGAACGAATGAAACTCGTATCTCGAGGTACCACTGTGTTTGTGAATGAACAGTCTAGCTTCAAGGGACTAGGGGGAGAAGCTATTCGACATTTATTCCTCTGTCCTTGTGTCACCCCCTGCTTTTCGACTCCTGTGCACAGGACATGTCCACCCAACAAATAGCCAGGCAAAAACGTCAATGGTGCCCCAATGGAGAAATCCTTGTCTGGAAGCAGCGAGAGGTGATGGAGGTGGAATAAGATCTCAGGGAAGATTAGCATCTTCTTCGAGGCAGTTGCTCCAGGAGAGGCTGTTCATTATACGTTGTCAGGCCAAGAAGACTCACCCCTGGGAGGCCGAGGTCCTCGGCTGCCTCGGAATACGCCCGTATGTCTTCATTCTTTTTCCCCGGGTCCCCTTCCTTCAGAGTCAGCGCCAGAATTGGTTTTCAATAACCTGAAATCTGGGCTCAGAAAAGAAGGACTTCTCTCAGGACAGAAGCTTTCTGTTTTCTGATCCGGACCTCAGGCGGGGAATTTAAAGTGCTAATAAGCTCATAATATTCTTTCTCAAGTGATCTACCCTACTTAGAAGCCACCAACCAAGCCCCCAGTCTTGGCAATCTATTTTCATGTATATGGCAGCAGCATCTTGGTCATCCAGAGTGGTGTCCTTTATTGGCTTTGGAGTTCAGCTCACTGTAGGTCAGAGAGAGGAGAGGAGAGCAGGAGAGGCAGAGAGAAACATCGACGTGAGAGAGACCCAGCGATTGGTCAGCCTGCAAGCAAGGTATGTGCCCTGGACCAGAACTGAACCCCTGATCCTTCAGTCCGAGGGCTGATGCTCTAGCCACTGAGCCAAACCAGCCAGGGCCAGGTTGTTTTCTGGACAATGGGAAGACCAAGACTCCCCCCTGGGGTGAAGGCGCAGTCCTGGGTTGCGGTCACCTGCGGATGGGTTGTGATTAAGTCTTGTCTGGGTCTCCGGAGTGAGATTTCATAACCCGCAGGAGGCTCAGCGGATCACCCGTCTTTCCGCCAGCAGAGCGCTCTGGGGGCGGCTGCCTGTCCCGGGAACTCTGCCGCCGCCTCGCTGCAAAGGGCCCCTACGTGGCCAAGGACGTTTGCTCTCCCTCGTCGTCTCTCTGGTGCGTCACACTGCCCCTTGGGCTGCTGTGAGGACGGCGTGTTTCTCGCTCCGGTTTGTCACCTTTCACAGGACAAGCGACACCAGTCAGAACCTGCCGTTGCAGAACGTAGGCTCCTGCTACAGTGGCTTTTTCATTCTGTCACTTCCCACGGTGCTGTCATCTGGTGATCGATGTTTCTCTCTCTCTCTCCCCTCTCCTCTGCTCTCTCTGACCGCCAGTGATCTGAACCCACTACCTGCGTGTTCTCTCTGGAGCTCAGACCCCTTGGGTGTGTGCATCCTCCTGATTCCCACATCCCCAGGCAGTCGTTATAAACAGGATTTTGCTCTTCTTTGGAATTTTCAGACCATGTAAGCCGCTCAGTGTTTTATGGAACTGTAATTCTCAAAATTCTCTCATGGAGAGGGGAAACATTATCATTTAGATCTGGTATAAGAAGACATTTTTGAGAAGCTGTGCTTTAACCCCGCATGCTCAGCACGAGGCTCCAAGTCATTGCCATCCGCCTGAACGAGCATCCTTACCTGACTCTGGTGCTGGAGAGTGCAAGGTACCTCCGGGTACCTCCCCGTTTTCATTACCGGCGGCCCTTAGGAGCATGCTTTCTTGCTTCTCACTCTGTACTCTGTACAGAACGCCGGGTTGAGGGCTCCTTTACTGTAATGATACAACCTCAAATACAGTGGTACCTTGAGAAACGAGTTTAATTAGTTCCGTCACCTTGAGGCGTGGGAAACTCTGAGACGCTGGATCCTCGCAATTACTCGTATCTCAACTGTTGCTCGTATTTCAAAGCAAAAACCGCTCGCTCGACTGTTCGTATCTCAAAAATCTCGTATGTTAGTAGGGCACTCGTATCTCGAGGTACCACTGTACATAGTTAGGAGAATAGGAAAGTAGTGAAATTACTCGAATCTGGAGTGTGTTTTTTTTTAATTTGTTTACATTAGAATGGGGCCCAGGTGAGTGGAGTAGTTGAGAGCTGGCCTTTGCTGGGAACAGTTGCTAATAGTTCATTAGGATAGCTGTTAAAAATTAATTATCTCCTTGACCCGTTGGGTCCCTCTAGTTTTAGCTTAATTTTTTGGTTCGTCTTTGAAAACCAGATGGCGGGTTTATTTGTTCTTTGAGTGAGTTTTAAAGGCAGTAGATGATCGATTCAAAATTTATAAGATGAGCTATCTTTTCCTCTGAAACCAACTTTATTATCTTACTGGGGGTTGTTGTTGTTTTTAAGCAATCTGGAATATTTTGTTTGTTGATTTAAATAGAAATTTAAAAATATAGTTCCGCCGAAACCGGTTTGGCTCAGTGGAGAGAGCGTCGGCCTGCGGACTGAAGGGTACCAGGTTCGATTCTGGTCAAGGGCATGTATCCTGGTTGCGGGCACATCCCCAGTAGGGGGCGTGCAGGAGGCGGCTGATCGATGTCTCTCTCTCATCGATGTTTCTAACTCTCTATCCCTCTCCCTTCCTCTCTGTAACAAATCAATAAAATATATTAAAAATAAATAAATAAGTAAATAGTTCCTACCAATAGAGAGGAGCCTTCGCTATCTTTGTGACTCTCCTCAGATCCGCGGTATAATCAGTGGTACTAGGTTTATTCACATTGTTGTTCAGCCATCACCACCATCCATTTCTAGAACTTACCCATCTTCCCGTTTAAAACACTGTGCCTTTTCAACATCAACTCCGTATTCCCCTTCCACCACCTCCCCAGTCCCTGGTGACCGCCATTCTACTTTCTGTGCCATGAACTGGACAACGCTAGTTATCCCTGCTAAGGGAGTCCCCTAATACTTGTCCTTGTGTGCCTGGCTCATTTCACATAGCATACAGTCTTCAGGATGTATCCATAGAGTAGCATGTGTCAGAATTTCCTTCCTTTTTAAATATATTAAATATAGATATGTCATTATATGTATATGCTACATTTTGTTTCTCCATTCACCTGTGATGGACACTTGGGCTGCTTCTACCTTTAAAGAAATCTTTATTGTTGAAAATATTATACATGTTGCCTTTTTTCTTGCATTGACCCCTTATAGCACATCCGCCCTCCACCCCAACCCTTACCACCCTCCCTCCCCCGCCCCTCTCTCTGTGTGTTCATGGGCTGTGCATATGTGCATACCAGGTTTTTGGTGGATCTTTTCCACTCACTCACTCCTGCCCCCTGCTTTCGCTCAGATTTGTGAATCTGTTCTGTGCTTCCATGGTTTCTTCCTTTCACTGTTACAAAGGATGCTGCTCTGAACGCGGCTGAAAGAATTGAAAGCGGGGACCCGGAATATGGCCTGTGTTCCTGCTTTTCGTTCTTTTGGCTGCACAGCCCGAGGTGGACTTGCTGGGTCGTTCGGTAATTCTGTGTTTAATTTTGTGAGGAGTCGCCATACTGTTTCCCCAGGCGCTGCCCTGCTTTACATTTCCACCAGCAGTGCCCCAGGGCCCCGATTTCCCACATTCTTTCTTTCCTTTTTTTAAAGAGGTGTCCTTTTTAAAAAATTTTTTATTGATTTTTTTACAGAGAGGGATAGAGTTAGAAACATCGATGAGAGAGAAACATCCATCAGCTGCCTCCTGCACACCTCCTACAGGGGATGTGCCTGCAACCAGGTACATGCCCTTGACTGGAATTGAACCTGGGACCTTTCAGTCCGCAGGCCGACGCTCTATCCACTGAGCCAAGCCAGTTAGGGCCCAATTTTCCACATTCTTGCCAACATTCTCTCCTCCTCCTCTTCCTCCTCCTCCCCCTCCCCCTCTTTCTTCTTCTCCTCCTCCTTCTTCCTCTCTCTCTCTCTCTCGCTCTCGCTCTCTCTCACTCCCTCGCTCCTGCTCCCTTTCCCTCTCTCCATCCATCCATCTTCTCTCTGTCCTATATCATTAACTGGTTATATTATAAAAGGAGAAAAGTCTCAAATAAAATGACTTAAACTTCCACCTTAAGAAACTAGAAAAAGAAAAAGAAAACCTGGCAAATTGATCCTAAAGTAAGGAGTAAAAAGGAAATAAGAAAGATCACATCTGAAATCAGTGAAAGAAAAAAATACAGAAAATCAATAAACCCTGAAGCTGGTATCGGGGAGAGGAAGGGAGGAGAAATCAATAAAATTGATACATTAGTCAGACTGATCAGTAAAGAAACAGAGAAAACACAGATTACCAATATCAGAAATGAAAGAGCAGACATCGCTATAAATATTAAAAACTAATATGGAAATGCCATGGTTTATGGCAATCTGTACCAATAAATTTAATAACTTAGACGGAATAGACAAATTTCTTGAAAACTGAAAACTACCAAAGCTCAGTGAAGAATAAATAAATTACCTGGGTAGCCCGGTATTACTAAAGAAACGGATTGATAAATTGGACTTTATAAAAATAAAAATCCTGCATTTTGAAAGATACTGTTGAGAGAATAAAAAGAGAATAGCACATTTTAAAAATTAGCAAAAGAGTTGAACAGACAATCAAAGAATGGCAATGAATAGCAAAAACAACATAAAAATATGTTCAACATCAGTACTTTTTAGAGAAATACAAACTTAAGCCCTGTGTACCTGTTAGAATGGCTAAAATTGGAAGGACCGCCTATAGTTTTGGTGAGGATGCGTGCTGGAATCCCATACTCTGTGCTGAGAATGGAAAATGGTACTACCACTTTGGCAGAGAGTTTGGTGGTTTCCTGGAAACGTTAAACGCATGCCTATAGTATTACCAACCAGTTCACTCTAGGTATTTACTCTCCAGAAAAGAAAGCATGTGTCCAACAATGAGCGTTCAGAGCAACTTTATCTGTAATAGCCAAAAAACTGGAAATAGTCCAGCTATCCCTCAACAGGTGCGTGGATAAGCAAGTTGTGGTTATATCCAAGTAATGGAATGCTTCTCACTCACAAAAAGGAACGAACTATTGAAACTGTTGGTACATGTAACAGTATGGCTGAATCTCAGAATAATCATGTTGTGTGAAAGAAATCCCCCTCCCCACAAAAAGAGTACATATGATATGATTCCACATATATACAACTCTGGAGAATACAAACTATTCTTTAGGCCAGTGATCGGCAAACTCATCAGTCAACAGAGCCAAATATCAACAGTACAGCAATTGAAATTTCTTTTGAGAGCTGAAACCGGTTTGGCTCAGTGGATAGAGCATCAGCCTGCGGACTGAAGGGTCCCAGGTTCGATTCCGATCAAGGGCATGTACCTTGGTTGTGGGCACATCCCCAGTAGGGGGCGTGTAGGAGGCGGCTGATCGATGTCTCTCTCTCATCGATGTTTCTAGCTCTCTATCCCTCTCCCTTCCTCTCTGTGAAAGATCAATAAAATATATTTAAAAAAAAAGAAATTTCTTTTGAGAGCCAAATTTTTTAAACTTAAATGTCTTCTAAAGCTACTTCTTCAAAATAGACTCGCCCAGGCCGTGGTTTTTATGTGGAAGAGCCACACTCAAGGGGCCAAAGAACCGAATATGGCTCTGACCACAGCTTTAGGCAAATCGGTTGCCTGGGGATGGGGCCAAGTAGGCAGGGGCCTAAAGGCCGGGATTACAGAGTGGCAGGAGGTAACTTTGGGGGTGATGGATACGTTTTCACAGATGTATACAACTGTCAAAGCTTATCGAATTGCGCACTGCAGAATATTAATTTTTTATCTCATCACTTTCCTTGGTAAATAAGTCGCGTGCTATTTTGAAATATCTGTGCGTTTCCACCTTTCCTCACATCGTTATTATACTTCCCGCCATATTTGTGTTGCTGTTGGTCCACGGCAGGAAAGTCCATCTTCATCTGAAGAGCTGGTGGCAGCGGGAGCGGGAAGCGGGCTCCCGGAGTGGAAAGATGGGGCTCTCTTGTTCTTTCGGGGCGACGGGGCACAGTGGTGAGGCTTGTGCTGGATCGTTAGTGCGCAGCCCGTGTAGTTCAGGGAGCACGGGGTTTGGAGGCAAAGCGCTTGTGTTTTTTCCTCTATTGCTTCTCACCAACGTCGGGTAAGTATTAATCTCCCAGCCACAGTTAGGGCGTAGGGTTTGGAACAGGTGCTGTGCACACAGTTTATCCCGGAGTCAGTTGTTGTCGGTGAAGGAACCTCCTTACATTAGGAGAAGAAAAAAAAGAATGTAATCACAGAGCTAGAGATCCGTAATGAATCCTGGGGCAGGGAGTTCGGTGGGAACCAAGGTGATTTCACTCTCTAATCAGCATTCTCTCCCCTCCCTTCCTTCCATCCTCTCCTCCTCTTCCCTCCTTCTCATCCCACCTCCCTCTCTCCCTAGTTCAGGACCTCGTTTCTCTGTGCACATTGGCCAGACACACAGCCATCCTGGCACCTCGCTCTGCCAGTCTCTAGCTCCCGGGATGGGTTGCTAGTTCCTAGCTGTCAGCAGCACCCAGAGTCCCTGAGAAGCGGTCATCTCCCTCAGCGGGGCGCTGGGTCCTTTGGGGTATAAAGAGCCAGAGCTGGCAGGGGAGAGTCTGGAGCCCCCTGACCGGGCTGGGGGAACAGATTCCTGAGAAGGCTGCACCAGACAGGCACATTAAGACCACACGTATTCTCGTCACATCGCTGGGGAGCCGGGGAGAAAAGCGAATCCCAGACCCTGCGTTTTGACATGACCCCCGCTGATGCACGTCACAGCTCAGGAAGCGTGCTCAGAGCGGTATTTCCCCGCCTCGGCCTTGACATCTGGGCCTGGATCGTTCTTTGTGGCCGGGGCTTTCCCGCGCCTTGTAGGAAAGTCCCCTTGACCTGTACCCGCTAGCTGCCAGGAGCACCCCGCACCCCTATCCCAGCTGGGATGACCAAACAGGTTTTCAGACATTGCCAGTTATGCCCTGGGGAAACACTGCCTTCATTGAGAACCACTGCTGTCGAGGATCAAAAGGAATGACATGGAGCTTTGGCCGGGTCCCTCAGTGGTTAGAGCACCGGCCCACCCAGCGAAAGGTCTTGGGGTTGATTCCTAGTCAAGGGCGCATACCTCGGTAGGATGGCTCAATCCCTGGCCCTGTGGGGTCGTGTGTGGGAAGCAGCAGATAGATGTGTCTCTCTCACATCCACGTTTCTCTCTCTCCCGGTGAAGGAACCTCCTTCTCTTCCAATCTTTCTAAAAAACAATGGAAAAAATATCCTCGTGTGAGGATTAAAAAAAGAAAAGAAATAACATGTAAAGTGTTTTATAAACTATTCATATGTATACAAATATTAGTCAGTCTAATAGGACTTGCCCTCTAGAAGCCGAAAGCTATATGAAAGGGTAGGTTTACTATCAGAATTTAAGTGAAGTTTTATTTCTTTTCTTTTTTTTTTATTGATTTTTTACAGAGAGGAAGGGAGAGGAATAGAGAGTTAGAAACATCGATGAGAGAGAGACATCGATCAGCCGCCTCCTGCACACCTCCCACTGGGGATGTGCCCGCAACCAAGGTACATGCCCTTGACTGGAATTGAACCTGGGACCTTTTAGTCCGCAGGCCGACGCTCTATCCACTGAGCCAAACCGGTTTCGGCTTATTTCTTTTTTATGTTAGGTTTTGTAACACTTTTGTACATGTTACTGCATTCGTTTCTAAAGCCATTTCTTTTCATTTTTCTGATGTAGTGGTAAGATATTTATTCAAATAGATATTATATACCCATTAAATCTTGAACTTAGCTACTTGTTTAACTGTATTTCTTTTTTTTAATAAAATACCTTTTGTCATTTAACAGTGAGACCCTTTCAAAGAAATCTCTATAGGAAGTTTTGAATTTTTTTTTCTTTTTGGGGGAAGTTTAAGCGCTAGTCATTCAGGAAGTTCCATTGCTGTGGCCAACCGAGGAGATGTAAAAACAGATCAAGTGCCGCTCACAGAGTGAAGTTCCGGCGCACAGAGGGGGGAGCTCAGGCAAAGGGACTCTGAACGCCAGACTCATTACAATGGCCTTCCTGAAACTTTTCACCAGGAGCAGTGGAAGTCAGTATTTTCTCGATTCCAGTTTCTGCTTTTGCACACGTAAGCCAAGGATGCTTTCTAAAGGGACCTCGCTGGCTTCACCTCATGCGGTTTACAAGTTCCTTTTTTTACCTCCTTAATGACTTACTGATGCTACTAGATAAATTGTGTTCTCGGGGGGAGGCATCTGCCGCAGTAATAGCGGCGAGTGAGCTTCCAGTGAATATTTGTGGGATGGAAAGAAGGGAGGACCGAAGAGCACGCAGACAGGCCGTGCAGGTCCCGGCCACGCTGGCTCTGGCGGACGCTCCCCATGGAATGCACCTGCTGTGCGCAGCGCGGTGCTGCGAGCATCTGGACAGAAGGCCCTTACAGTTCCCGGACGTGTTCTCTCCGTGAGTCCGGCTCTAAGGACATATTAATCAAATTAGTCCTTTTTTTTTTGGGTCAGCATATTTAATGCTTGTCCCTCATTACGAATGGAGTTATTTCATTGTCGCAGGCCAAAGGGCCATTTCAAAATGCAGATCCGCACATATTTTAAAATAAGATGGAAAGCTGGCTGCATAATTTGTTCCCGTTTCCAAGGTTTAATAGTCATCTTCCGAGGCTGAAAGGGATCATGCAGATTAGCGGAGACCTTGTTTCCAGCCACTCCCTCCTGGGGTCATCCTGAGCATTAGCCGTCCGATCTGAAGGATTCATTTCAGCTGAAAATCTCTCACCAGAGGAACAACTTGACTGATACTGTCGTGCATGTCTGAGGATGATGAATAGCCCTTGTCTTGCTTGCCCAAGAGAAAGGTACAGGGAGCTTCAGAGATGTCTTAGCGCTGACCTCAGGAGCCAGCCTCCGAAGTAGTCGTGGCTGCGTCTGCGATGCAGCTTGGTGCCTGGCCATTCGGTTTAGCCATTAAAAGCTCACAGGCACGGACAGAAGGAAGCCATTCTCACATGCAGAACGCATTTTGAAGAGGAAATGCTTGCACTGTAGCTTCAGACACCAAAGATACCAAGCGCCCAGGCGTATGTTTTTCTTGTCAGCAAAGGGGCGAGGGACTGAACATCACCTTCAGGTCATGTGGCTTTTCTGGAGTCCCCACAGTGGCAGCTGCGAACTGCACTGGGGATTTTCTCTCTCCCTCCAACATGTGGGCGTCGTGTTCTGCTTTGCCTCTCACATCTGGCGATCAGAGCTCAGGGTCAGCAGGGGAAATGTCTGACTGTGCACGCAGCTTTGCAGTTTGTCCATAAAAGATTTAGTGCTGTTTTTTCAGGCCTCGGTGTCAGGCTTCAGCTGCATTAATGCTCATTAAAGAGCAGCAGTTAGGTGAACCCAGGCGTTTACACACAGCCCCCATCAATATTGCAAGAAGTGGGTAGTGGAGCAGGGGAGTGAGGTGGGAGGGGGAGGCGTCCATGAGGGTAGGGGAACCGAATTAGGCTCCTAAGGCAAGATCAAGAAAGCATGATTCAATTGTTTCCTGGATTTGTTGTTTCAATACTTTAAAAAAAAATTTAAACCCCCACCCGAGGATATCTTTCCATTGGTTTTTAGAGAGAGTGGAAGAGAGAGGGAAAGACAGAGAGAAATATCTATGTGAGAGAAACACATCGATTGGTTGCCTCCTGCATGGGGAGGAGCCTGCAACTGAGGCACGTGCCCCTCAGTCTGCAGGCCAGCGCTCTATCCACTGAGCCAAACTGGCTGGGGCTCACTAACTTTTATCGAGTAACCATGAGGTACCAGCCACTGTTCCAGGCGTGAAGGATGCAGAGTTAAATGGGCAGGTACATCCTTTTCCCGGGCATCCCGTTGTCTGTGAGGGTGAAGGCAGAGAACAATCATAACTTGATGGGTGCTGCGAGAGCGGCGTGGCCGGCGGGCACGTTTCAGAGGAAGAACATGTGAACTGGGCCCTAAAGGGCAAGTGGGATTCTTAGATGGAGTGGGGGGAGAGGGCACTCCAGGCAGAGTCACCGAGGACAAGTCTCAGAGGCATTCCCGTTCCTGGACACGACCAGCCGTTCCCGTGGTTTCAGTCTGAAGGTCCACAGGGAGGGAGACAAGCCCAGATGGCAGATTGAAGCTGGATTATGGTGGGGTTCATTTTGTAGTGTGGATTTAGACTCTACCCAGTGCCCAAGCAATGCCAGTCTATCAAAGCCAGGGTCTTTCTTGTCTTAGCTCAATGCCAGCATCTTAAAGCTCAGCCTCACCTAGGCAAGTCCTGCACCAGCTCATTCTCTGGAACAGCGGTTCTCAACCTTCCTCAGGCCGTGACCCTTTAAGACAGCTCCTCATGGGGTGCTGACCCCCAACCATAAAATGATTTCCGTTGCTACTTCATCACTGTATAATCTTGCTACTGTTATGAACTGTAATGTAAATATCTGTGTTTTCCAAGCTCTTAGGCGACTCTGCTAGCGGTCGCAACCCAGAGGTTGCGACCTCACGGACCACCAGTTGTCTGTGCACCACTGGTGGCGACCGCTGCTCTGGAGCAAACGTGGTTCTGGGTTATTACCGATAGAATCTAGACTTAGTCTTGCTGCCGGAACTGTGATATGTGCACACACTCACACCTTCCCTGCGCTCTTTGGACCCTCACTGTGTTCTTGTTCAGCTGGTCCTTGTGACTAGGGTTTTGTTTTCTTAACCAGCTTTGTAGTTCCCAGACCTAGCGCTTGCTCCCGCTTCTGCCTCCTCGGCTAGAGCCCGGACACTGAGTCTACTCCCCTCCGTGAGCCCAGACTCTTCTTCCTGTGTTCTAGCTGCTCACTGGGATCTTGCTCCAGCTCACAGCTTTCCCGGGGCCCGTATTGCCACCTGCTCGTTGGGAGGCCCGTGAACTCGCACAGTTGCACCAGGCCACCGAGTCATAAGTCACATAGCAGCTCTGCCTCAGTTCTCATCCGCACTTGTTACCTCTCTATGGATGCAAACTTTCATTGCTAAGCGGCCTGTACTTCTTTTCATAGCTGTCAAATTCACTGCGCTCTCTCATCCTAATCTTGCTTTTTATCAGTATCTTATTCCCACCAGTCACACTGCGTGCTCCAACATATCTGTGGTAAACGCGCTCTGAAGGTGGACCCATGATCCCGCTTCCTGGGTTCATACCCTTGTAGGACCCCCTTCCTGAGTGTGAGCAGGACCTGTGACTTGCTCCTACCCAATAGGATATGGCGAGCATGACAGAATGTACATGGTGATATGTGTGTGACTATGTCACACAAGATTGTATTCCTCGTTCCTGAGCCTCTCCCTTGCAAATAGCCACGTTGGGAACTCCTTGTGGCAAAGAGTCGCAGGTGGCCGTGGGGAGCAGAGGGAAGTCTCCACTGACAGCCAGCAAAAATGACAGCTCAGAACCACACCCGTAGGGACTAAACACCGCCAACAGCCACAGGAGCAAAGAAGCGCATACTTCCCTAACCGAGCCTCCAAATAAGCACCCAGGCCCGGTGGCACCCTGCTTGCAGCTCGGCAGAGCACCCCGTTAAGCTGCACCGAGACTCCTGGCTCGCAGGACTGCGGGATAATAAATGCGTGTTGTTTTAAGCTTCTAAATCTCTGATAATTTTGTTACGCAGCAATAGGTAACTAATACAGTGTCTCAGTGAAGCAAAACAAGAGGCGGCAATTAGAATATGTGTTCTGGAAATCCTTGACATCTGGTAATTAGATGTGTAATTGTGCTTTATTAACCATTTTTTCTCTCTCTCTCCTTCTAATGTTCTTAAGGAAATGGGAAACTTTTATTTCCTACAAGGAACTGGTTCATCACCTCAATGGGCCCAATCCTGAAACAGGTGTCCTCGGTAAAGGACACCAGATGGGCTCCAGCAGCTGCAACATCAAAACTATAGTCACGGAGATTATGTTAAGTGCAGCCTCGTGGGTAGCAGCAAACAAAGGAAACACAGAGGAATTCTTAAAGGTTTTCTTGCAAGGATTGGGGAAGGTGTCAGTAGTCTCTGAGGTGCAACAATCAATGGTTCGGGAGGAGTATTTGCCATCGCTTTGGAAGCTGGGACAGCTTACAGATGTTTTCTGGCGGAGAATGTAAACATTTGTCCAAAGCATTTTAAAATCTCCCAGTTTCAGAACAGTTATTAGATTAATCTCTTATTTCTGCATCATCGTCATAGTATTTTACCCATTTATTGTTAGTCTTCCAGTCTTCCATTGTTGAACCTCTCTTGGCTTTTGCATATGAGGAAAAGTGGAATATTTTCCTTTTTATGTAGGGCATAGAGAGTTAAAATAACATCTTGTGAACACCCACTGAGTGCTTTGCTCCTTGTTTCACCTCTCATGTGATCTTCACAGCAAGTCTATGAAGTGGGGTTATTTTTATTTTTTAAAAAATATTTTAATTGATTTTTCACAGAGAGGAAGGGAGAGGGATAGAGAGTTAGAAACATCGATGAGAGAGAGACATCGATCAGCCGCCTCCTGCACGCCCCCTATTGGGGATGTGCCCACAACCAAGATACATGCCCCTCACTGGAATCGAACCTGGGATCTTTCAGTCCACAGGCCGACGCTCTATCCACTGAGCCACACCGGTTTCGGCAGAAATGGGGTTGTTTTTAAATCTTCATTTTGTTAAGGCCAGAGAGGTTATGTACTCACGGGCACACAGCCTAACGCCAGGTCGTGTTGCCAGCAGGGCTGGTGAAGGAGGACGAGAACCACAGCAAAGCACCCTTAGGCCTGACTACTTGTAATTACTTGGTTTTGAGTCTTTAAGAAATTAGGATTTGTGGACGTCAGGGGGTGCTTCTGGGGAAATCTGGGTGCCCTTTATTCATTTCGCAGATATTTCAGTACCTTGCAGCGTTTTAGACAGGTTACAGAATGGAGGGAAGAAACTACTCATGTACACAATCACACACCTACTACAGTTCTAGATTTATCGCATCCTGTGTATAGGGCTCGTTGAAGCAAGATGGCCACACGGAGTAGTCAAAGCTGCAGCATAGTGTTTCTCTGGTCCCCCGTTTGACTTTAGGGTACACAGTACCTTTGCCCCGTACCCCATCCCTTTTAAAAAAACAACAACTATCATCTATCTATCTATCTATCTATCTATCTATCATCTATCTTTAAACCACTTTATTGAGGTTTGATTGACCTACACAAAACTGCACGTGTGTAATGAGTCACACCCTTTTGTTCTCAGGGTTTCATCCAGAAGAGTTGACACTTAACAATTCAAATGCTTCATTTACCAGTTAACCGCCATATGTCCAAAACGGAAACCATCCCCACACACCGCGATGGACACGTATGGCGTACAAATGGTTAAGTGCATATTTACACAGAGCACTCCTAGGGCTTCCACCCGCTCAGAGTGAGCAAGGCCAATTCCGTGATGGAGAGAAAATAGAGAACATCCCTCGGTGTCTCTGAGCCCTGTCTCTGCCTTCCGCTCTACCCTGTCTCTGAAGTCCACCCTTGGATGTGGATATTGATGGTTCCAATGCTAAGTTTAGAAAATGCTTAGAAATCGTCTTCTTCTTTATACCAACTGTGTTCTAGGTGCTCTGCTAGGGATTTACACAGTGAAGCATCTACAAGGGCAAGTAGTGGCCTCTTGTTATAGCCTGAAGAGGAAACTGAGGCCCGGAGGGATCAATAACTCGTTGGAGGTCATGCATGTTCAGGAGTAGAGCCAAGGTTTATTTCCACCTCCTTCTAACTCCAAACCTGGCCACTTGCCCTGTTTAGTGCCCCACGCGGCCAGCATAGTGTTTCAGGGACATTTTTTTTTTTAGTCCTTCTGTGTTCCTCTAGGGCGGCGGTTCTCAGCCTGTGGGTCGCGACCCCTTTGGGGGTCGAATGATCCTTTCACAGGGGTCACCTAAGACTATTGGAAAACACCTATTTCCCATGGTCTTAGGAACCAACACACCGCTCCTCGGTGTAGCAAAGTGTAGCCATGTAGTTTACTGTTGCCATAGGAAGACTGTTGCCCATGCTACACCACGATTCAAGACAAAATTTCATTTATTTGTCATTAGAAATAAATATTTCACAATATATAATTACATCTTGTTTTTGTGATTAATCCCTATGCTTTAATTATGTTCCATTTGTAACAATGAAAATACATCCTGCCTATCAGATATTTACATTACAGTTCATCACAGTAGCAAGATTACAGTTATGAAGTAGCAACAGAAATAATTTTATGGGTGGGGGTCACCACCACTTGAGGAGCTGTCTTAAAGGGTCGCGGCCTTAGGAAGGTTGAGAACCACAGCTCTAGGGCATGCTATGTGATGTTTAGGCTGGATTAACCCGCAGTGATGAGAGCATGCCACAGAAAGAAAGGACTTTTTATTGAAGGCATTTTTGTGTGCGTGCCCCCTTTAATAGCCACTCAGCCCCCAGGAAATCAAGTGTCACCCTCTTGAAAAGGTTTAGTGGCTTGTTATCTGCCCTCAGAGTTCTCCCCATAAAGCTACTACATTCAACACATAGATAACCCCAGGCAGAGACAATCCCCAACTGGGACAACATAAATATCATTTGCATGTGGAGCATGGTCCCAAATTTACGTTCCTAAGGATAATTGATATTAGCCAGTGTTGACAGATTAGAAGGAATTACAGTGTCTTCACTTAGTCCTTCCCTTTGTCCTTCAAGTTTTACTGCCTTTGTCCCTCCCTCTCTTCTGCCCGGAGTACAGACTTTTCCCTATTATCTGTAACAACATGAGTTGCTTGCACTTAAATTACTTTGGAGTGGCTGTTTCTTGTAATAGCGCTGAGCGAAGTGCTAATGAGGATGGGGGATGGCTCCCAGGGTAGAAGCAGGTCAGTGTTCTTCGCCTGGCTCCCCCATCGCCAGAATTCAGTGACTTCTCAAATCCTC
This sequence comes from Lasiurus cinereus, assembly GCA_011751065.1. Taxonomy (NCBI): domain Eukaryota; kingdom Metazoa; phylum Chordata; class Mammalia; order Chiroptera; family Vespertilionidae; genus Lasiurus; species Lasiurus cinereus. Next base: position 27,749,520 of record JAAGEH010000417.1, on the reverse strand, counting down.
GAGGAGAGGACCCCTCTCCTTTGTTTAGGAAGCTCTGGTGCTATTTAAGGCAAAATACGGTGTCTACGTCTTAAATGATTTAACAGGGATAATACTAATCAGAGCTCATCTACTGCAAGGGACATATTAACTAGATTTGTACATCAGCAGAGTCGGCTAAATTTTCTTTTATGACCGAACATCTAAGTAATATCATAGTCTAGGTTCTCTTACGCTAGCTCTAGACACTTAAACTGCTGCTTGGGTTAGCACAAATACTGTAATTAGCATCTAATGGTATTCAGGTTGAAAGATGCCTGGAAAGTGCGCCCATTTTGTTACTTCTTCACAGAGTTTAAGAACAAAAGATCTGGGGGTGCTGGATGTTCATAACTTATGTCTGAGCCAACAAAGAAATACAGTATGGGGAGGCGAGAGCATTTGCTAACTAAAATCTTAGGTTTTCCCTTTCCTTCTGCAAATCCGTGTACTTATCCACTGACCAGTCTGTGATCACGGGCTTTTGTATTTTCATTAGAAATGACTGCAAAGTATCTTACAGCTGACCCAGTGCTTAATTAGAATCATCATGGGAGCAGAATTTGCAAGCTGGCATCCAAGGGACTGAGGTGGATTCTTAAAGTAACGATGTGCTTTAGATCCTAGGACTCTAACGTGTCCCTTACCCAATTCCCAGTAACGTTCCCTCTTTCTAATATCACGTGGCTATCTTCAGAGTCTTAGGTGATTCAGTGTGTGTGTGTTGGGGTGGAGGAGGGGCATTGGGGGGAGGAAATCAATGTTATTTCATGGACATCAACATGCTACTTCTGCCAAGGGGTTATTTTTAGTTAAGTCTGATCTCTAAGGTGCAATCATTATTTTTTGGCTTGTTAAAGAAATTCATGCATGGGGAAGGGAAGATGGTTTGGGCTTATGTAGGTTTCTTCCCTGATCTAAGAATCATACCTTCATTTCAGAATCGCTCTCAAGCATTTAATTAAACTTTTATTGAATGTATTAGGTACCGGTTTCCAGTATACAACTCAATAAAACATCATCTGCGCACGGCACTGTGCACCCATCGCCCCAAGCAGTTTCTTCCTGTCTCCATGCCCCTCGGGGTCCCCCCTCCCCACTTTTGCCCACCTCCACCTACTCCACACCCACGTTCCCTCTGGCTGCCTATCTAATTTGAATGTATTTAATCCATCCCCTCAAATGTTTTCTTTTGTTGTTCATTAACATCTTCAGCATTGAAAATTCACATTTGATTTATATCGATATGGCCAAATAGGTCGATGATGACTCACCTGTCCAATGTTTTTCTATGTTAATCTCAATTCCCTTAGTCCTTTGGAAACCATTAGATAGAAGTGTCATTTGGTTAAAATTTATTATCAACTTGACCCTGGAGTGTGGGCAGCCAGGCAGAATTATCATCAGGTGTAAAATCCAGTCTGGGCTCCAGCTACCCATGATCTTTTGTGGTCTTGTCACATGTATTAATTACTGTGCTCACCACCGTGAGCAGAGGTTCTGAGAAAAGTGAGCCTTAAGAAATCTGAGGATATTTTTAAGGAAAAAAAAAAATACCCAACTCTACCACAGAGAAGTAAATGAGGGAGTCATTTCTGGGTGTGTTTCTAGCATAAAATAAAAGACACCTACTCATCATTATTGTATTTATCTGCAAGGTTTGAATTCTTTTTATTCCCTGTTTTAGTCTGAGGAGGAGCAAAGAATCATGGAACACTGTATATAATACTTTACAAGGACCCTTATGATGGAGATTAGCCAAAGTGAGCTGGCTGTATGCTCTCTACCAAGATCCTGCGTTACCTGGAACACATAGCAGTGTTGGGCATTTGGTCTGAAATCTAAGAGACTAAATAAATAAACAGTTTTAAGAGAAGGGTAGGGAACATGCAAGCAGTAAAGTAGTATTTACTGCTACCAGGAGTCCTCATCATTTAGACATTTAATTTTCTTTGAATGAGAGTGTAGATACTAGTGCATAGCTGTGTTTTCGTAGTGTTCCCTGTAGTGTGTCACATTTATGAGTGCTTAATACATTCTTATCATAATTAATATCCCAAATGGATTGGGATTTCCCCTGGGGATGGAAGGACTACAGACTTTGGAATCTTGGGAAAGATTAAATGTGTGTGTGTGTGTGTGTGTGTGTGTGTGTGTTTTAATATATTTTATTGACTTTTTTTACAGAGAGGAAGGGAGAGAGATAGAATTACAAACATCAATGAGAGAGAAACATCCATCAGCCGCCTCCTGCATGCCTCCTACTGGGGATATGCCCGCAACCAAGGTACATGCCCTTGACCGGAATCAAACCCGGGACCCTTCAGTCCGCAGGCTGACGCTCTACCCACTGAGCCAAACCGATTTCGGCTTAAAGGTGTTTTTTGTGAGTTGCTGTTTGGCTGTTTCTGAGGGCAGTCCTCATTTACTTACTCGTTGTGCTTCTTGCCTCAGGCCGGTTCTGTGTAGCAGGGTAGTCATGAGCCATGCTAGTGTTTATTATGTTGGAGGCCTGGCGTGAGAAGAGCATGGGCTTCAGAGGTAGGCCTGGATTTGAACTGTAGTTCTGTCGTTTGCAGAATGGGGACAATTCCGCTTTGCCTGCAGGGTTTCTATGAGAACAGAACTAACGCACAGAAAGGACCAGGCGTAGCAGAGACCTCTGGTCATAGCCATCACTAGCACCTTAGACACAGAAATCCATGTGGACCAGCGCGTGCAGGTTGGCCTACTCTCAGGGGGAGGTATAGTTTGCATATTGGCTAATGGCCCATCACAGTGTACCCAGGCCCGAGAGTCCTCAAGTTCACTTCAGCACATTTAAAAATTTATTATTTTTCAATTCAAGTTGATGTTCAATATCATATTAGTTTCCGGTGTAATGCATAGTGGTTAGACATTAAGATAATTTATGAAGTGATCCTGTCGATAAGTTTAGTACTCACCTGCCACCATACATAGTTTTTATAATATTATTGGTACATCCCCTCTGCTGTACTTTATATCCTTACTAGTAGCCCAGCACACGAATCCGCTCGCCAGTAGCTCGCTGCTGCCCTCCAGTAGCTCTTTGCCCGCTGCCCTGCCCTTCTGTACTTCCCTCCCTCACCCCCTCCCACCCCCCTCCCGCCCATAGCTTGCTGCCCTGCCCCGTTCAGTAGCTCTCTGCCACCGGCTTGTAACTCGCTGCCCAACCTTCCTGCTGATCCGTGATCCGGTCGTTACATGGTGGGTCGTTACGCTTCACGGCGTAACAACTATTTGCATATTACATCTTTATTATATAGGATAGCTGTTTTGTAACTGCCAATTTGTACTTCTTAATCCCTGCACCTTTTCAACCAGTCCCCCAAATCCTCTCCTCTCTGGTAGCCATCAGTTTGTTCTCTGTATAAGTGTGTTCATGTTTTGTTCGTTCATTTATTTTGTTATTTACGTTTTATATGTAAAAGAAATCATATGGTATCTGTCTTTCTTTGACTGACTCAGTTCACTTAGTGTAATACTTCTAGGTCCATCCATGTTGTCACAAATGGTAAGGTTTCATTATTCCTTGTGGCCGAGTAATATTTTATATGTACCACATCTTTATTCACTCATCTATTTTTTTAATATATTTAAAAAATATATATTTTATTGATTTTTTTACAGAGAAGAAGGGAGAGGGATAGAGAGTCAGAAACATCGATGGGAGAGACATCGATCAGCCACCTCCTGCACGCCCCCCACTGGGGATGTGCCCGAAACCAAGGTCCATGCCCTTGACCGGAATCGAATCTGGGACCCTTCAGTCCGCAGGCTGATGCTCTATCCACTGAGCCACAGCGGTTTCGGCTCACTCATCTGTTGATGGGCACTTCGGTTGCTTCTGATGTTGGCTATTGTAAATAACGCTGCAGTGAGGATAAGGATGCCTGTTTCTTTTCAGATTAGTGTGTGAATGTCTTCAGCTAAGTCTCCCGAAGTGGGATTGCAGTTCAGCACATTTTCAGCGAGTGCTTCGGAGCCTGTGAGAGAGTGAGGAGGATCTTTCCCCAGAGGCGCCTGCGTTTTGACCAGGGCGATGGAGGGCTAACTACTCGCTGGGTTCTGTGCTGCAGGCATGCGCTCTGACCTTCACAAGGGAGAGAGGTTACCACTTTGGGGGCAGAGGGAATCAAGATGGGTTTTATGAAAGTTGCCAGTTGAAAGGAATCATGAAGAATGAGTGATGTTTTGACAGGCAGAGGTAGTATGAAGGTATTAAAAATAAGGCACTAACCATCAGAAGAGCTTTTGAAGGAGCAATTTCAGTCTCCTTGCAGTGAGTGAGGCAGAGATGACATAAACAGCAGAACCTCTACTGGTGTCAGTCCTGAGCCTGAGTTTAGCAGCTTTATTGAAAATGCACCTGAATGCTCATCAGAAGTATGGATGACACAGAATGGTAGTGGGGTGGGCTAGTCTGCAGGGAAGTTAGGCAGGAAAAAGGGCTGGGGCTAGGGGACAGGACTGGGCTTTAAAAAAAATCCTGCCAGTTACATTTCTGACTGCAGTAATCTAGAATGGCATTCTGTAGAGATCAAAGAATTAGCAGTTTAATTCTGCCATTAAAGTGAACAAGCCAGGCTCAGCTGGATAGGGGAATCCATAAAAATTCATGGGACTTGACCTGGAAATGATCAGCCCTCCTGTTATACGAGCACAGGCGGGCACTGGGGACCGTGGGGCCATTCTCAGAGGATTCCTGAACCAATGGGAAGAACCTTTATGGCGTCCAGTAAAAATAGCTAGTACCTGGTAGTGAGTGGGCATGATTTTTACTGTGGCCAATAATGATGAGCACTTACCGAATATTTGCTTGGTGCCAGGCCTAAAGATAGTTATTATCTGCTACCTCCCAATAGCCTGGCCAGGTGACTTTTTATCCTCAGTTAACGAAGCAAGAAGCTAGAGCTCTGGAATGTTCCCTGGCTTGCCTGTAGCCATGAGTGAAAGTCGCAGTGCTCCGCTGGCTGTCCCAGAGTCCTGTTTGGCTCACATCACCATGTGTCTTCCACCGGAAAATGTAAGGATATGCAAATGGCGTAGAAAACACAATCTGCAGAATCCGTGCAATATGTTCCCATTTATGTAAAATTCAAAAACACATAACAACACATTTTTTATGGATTCATAATATACACTAGCAGTATATTATGTATGGGAGTGATACCAAATTCAGGATATGGGTTACTCTGGAAAGAGAAAAGGGGGTGGGGTAAACTGTATCTGTAATGTTTGTTTTCCTTAAAAGGAAAGAACAAATCCAGCCAAAACCGGTTTGGCTCAGTGGATAGAGCATCGGCCTGAGGACTGAAAGGTCCCAGGTTCGATTCCGGTCAAGGGCATGTACCTTGGTGGCGGGCACATCCCCAGTGGGGGGCGTGCTGGCGGCTGATAGATGTCTCTCTCTCATCGATGTTTCTAACTCTCTATCCCTCTCTCTTCTTCTCTGTAAAAAATCAATAAAATATATTTTTAAAAAAAGAACAAATCTGAGACAAATATGGGAGAATGTTAAGATTTATTAAAGCTGGGTCATGGGTATTCTTGGTGTTATTTTTCAAACTTATCTCTGAAAAAAAAATTTAAATTAAAAACAAAAAGGGGGAGGGGAGGCCTACATTAGCACATGGAAAGCTTCAGTAGCACTTGCCTTGGAAGAAGGAACTTCCGCATCGGCTCTCCACCTTCCTCACGCCGCGGCCCTTTAAGACAGCTCGTGTGGTGGTGACCCCCACCATAACATTATTTCTGTTCTACTTCATAAGTGTCATTTTGCTACTGTTAACGAATCATCACGTAAATATCTGTTTTCCCATGGTCTTAGGCGACCTTTCTAGCAGTTTTCACCCTGTGGGGCCCTCTTGCTTCTTGGCCTCCCCCCGTCTCTTTCCTGTATCTTGCCTCACCTCGCCTTTCTAATTCTCACCCATCCTTCAGGCATTTCCCCCTCTTTTTCTTTTTTTAAATTGAGGACTAATTGAAATATAATATTATATTAGTTTCAAGTGCACAGCAGTGATTTGGTGTTCTATATATTGCAAAATGATTACCACATTAAGTTTGGTTAACATCTGCCAGCACACAGTCACAAATATTTTTTCCTGTGATGAAAACTTTTAAGAGCTACTCTCTTAGCAGCTTAGAAATCTGCAATACAGTATTGTTACCTTTCGTCGACATGCTGTTTGTATGTGCCCATGACTGACTTATTCTATACCTGGAAGTTGGTGCCGTTTGACCCCTGCCTCTGGAGGCCACCAGTGTGTTCTCTGTGTTTATGAGCTGGGTTTTGCTGTTTTTAGATCCTACATGTTAATGAGATCATGCGGTATTTGTCTCTTTCTGACTTATTTCACTTACCATAGTGCCCTCAAGGTCCAGCCGTGTTGTTGCAAATGGCAAAGATTTCCTTTTCTTTTTTTAATGGCTCAATAAAACTCATCTCTCCGGTGTGTGGACCACATTTTCTTTAACCGTTTATCTGTTGGTGAGCATTTAGTTTGCTTCCATATCTTGGCTATTGGCAATATACCATAGTGAACATGGAGAAAACAGAGCATAGCTAACTCCTCTTTTTGAGTTAGTATTTTTGTTTTCTTCAGATAAATACTCACAAGTGGAATTGCTGGATGATATGGTAGTTGTATGTTTAATTTTCTGAGGAACCTTCATGTGGCTACATCAGTTTATATTCTCACCAACAGTTCATGAGGTTTTCCTTTTCTCTAGATCCTTGCTGGCACTTAGTATTTCTTGTGTGTGTATGTTTTATAATAGCCGTTTTATGTCTTAAAAAATATGTTTTTATTGATTTCAGAGAGAAAGGGAGACAGAGGGATAGAAACATGCCCCCTACAGGGGATCAAGGCTGCACCCAGGCATATGCCCTGACAGGGAATCGACCATGACCTCCTGGTTCCTGGGTGGATGCTCAGCCATTGAGCCACACCACGCCAGTGGGGCGATAATGGCCATTCTCACAGGTGGGAGGTGACATCTCGTTATGATTTGCATTTCCCTAATGATTGAGGATGCTTAGCACTTTCTATGAACGTGTTGGTTCAGGCTTAATTTTAAACCTGTTTCTCTGGGAGGGCTTTCTGATGCTGTTTTCACCTACCTCATCTGCTGCACTTCCCAGTCCTCATCAAACATTGTGATTTCTTGTTTGAAGTCTGTGCTCTAGCTAGCTTCCACTCTTAATGAACAGAGTGCATTATGGTCATTGTTCTATCCTCAGCCTCGCTGGCAGGTAATCGGTATTCAAAATACTGGTGTGGCTGGTTAAATAAATGAATTTGGAGACTGAGCAAATGCTGCTCCTATACTTGACCCACTGTGTGCTTTTGTTAATGACCCTACTGACCTCAGTTCTCCAACTTCTGAAGTGAGGGAACATGGTCCAGCTCTGGTTGTTGTGAGGTGCAGTTAACAGTGGATGTAAACTGCCTGGCACATAGAGGATGCTGAGTGGATACTGCTTTTCCTTCAGGAGTGGGTGCATCAGAAGATAAGAGATTTTCTAAGAAATATAACTGTGCTTTTAAAAAACAAAAGCAAAAATACTACTTACATATATACCAACACATAATACAACTCTCCAGTTGTAAATCAGTTAGAGCCTGTTACCAGCAGAGTTGGTAGCCTTCCTCCACGGCTGTGTCCAGCCTTCTGTCTGCCAGGCTGTTTAACCTGCTTCTTACTTGCTGGCTGGCGAAGGAGCGGTTAAGACTGCGTTACCCTCCTGTTTGTTTTTTCCTCTTTCTGGGCCCTAAATGCCCTCCCGTGGCTCCTAAGTTCTCGGCGGCGGAGTTGTTGTTCTAGCCTGCAATTCCAACCCTGTTCTACCCTGTCCTTCCAGCGGTGGTGTCTGATCCTCGTGGCTGGGATTTGGAACTGCCTGGTAAAGGGAAGTTGAGTACCAGCACTGGCTCTGAGCACCCTTGGTCTTAATTTATTATTTCGGGGTTGTTCTTTCTAATTCTGACTTAATAAGACTCGGGTTTTTTAAAAGCAAGTACAAATCTATTTTCAGTTGTAAATTAGCACTGTAGGAAAGTTAGAAAGCAATGACCAAAACGCAAACAAAAATGACATTTCATTTCATTCCCCATCTGCAAGTACTGTGAACATTTTGCGTTTTTTTTTTCCATCTTAGTCCCATTCCTCAAAAATAAAGTTCAGTTTATTTTTAACTTTCTACATCAATATTTGTAGCCAAGTTATAAAAACAACAAATGCCATCCCTAGTTCCACGGTAAAGATAATTAATGTTAATAGTGTTGATATTTCTGACACTTTTTAAAGTAAAAATCAATAAATACACAGATTCTCCTGGTAAATTTTGCAAGCATCACAGGCAAAGTGAATGTACTCTTCGTTCCTCCCCAAATAATCCCCTTCATCTGCCCAGAGTAACAGTTCAGCCCATTTAGGGTGTATTCTTCCTGAGGGGAAGGAGCGGGCAGATGTTATTGGCATTTATTGGGGAGAGGCCAGGGGTGCTGGTCAACATACCCCAGGACTCAGGACAGCCCTGCCTTCCCTCCCAGCAAAGAACTCTCTGGTCCAAAATGTCTGCAGAGCCACTGCTGAGTAACCCTCTTCCCGACCTTGTTTTATGGATATGCCCCCACAATTCATTTTTATGCCGGCATCAGACTTAATTTTTCTGCCTCTTGCTTTTTGCTCTTAACAATATGCCTTAGAGAGATCTCTAACTCGGTTCATACACCCTTGGCCCTTGAGCCGTCCAGGGTCAGGCAGTTGAAAACTTGTGTACAACTATATTTTCTTTGAGTTTTGTGTGTTCTATGTGTTTAATGCTTTTTATCTCTGATGTTTATTTTGAAGAACTGTATATTTTAAATCGAGTATCCCAGGTCTATTTACTGACAAACAGAATCTTTAAAGAAGCCTTTAACACCATCGAGAAAAGGAACTTGCACTGAAATATGTTTCTGGTGATTAAAAATTTAGCACAGATATGAACCATGGCCTGGAAGCGGGGAATGAAGCAGATGTTTAGAGAACAACAACTATGCAGAAGGCCTGGCTTGTACGGAGGGAGATAATAGTCAAAAAGAAGGCTGGAATTACATTGTGGAAACCATTTCTTGCCAAGCCCAGGGGTTGGATTAGTATGCACTGGGAAGTCATCAAAGGCTTTCCAGCAAAGGGACAGCATAATCAGACTATGCTTTAGGGAAATTAATGGAGTAGTGGAGAATGGAAGAGGTAGAAGGCAGAGACTTGTGCGGAGGTTATTAAGCAATGCAGGTGAGAGATAAAGAGGCCAGAGTGGGCAAGGTCTGAAGTAGGAAGGGGGGTCTCAGAAAGCAGGTGCCTGAAGGAGCGGAGGCAGGGCTGCGAATTCAGGAGTGTGTTTGGATGTGGGGGGCAGAGAGTTTCCGTGGGGGGCTTGAAATGCTTGCACACATTGTCTGACGGGGACAGCCACTGTTTTGGTAAGAGGTTTTTCCCAGGGGAAAATACGGTCAGTGTTGTACGTTTCTTTATTGTGTTCCGTTGGAAGTTGAAAACCTGGGTGTTTTATATGCAAATTCCTAATTAAACAACAACACACCGTGTGAACCAAATAAAACGTGTTTACGGGCCACTCTGAGCTCCATCAGGCCTCCCGCAGAGGTAGATTCAGTAGGGCTGGCTCATCACTGGATACAGGGAAAGAGGGAGGCTTAGAGGACTCATGACACTTCCGAGAAGGTGATATGGCAGTGGTTCTCCACCTTCCTAAGGCCGCGACCCTCATGTGGTGGTGACCCCCACCCATGAAATGTTGCTACTGTGACGCATCGTGATGTAAATATCTGCATTTTCCCATGGTCTTAGGCGACCCCTGTGAAAGGATCGTTCCACCCCCAAAGGGGTCGCGACCCACAGGTTGAGAACCGCTGTGATGTGGCCAGTGCAGCGTGGGGCCGCGCACTAGAGTACAGCTCATGCCTGAGCTCCAGTGGCTGGGCTCGAACCCTGAGGGCGTGGGGGAACCCTGGGCAAGTCACTCCCCCTGTCGCCTGTGCAGTGAGGGTAACAGCATCTGCCTCACGGTGTCGTTCTGAAGATTCAGTGTTAATACAAGGGAAATGCTTAGGCCATGCCTGACGTGGAGTGCTCCTGAGTGAGTGGTTATTAGAGTGAACGCTACAGGTAGGGGAATAGGTGTGGGCACAGCAAGCTTGGGTTTAAATCTATTCACACTTTTCAGCTGTGTGACCCTGGATCCATTATTTCACCTCTTTAGGCCTCGCCTGTACAATGGAGAATAACAATACTTTCCTAATTCTGTTCTTATACAGGGTCCGGCATAGGGAAAATTGAACAGGTACTTGGGGCAGGGGGGTGAGGGTGGAGAAAATAGACCACCTTCTTACACCAGATACACAAATAAAGTAAAAATGGATTAAAGACTTAATTAAGATGCCAAACCATAAAATTCCTAGAAAAAAACATAGGTGGTAAAATCTGACATTTAGGAATATTTTTTCTGATACATTGCCTCAGGCAAGGGAAACACAAAAATATAAATGGGACTACAGCAAGCCAAAAATTTTTTGCACAGCAAAGGAAATCACCAGTGAAACAAAAGACAACCTACTAAGTGGGAAAACAGATTCACCAATGATACATCCGATAAGGGGTTGATATCTAAAGTGTACAGGGGTGGACAAAAGTAGGCTCACAGTTGTGAAACAGAGTTTATTCTTGTATTATTTATTATTGTCTTATTTATTATTATGAACATACTTTTTCCCACGCCTGTAAAAAGAACTCATACTACTCAACACCAAAAAACCACAACAATCCACTTAAAAAATGAGTAGAGGTTGCCGAGACCGGTTTGGCTCAGTGGATAGAGCGTCGGCTTGCGGACTGAAGGGTCCCAGGTTCGATTCCGGTCGGGGGCATGTACCTTGCTTGCGGGCACATCTCCACTGTGGGGCGTGCAGGAGGCGGCTGATCGATGTCTCTCTCTCATCGATGTTTCTGACTTTCTATCTCTCTCCCTTCCTCTCTGTAAAAAATCAATTAAAAAAAATGAGTAGAGGACTTGAATAGACACTCTCCAAAGACATGCAGATGACCATAGACATATGAAAAGATATTCAGTGTCACTAGTTGTCATAAAAATGCAAATTAAAACCACAATGAGGTATCACCTTACAATGGGCAGAAGGGCTATCATCAGCAAACTGTCCCTCAACTCCCCACCTGCCTCCCTTATGCCCCTGCTACAGGGCATCCTTTACACCGCCCCCGTGGTCTTTCCGGATTGCAAAGCTGGAGTTATCTCTTTAGTTCTTACTGCTGTGGCTTTGCTTGCTTTTCTATATGCCAGTCACTAACATAAGACTTTATTATAAATAACTGAACTGTAACACTCTCAGAATGCCAAACATATCCAGTAATCTATGTCTTCTACGCATACCCTCGCCCCCACTCCCACCCCCAGAGAAATCCTTCCTGCAAGTCTTTGTGACCAGCTCCAACTTGACCAGCTGTTCTGTAGGACCCCGCCCAGCTGCCATTCTGACGCCTCCCTCCCTGTGACCCTGAGAGTCCCTCTGCCGCCTCCTGTCCTGTAGCTTCTGTTTCCTGCATGGCGCCTTCTTCCTTGGTTTACACCTGAGTGTTACCGGGGCAAGTTCCCTGACAAGTTCCCTGAAAAAACTATCTCAAAATCCTTCAGTTCCACCTTCAACCTGGATGGACAGTTTGGCGAGGCACGGAGTTCTAGACTGGGATGCTGTTCTCCCAAATATCTGACAACATTGGACCCCTTGTCTTGTAGCTTTCTTTTCTTTTTTTAAAAATATATTTTATTGATTTTTTTACAGAGAGGAAGGGAGAGAGATAGAAAGTCAGAAACATCGATGAGAGAAAGACATCGATCAGCCCCCTCTTGCACGCCCCACAGTGGAGATGTGCCCGCAACCAAGGTACATGCCCCCGACTGGAATCGAACCTGGGACCTTTCAGTCCTCAAGCCGAGGTTCTATCCACTGAGCCAAACCGGTCTTGGCTGTCTGGTAGCTTTCAATGCTAGTTAGAAGTCAGATGCTACTCTGACTCCTGATTATGTGCATATGAGCAGATTTTTCTGCCTAGAATATTTCTCCCTGTTTTGAATTCCTGTTTTCTTGAAAGTTTAGAGTGAATCTTATTTTTCTTCTTCATTGTCTGGACTCTCATGTGTTTAACTCCTGGGAATTTCTTTAAAAATTTTTTTGATAGTTTATTCCTCTCCATTTTCTTTGTTCTCTAAGCTGTAATTTTTGTTAGTCAGAGGGTAAGCTTCTGGGTTTGATCCTCTAATTATATAACCTGTTATTTTTCCTCTTTTTATTTTAAAAATAATCCTACTTCCTATGAAGAAATATTCTTCAATTTGTTCTATTACATGTGCTGTTGTTGTTGTTGTTGTTGTCATTCAACATTTTGAAGACTTCTCTCATATTTTCTAAATGTCCCTTTTGTGTGGCCACAGAAGGTTCATGGCCTAAGTGAGCTATTTCATGTCCCTGAAGACTGTCCTTTTTTGAACGTTTCCCCATCCTTCGTTGTATCTGTTCCCTCTCGAATTCCTTTTTTGTTGTTTATGTTGGCCGCTGTCTTTAAAGTTCAAGGTTTCAGCAAAGGTCAGCTCCTCACTGGCTGACGGCTAACATCAGGAGCATGGCACTGAACGTGGAGGGGAGCCTCTGTGTGGTGGGTGGGTCTTGGGCACAGAGAGACTTCAGTGCAGCTTGAAATGCTCTGAGGTCTTACTTATTTCCTTTATCATTTGGGGAATCACTTATGCCAGTGTATGCACATCTTTTCTCTGGGCCCGTTTTTAAGAAACTCCCGGTCTCCTGCCCTATGTAGCTGCAACACAGCAGTTTGTTATGCGGAGAGGGGTGCTCGGTGAGGAGAATCGCAACATTCAAACTGCAGATTTTCACAGTCCCGTTTTTGGGGTAGCATTTCGTTTCTATCTTCATCTCTAAACCTCTGCAGAAAGCAGGCCTCCATCTCCTGCCAGACGGAGGGGCAGACCAAGGCTCTAGTTGTTTCTTATATAAGTTGTATCCCATCCTGTTTCAGGCCTGCACCCTGTTTCAGCCCTGCACCCCATCCACTAAACTGCAGAAGCCTTAGCGCCTCGATCCCCGCTCCTCTCCAGCCTTCTGCAGCGGCCTTGGCACCCTCCTTGCAGGCAGTGTGCTTCCCGTTTTCCCAGTCCTCCTAAACCAGTCACCCTTCACCCATCTGCTTTCCATCTTCCCGTCTTGTGGCTCTCTCTCATCGGCTGCGATCTCTCTCAATCTTCCTGTTTTTTTTATGGGCTTATCGCTTAAAAAAATTTCCTTTCCAGGTTTCTGACAGAAGCCGAGAAACTTGGGTGTTTCCCCTTGTCCCAGGCACCCCGATGTCTGCTGCGCTGACTTTTTCCAGTCTGTCCCCTGAGCTGTGAGTGACTGCAGCGGATGCTTGGTCCCGTTCACTTGTCTGTTCCCAGGGCCTAGGACATAGCAGACACTCCGGTGCTTGTGGGATGAACAAGTGAATAAATACACTGTGGCTGTTCTTCGTTAGCTCTGCAAATCATTTCTTTTCTTTCTTTTTTTAAAATATCTTTTTATTGATTTTTTACAGAGAGGAAGGGAGAGGGATAGAAAGTCAGAAACATCGATGAGAGAGAGACATCGATCAGCCGCCTCCTGCACGCCCCACAGTGGAGATGTGCATGCAAGCAAGGCACATGCCCCCGACCGGAATCGAACCCGGGACCTTTCAGTCCGCAAGCTGAGCAGGTGCCCGCAGTGCCACACCATGGTGGCGGGTCTGCTCCTCTGAATGCAGCTGATATTCACAGTACGCTCCAGTTACTTTGAGTTCCCAGTGGGCACTGTTTGGCGGAAGATTTTATTAAGGATCCCATGATGAATACATCTCCCAGGCTCTTATTACTAACCCCCGGAAGCACATCCCTGATGCCCCCAGCTGACTCAATCAGCACGTTGCCCTCAAGTACCCAGCACATGTTTCAGGCACTCCTCTGGTTTCCCCTCTGATGGCGCCCAGGAGAAGGGTGAGGACCGCCATCTATCCTGCGAGAGAGAGGATGCGGGGAGGAGCATCCTCACGTGGGCACATCTGGATTCTGCCGGGAAAGACTGGCAGACCCCCGACTGGCGCCGAGAGAGAGGGCGTGGACGGCGGCCTCTGCCTGCCATCCCCGGTTCCGCAAGTTTAATGTTCTTCCGCAAAAGTTAGATTAAAAAATCAGAGTTCTGCCTCTTTGACAAGTCACTGGATGTCAATCAAGTTTCTGTGTTTCTTGCCAATTAAAATAGTCACACTTTCACGATGATGGGAAACCCCTTACCCCTCCCCCTCACTTAATAGCTCCCTCTACTCAGGATTTATACCTGTTTTTCTGAGATTCCAGGCCCATAAGCACACACAGAGTGAACTCACTACCCGCAGAGTAATCCTAGAACCTGGGAGGCAAAACTTTATCTTCCTGCTTTCTCCTTCACTTCCGCCCTCTCTCCTCACCCGAACTGTAACACTGGGTAAGAGGAGCTTTTGGAGCCATCAGGTAGGGTCCACCCTGTGCTGTGTTCTGGGGCAATGTGCTGCTACTTTGTTGGGAGGAGGCCAGGGCTGGAGAAGGCGGGCTCCCACCTCCATCTGGAAGGGGCCTCATCGGGAGCATCATCACTCATCACTTCACCTTCGCCCTTTCGCTGCTTTTTCACTTTAACGGCGACAGAATCATCACCTCCCGCTCCCCGCTTCCTCGAAGCACAGTAAACCGATCCACTCCTAATCCCAGACTTTTTTCAGAAAAAGCCTGCTGAGGTTTCTAAAACAACGACCTGACTTCCAGCGGTCTCTATTTAATACCCTAATGCTTTGAATGGAACCTTCTGGACAGGGACTCTGCCATTCCAGGAGCTGGGCTTAATTCTTCCTGCTGAGCTCCCAGGACACATGCGTTCCTAAAGCACTTTTAGATGGTCCTGCCTGAACTCGCCGCCCAATGCAACTGTCGAAAACTCTCTCTGTCCCTAAATGGAAGCATCGTAAACCTGAATCATAACCCATCTTCTGAATGTCTGTGATCGGAGACATTTGGGAGCAGCTTCCGGGATTTTTCAGACACGCCAGACACATTGGCATATTCCCTAAACTTTTCATTTCATATCTCAGAATTTATATATAATCCTGAGGAGAATGTTGATCAATTAAAATACACTTCTTTTTAGCCCCATATGTATGTTGGCTAACGTGGAGAATTCCAAAAGTAATTTTGATATCTGGGTGCGGGGGGGATGAGGAGTAAAGAATTGTAAGGCGCTCAAAAATTAACAGTGTTGCCGAAACCGGTGTGGCTCAGTGGATAGAGTGTCGGCCTGCGGACTGAAAGGTCCCAGGTTCGATTCTGGTCAGGGCATGTACCTTGGTTGCGGGCACATCCCCAGTAGGGGGTGTGCAAGAGGCGGCTGATTGATGCTTCTCTCTCATCAATGTTTCTAACTCTCTATCCCTCTCCCTTCCTCTCTGTAAAAAATAAATAATAATAATAATAAATAACAGTGTTGTAGGTTTTTTCTTCCTCAGTCTTAATAACATTCTGGGTTCGTATTCAGTTTGTGATACAGTTTGACAATAGCTATTAAAAAATATTGCAAATTAGGAGCACCCGCCTGCTCAGCTATTCTAGCAGCCGAGTGTAAACAGTAAAAGTAACCAGTCCTTTTCGAAGCCAGCGCCATGCCTTCTTCGCTTTCTGTCGGGGTTTCCGGCGGAGGCCAGGCAGTGGATGGAAATACTCTGATCCGCAGCTAGGCAGGCCCTGGGTCAGTCCTGTCTCCCCATTTAGTAATAATTATTGACTTTGTGCCAGTTGCTTAATGTCATCTGTTTCCTCATCTGCAAAGTGAAGATAAAAATTCCTCCCTCAGAGGGCCTGATGGGGATTTGGAATCATGTAAGTAAAGCACCTGATACACGACGATTCATTGATTCTTTGGTGCTCATTTTCCCTCCCACATTTTATTGTTTCTAAAATAAAATTGGTCTTATAATCAATAAGTAAGCATACTTTCACCGTGTAATTGCAACATTCGTATCTCTTTATTGGTGGCACGTATTGTAAAATGCTTCTTAAATTCATGGCAACTTTGATTTGATGAAATCTGGTCTGTCTGACTCTTCATGAATAGTATTCATACATATTATGAAGAGAGATTTTTTTCTAAGGAAGGTTTTACTGGTGTCAGAAAGAATCTAAATTGTACTAGTTTTTCTAGAGTCTAATTTGGGTTACCACTGTAATCATACTCAGGAAAAATAGTATTTATAGCAAAGATAGTAGTGGCACCTCTTTAATCATTTGATGTCTCATGTGACCAATGCAGAGGTAAAAGGAAGGCTATTTCCTAAGACTTAGCAAGAATGTGACTGATAGAATGAGGAGCAGCAGAAGGAAGAACAAGACAGATGGGTGGGACCATGAGTTCAATGGGGACAGACAGCACGGTGACAACTGAGGACACCTATATCTGCATGTCCTACATCCCTGCGGGAGTAGGAAAGTCTTAATGCACCAGAATTTGGCTTAAAGAGAACTAGAGGTTGGGGAGGTAGTGGTACCACCCAGTCCTCCTGGCATTCTTATGTTGGAGGGATGGAGTTTTCATCTTTCATGTCCTGTGCGGATCGACCGTCCCATGAATAACAAACAGTTCAGGTGTTTGCTGAGCACTGCTATGTGCCAAGCGTTATGCTAGACTCTACAGTTACAGAGATAAATGAGATAACCCTTGGCTGTAACAAACCCTTAGTCTGACCTATCTCATGCGCTTTCTCTTTCCTTCATCCATATCCTGCATCTTTTCTTACTGCTTCAAACAGAAAATGTATGAGTCATCTCTTTTTGCTTTGGAACATACTCATTGAAACTTGAGGATATTTTCTTTCATCCAAAACAAGCACACCACCGAAGAATCAATGGAAAAGCTAACAAAATGAAGGGTTTGCTCACACTTGCAATTAGAAATTTTGTGTATCAGTGTAACCTATATCTAACATCAGGTTGGCTATCTGTGTAGTAAGCTAATCTTTTTTAAAAACGTAGAATCTTAAGAGTCTAGTTTGTCTTCCATGAACATGTTGTGTTTCCTGCTTATATCTTGGTATAATGTCTTCTTTGTTGGGGTATTCCCAAAAAAGAAATGTCTGTGTGCTTGCATACCCAAATAATTTCTGTGCCAAAGGAGCAGTGACAAATGCCACACACGGGAAATGACATTTTCAGGTTTTTTAATTAATATAATGAGAAGGGAAGGAAGGCACTAATTTAATGCATTTAAATTTTAAATAAACTTACAAAATAGAGTAAATGAATATAAATCTATGACTTTAAAATGACTTAATTTACTCAGTTTTATTGGTATTTAGCATCTATAATAACAGCTCGCAGTAATTGAATACTTATGTGCCACGCACTATTCTAAGCTCTTTAAATGTATGCTCATGACATTCCATAAGATAGATATCATTACCCTCACGTTGTAGATACGGAAATAAGGACAGAGAGAATCAGTACCTTCCTTAGGGGACATAGCCAGCAGAGACAGGATTTAATCACTGTCTAATCACTATATTACTCTAGAATTGCTCAATCGATTATTATTCAGAAGCAAAATCAGTAGCTGTTAGAAAAGTTACTGACATTTGAATAAAGTTTGCATTGAATTTGTCGCTGAATACTGGCTGGGATTTTAGAGAGAAGAAGCAGTATGTATTTAAAACATATCACAAACTTCATCCATAAACATTGTCACATAATTTAAAAGGTAATATTATATAAAGTAAAATTATCAGAAATAAATTCTAAGTGGATCTAGTATATAAATAATTGACATGAAAGTAGAAGTTATTAAATAAAAATAGTGTGATTATGATTTCAGGAGTTTAATAAAGCTGGCCGTGGGTGCCTGCTGAATATGAGGGCCAAAAGACAGGGAAAAGTCGGTGATAACCCTGAGTTTTTGACTGCTTGTGAGAAGAAATAGTGATAACATTTATTTCTCATATTAATCATGGAAGTCACATGAGTAAGGGAGACTTGGGCAAGGCAGGAGGGCTTGAGTTTGAGGTGACTCTGAGAGGTGATGGAATGTCGGCAAAGCAGAGTGAACAGAATACCACCAGCTCGGGCCTGAGACCCGGCTCTCGTCCTGCCTCTGCTGGTCATTAGCAGGTTGACCTTCAGCCAAGGGACTTGACATCTCTCGGCCTCAGTTTCTACATCTGAAGGCAACGAGGAGTTTCATTATTAAGTGGCTTTCAAACGCCGCTCTAAAGGGTCCCGCAGGTGCCATAGATTCTCTTAAGGATACTTGGGGAGAAAAGTGCACCCTCGTCTAAGTGAACCTAAACTGCTACACTTTCATTCCACAAATGATGTGCGCTTGTATTTTGGTTTAAGCAAAGTTTGAAAACCAGTGGACTCAGTGGTCTATAGGACCTCTTCCAGCTCTAAAATCCCGTCTCTCGTCCTGAAACCTGAGTTTAGCATTACCCACCAGGACGCGAAGTTGAGTTTGCCAGAATTCGCAGAGAGCTGGGATTGTGGGCAGTTGATTCCTGACCAGTCAGGAGCCACGGATTTCAGAAGGCCTCCGCCTGCCTAGGACCTGAAATGATACTCCTTCCTGGATGGTTGCAGAAGCTCTCAGATGTTTCTTCATTTTATAACGTCTTTCCAGGTTCTTGAGGACTCCTTCCCATCCAGCTTAAAGGTTCCTTTTTAAATTGTCATCCCGCTGGCCCCTGCAGAGAAGCCCCTTCTCTGGGGCTTCTTTTCTTCGGAGAAACGTCTCCTCTGCCCCCTGTATGTGCACTTGCCACACGTCTGTGTTTTCCATCCGTTTCCCTCTCCAACTTTCTCCCTTATATCCGCCCAGCCAATGCCAGATTTCATGATTCATGTAAGTAATATCTTCAGAGGGTGATTGACTACATTCCAGCCCCCTACAGAACAGAGTTTTATAGCTCAGTAAAATCCGGGCTGGCTGGCAAGTGCGGACTGGAACAGTTTTGATGGGACTAAACCCATATGATGGTAGAATGTCTCCTAACCCGGGTCAAATGGCTGCATAAGAAACTCGAGTGCTTTGTGTCATAAAAATTCATTACAAATTTTTATTTATTGATTGCTGAGAGAGAGGGAGAGAGAGAGAGAGAGAGATTCATTTGTTGTTTTGCTTATATTTCCATTGGTTGCCTTAATGGGAGACTCAACCTGCAGCCTTGGCATAGAGAGACGACATTCTAACCGGCCAGGGCCAAAAACTCACTTGAGAGGTTATCTGCTTATCCCCCTCCCAAATAAAACGTAAAATGTAAGCGAAACAGAGAGGGAAATAAATTTCCCAAAATAATCTTCACGGATGATTTCAAGTGAGCGAGAGAATTTACCCCTCAGCAAACTCAGCTTGCCTCTGTAGGAATCCAGGACCCCAGGATTTTTACTGGGTCGTCACTTTTTGGCCAAAGAGCTCTGCAGAATGAAGTTCTTTGTAAAACTCGTCCTCCATGGATGGTCTGCGGCTGCGGTGTGAGGATGTGAAGGAGGGAGGAGAATCCTTAGGTAACCTGGCGGAAATGTTAGGGGGTCACGTTTCTGTCCTCTGACAGCCAGCATCAGCCTCCCCATTCACGGTCCTTCATGAGGCGGGAGCACACTCTTCCATTGGCTGCAACTTTGCAGCTGCGGCACATAGCACAGATGCCTGTTGTATTGCATCAAGTTTACACGGAGCATCCAGTTTTTAAAAAATGAAATCATTGTAAATTCTGGCAGTTTTTATGGCATAATTAAAATGTCTAACAGGATACCTCTGGGAAACTAAATGCAGTTTTGCTATTTATAGAGCCAGGAGAAGGTAGTGTTTCTTGCCAACTTTCATATCTTATGACCTATAAATTGCTCTTAATAGCTAATCTGTCATCCCAGGTTCTCCTACAAGAAAGCTTGTTTCCTTATTAATCTGTTAATTTGCATCTGCAAACGACATTTACAAATTTTGGGTTGGAAAACATTGTGTATGAATGCTGGGCATTATAAATAATTTATCACCTGTGATAGCAACTCTAAGGTATTGCTAACAGATCTCTCTGACAGGGTGTTATTCTTCCAACCCTAATATAATTTAGATAAAAATAATTATGAAAACTCCTCCGGCCCCATAGAATTAGAAAAGGCTGACAGGTTACTATGGAAAAGCTATGATTATCACTAACCACTCTCTAAGCTCAGAGTAATAGATCAGAACCAACTGTTCCAACTATGACATAGTAGAATGAGAGAAATAATTCAGGTGTACACAAATAATTCTCTTACCTTTTCAATAACAACTGCAGAATAGTTCTGCAACTCTAGGTTTATGTAATGGAACAAACTGGTTTGATTGATTGTAATAAACCCAACACCAATTATTAAGTATATACAGCATGAAGATGATTTAAGATTACTAAAGACCCTGTAATTAAAATGTTCCCCGTTTGTGTGGTATTTAAGTCTCGTCTTCAGTCTGTGGCTGTGAGTTCACAATTCTTAGAGATCCAATTTCAGGAAGCTTTCCCTGCCAAGAACCTTAATATTTACTATATTTTGTTTGTGTTTTGTTGATTTTTCTCTATATGAATCCAAGAAGAATTTGTAAGAGCAGGAACTAAAGCATGAAAGGGAAGAAATCAGAGTAATGAGGGGATTAAGTTGATATCACAGGCTGAAGCCAGGGCAGAATTTGCACATGTTATGGGATTATAAGGGAGGTTCTGAGTCAAGCCATAAGCTTCCTGGTGACCCAATTAAAAAGATAAATTTGACCATTTATAAGATTCCCATTTTTTAAAAAGATAAAACCATAGCAGTTGCTTGGTAAAAGCATTGAAATGAATGTTTCCATTTGTCTTTTTAAAGGTGACATTGGGTCATATCGTGGACAGTGTCCTCAAAAATACAGATTGTAAATATTTTTATCTGTTTGGTTTTGTGTGACTATTTTAAAAATTTATTTGGTGTGCTTGTGTGTGTGTGTGACTGTTGAGTAAGCAACTCAAGGTTATCATTTAATTTTTTATACAGAATTACCTATCACCTCAATGCTTATTAAGGGTAGATTTTCAGGCGCTAGTATACACATTGAATAGGGAGTGTATGTCATTTAATACTGTAGGAAGTAAACAGACCCTCCCGGGAATGATTTAATCTTATGTTTCTGTAGGTTTATGTTTGGGTGGCTATTGATTCTCCCTACATAGGCATGGAATTTGAGTACATTACTCCCAGTTAGACTCTTGTATCTGTGTTAATACAGGTTTTTAAAAATTAGCTAAGTTCCTGATTTTAGTACTTAATTCTGCTCAAATTTAGTTTTTCTATTGAAATGCCTGAAATGTCATCCAGAAACTTACGATAATTGGTAAATATCGAAAATTTAATCACCCAGAAACATGGCAATTAATATATTTGAACCATCGACTAGTGTTAACTATTGCTCTGATGACTGGAGCGTGAAAATTATTAATTTATGCTCAGTATTATATTGGTCAGGCTAGGCCAGGTTATGTTGCAGTAACAGTAAATCTCCAAATCTCAGTGACTTAAAACAACAAAGGTTTATTTCTCGTGCCCCATATATATTCATTATAAGTCAGCCAGGGATCTGTCCCACATTGCTGTGATTCTCACTTTAATTTCTATTCTGATAGAATAGTGTTTAATAAAGAGAAGAGAGAATGTGGGGAAGCATGCACTGTGTACCAAGTACCGAACCTGGCAGGTTCTTCATAAATTCTGTTTTATTTACTTCTCATCAAGGCTCCGTAAGATCTCATCATTCCCATTTTACAGATACGGAAACTGAGGCTCAGAGATGTTGCGAAACTTGTGCAATATCACATAGTTCGTCATTTGAACCCAAGCATGTCTGATCCCAGAGTCTGTCCCTATTATTCTATATCCTTCTGTCTCTTGAGTTACAGGTAATAACCTGGGACCTTGAATTTGTGGAGACTGAACTGGTAGGGAATACAGTGGTACCTCGAGATACGAGTGCCCTAACATACGAGATTTTTGAGATACGAGCCGTGGAGCGAGCGATTTTTACTTTGAAATACGAGCAACATCTGAGATAGGAGTCATCGTGCGGATCGGCCGGCTGCACACGACCCACCAGTTTACCGCGACTCGAGCGTCTCATAGTTTCCCACGCCTCAAGGTTACGGAACGAATTAAACTCGTATCTCAAGGTACCACTGTCCAATGTGCTTGTGGAGCTGGACAGTAAAGAAGAAATACCCTGTTCCTGGTAGTAACTGCGGATTCATTTCCCCCTTCACAAAACGACATGCAACTGGTCAGTCCGCAGTTATCAAACACTCCCTGTATGTGCATTTAATTCTCCCACAAAATATAACTCTTATGAAATACCGTAAGGGGAAACCATGCTGGAGGGAAAGGAAACATGTTTCTGTCTTCCAGATAACGTTTAACGGTAGTGTCATCAATGTGGTTGTAGTTTGGGGAGTTTAAATGCTTCTACTTTATGCCTCAGACCAGAATCCCTTACAGGCAGTTTTTTGCTTTTCAGCTCCGGGTCCCAGGACCTGCCGGGTCAGATGTAGTTCTCCTGCAGCTCTCCGGGTCACGGGGCAGGGCCCGCAGCCGGGAATCTTGCTTTGGCAAGAACCCAGGTCGTTTGTATCTTGTAAAGAGAAAAGTGTTGTCTTCTTCCACCCAGAGATGTTGTTAGCCTGGCTGTGTGTGCGCGTTTCGGTATTCAGATACAGATGTTCGAAATGTTTCCTCTGTGGGCTGCAGCTGCTGCTATTGCGGCCCAGAAATCTCACCGAGATTAACAGGCGGAGGCAGTGTGAACCTCAGTGGCAAACGCAGCATCTGCACGGGGTGGGGCCTGCGACTCCCCGCAGATAACGGCTCTGCAGATTCTCGCCGGCAGCCCGAAACCAGGGTTCAGACCTGAGCTTATTCTACAAGGAACGGGAACAGAGCCGAGTGATTAATTTGTAATTCGCCTCGCTGATAAATATCATCGCGGGTTATTTGCTCTGGGGCTGTAAAACACCGGACTTGATTTCCTGCGGCGAGCGATAGGAACATAGATGTTGGCGCAGAATGACTGATGGCTGCAGTTGCTGTTACGAGCTCCTGCTTGCTCACAGGGCCCGGCCCGGCCAGCTCGCAGTCACACAGCGACCGTCCACCCCTCCGTGACTCACACAGCATCCATCCACCCCTCCGTGACTCACACAGCATCCATCCACCCCTCCGTGACGCATTCACAGAGACCTTTGCACCTGACGCCGGACCCTCATCTGCGCTGCTGCGTCCGATCCCATCCCAGCCCGGGAATATGTACTCTATCATCCCTCACACCGTGCACATACAAAGACAGACGTGAAGAAGTGACATGACTTAACGGGGTCAGGCAGCCAGGCCCTTTGCCTCTAAATCTGGCTCCGTTCTTTTTTGTCTTTGTTTATTTACCTGTTGAATTTTTTGGGGGGGACGTTGGTGAATAAAATTACAGTGGTACCTCGAGATACGAGTTTAATTCGTTCCGTCACCTTGAGGCGTGGGAAACTGGTGGGTCGTGTGCAGCCGGCCAAACTGCACGATGACTCCTATCTCAAATGTTGCTCGTATGTCAAAGCAAAAGTCGCTCGCTCGACGGCTCGTATCTCAAAAATCTCGTATGTTAGGGCACTCGTATCTCGAGGTGCCGCTGTATGTAGGTTTCAGGTTTACAGCTCTATAACAACACATCGTCTGTACGTTGTATTGTCTGTTCACCGCCTCTTCCGTCATCGCTTATCCCCGCCTTTGCTCGCTTCTACCTGCCCCACCCCCTTTCCCTCTGGCAGTCACCATCCTGGTGTCCGTCTCCGTGCCCCGTTCTTACACACCACCACCCCGCCTCTCGAATTTCAGGGGCCGTGATGTGCTTCATACATTCTGCCACCCTTTCCAGAGATGTTGGTTTCCAGGGCAGCGCGTGAGGCGTCCTGGCTTCCCGGCACGGCCTGGTGACCGGAGGGAGGCAGGGGCGCGCTGATGCCTCGTCCCCCCTCTGTGCCCCCCATCCCAGCGGGGAAAGGCCCCCCACGCCCTTCCCTGACCTTCGGGGAGCTTCGGCGAACGAGCTCCCGTGTCTCCCTGGCGCTGAGAGCGATGGAGACCCAGAAGCTGCAAATCCCAGGCCTGTCATTCGCAGCTGCTATAAACCAGAAGGCCTAGGAGCAGTGACGCCGGGTGTTGTGCCTGCCCCCAGCCTTATAAATCCATCCCCTGCAGGGTTCGAGGGCTCACTGCCTCCCACCGTTCTCCTGGTGGGCAGGATCACGTGCATTATTTATGGCTCGCCCGTTTGACAGGGGCTCATGGCTGAGTTTCAAAACACTCAGGTCCTGGCTGGGGCCTACAAATGTCATCCAGACAGCCGAGGCTCAGAGGAGTTAAATTTCAGAGCGAGGAAAGGGCAGGGCCGGGTTTTTTATTTTTGTTTTTTAATATACAGTGGTACCTCGAGATACGAGTTTAATTCGTTCCGTAACCTTGAGGTGTGGGAAACTATGAGACGCTCGAGTCGCGGTAAACTGGTGGGTCGTGTGCAGCCGGCCGATCCGCGCGATGACTCCTATCTCAACTGTTGCTCGTATTTCAAAGCAAAAATCGCTCGCTCGACGGCTCGTATCTCAAAAATCTCGTGTGTTAGGGCACTCGTATCTCGAGGTACCACTGTATTTTTATTGATTGTAGAGAGGAAGGGAGAGGGAGAGAGAGAACCATCCATGATAAGAGAGAATCATGGAGTGGCTGTCTCCTGCACGCCCCCTACCTGGGTTTGAGCCCGCAACATGGGCATGTGCCCTTGACCAGAGTCGAACCCAGGACTCTTCAATTCACAGGCCGCTGCTCTGTCCACTGAGCCAAACCTGGTAGGGCAAGGGCAGTGCGGTTTTGAACCCAGTGGGTCTGATTCCAGGTTCCATTCGCTCCACAGTCACAGATCCACGTGTGTTACTCTGAGGGCAACACCGGGTTGTGGGGGGAGCGTCTGTGGATTGTGTCTTGCTCCCTAGCCGTGCTTGGGCAGAGAAGACCCCAGATAGTGAGGTGGGGGGGGGGAGGGACAGCTAGAGAAGCAGCGTCCCTGGCTTGCAGTGAGGAGGAAGGGGAGGGACCGGGCGGGGAGAGGAGTTGGAGCACCTGCGCTGACATGAAATCGAGGGCCCGCGGTGGGGACCGGGGGCCAGGCCGGCGGCAGGCTCCTCGCTGAGTGTCACTGCAGCCTCTGCCGGAATCCCACTGCGGCGGCACGTGGCTTTCATGGAATGGTCTCTGCTCCCCACCACTCAGAAAAACGAGAAAGTGACTTACAAGTATTTATTTCCTCTCCGTTTTCCTCAGTCTTTTGTCGGAACATCTGGGATATGATAAAAGCAACTCAAGATGATACCAAATCCTTTGTACACACACAATTTGCAAGCATTGTAAAGATTTAAAAAACATTAAAAACAAGATGATCAGCGCCTCCATTATTTTGATCAAGAGCTATTTCACGGGCAAAAAAAAAAAAAAAATCGGGTAGCAATTCAGTCATCTGGAAACTGGTAATAAAAGCGTTCGGAGCCGAAACCGGTGTGGCTCAGTGGATAGAGCATCTGCCTGCGGACTGAAAGGCCCCAGGTTCGATTCCGGTCAAGGGCATGTACCTTGGTTTCGGGCACATCCCCAGTAGGAGGCGTGCAAGAGGCGGCTGAACGATGTCTCTCTCTCATCGATGTTTCTAACTCTCTATCCCTATCCCTTCCTTTCTGTAAAAAATCAATAAAAATATATTTTTTAAAAAAAGTGCTCGGAAGCGTTCAGACAGAGAACACATCTCACAAAGGATGCGCTGCTCGGGTGTCGCAGCATCCCTCGCTGTGTTCCCTGCCCTGGCGGCCCGGTGAAGGCCACGCGCCGCCTGTGACCGGGCATCTTTATCCTGCCGCAGCCCCCTGCGCATGTTGGGGAGAGGGAGCAACATGGAGAAAGGGGGGTACCTGACTCTAGCTGCGGGCACATTCTGAAGGAAGCCTTTAACTTGTAGGATAAAAAAGGGCAGTCAAAGTCCCATGTAACTCCCCTTTAGAAACTCAAGACAAGAATCTGAGCCCTAGCCGGTTTGGCTCAGTGGATACAGCATTGGCCTGCAGACCAAAGGTTCCTGGGTTCGATTTCGGTCAAGGGCACGTGCCTTGGTTGCAGGCTGCTCCCTGGCCCGGGCCTTGATCCAGGTGCGTGTAGGAGGCAACCGATGGATGCACATCGATGTTTCTCTTTGTCTTTCCCTCTCTCTTCCACTCTCTCTAAAAATCAATGGAAGAATATCCTTAGGGAAGAGTAACTAAAAACAAGCAAACAAAAAACTAAAAAACAAACAAACAAAAAGAATCTAAGACTGTATGCACTTGTTGATTTGATCAAGAACTATTTCATGATTTTTTTTTTTGCCCATGAAATAGTTCTTGATCAAAATAATGGAGGCACAGATCATTTTTTTAATAATAATAAAACCTATTATTATTTTTGTTGTTTCCATTCGGTTCCCTCCACTGATATAGAATCATTTTCATTAAAACTTTCACACCAAAAGGGCTCATGTGCTTTTCTTTAGACAAGAAACTCATGAGCAGCAAACACTGAGGGGACTAGGAAAACAGCATTTTCTGCACAGAGGCTGGGGTCACAAGAGCTTGTAGGCAAACAAGACAAAACACAAAAACAACACAAACACAAAGCCGGGAGAGCCACTGTGGGCCTGAAAGGGGGGGGGGTGAGCTCAGTGGAGTCCTCGCCATTGAGAGGTCTGGTCTGAAACCCACCCATTGCTTTCCTTTGGGACTCCTCTCATCCCAGGCCCTCACTGTCACCGCACTGGTGAAGTCACATTAAAGAACGAAGATAAGAGAGCAGACCCTCCAGTGGGTCTTTTAAAAAACAATTAATACATCTTTTTTGTTCAGATGATTACAATTCTTCCTCTTTCCCCCCCATAGCTCCCCTCCATCGGCTCCCACCCCTCCCTCTGTCCTTACCTCCCCGCCCCCTCCCGCTAGAGAAAGCCAGCGGCACAATCAGCAGTCAGTCCTCTCTGTGCATACCGGCGTGCGCTCCAGACCTCTGCCCTTTGTGGCTCCCCTGAGTTTCTGTGCACTCCTCCCTTTTCACAACAGTGCAGACTCCCTCCGTACGAGTCTTGCCCAGAACTGGGGTTCAATGCAGCCAGGAGTTTCCATCTCCCTCCTGCTTGAGGAAGCCAGCCAGGCACTCCGCTGCCCGTCCGCTCCAGCTTTTTGCAGTTCCTTTGAGTCTCCATGAGCCCCTCTCTTTCCTTCTAATTGTTTCATTTCCTCTCAGCCAGCTTTCCTGTGGTTCTGGATGATGTCCGTTCTGTCTTTTAGCTGTAGTTTCGAAATTGTTGAGCGAGGCAGCAGTTTAGGTGTTCACCTCTGCCGCCATCTTGGTTTCTCCTCCAGGGGGTCTTAAGTCACAAGATTATCAGTCATTCTCAATATATCCCTTACCATTAATGTGTCCTTTTGCTTTTGGGAGAAGGCTAGATAAATGCCCGGGAGTGCAAAGAGCCAAACATGGATTTCTCCTACGAATTTCCTGTGCTATCCTGTAACTAACATTGGTTTTCTTCAACATTTTCTTAGACTACAGCGGTGAATAGTTATTAACACAGATATAATGTCATAATATTAGAAATATCAATATGTTTCTAAGATGACAGTTTTGTGGCGTACAATCTGCTTCTGTGAGATTAGGTATTGAAAGTTATGATTAAATTGTCATTGTCTTTTCATTGGGAGCTTGCTGTTCGGATGGGTTTTTTCAGTTCCGTGTAGGTCTGTGAGCCACTGATGGAGACCAGGGCTTGGGCTGGTGGTCACAGGCAATCTATGTAACATGTTATCTGCTGCAGCCAACCCCAGCCATTTTCTGATCTGCTTTCTGCTTTTTCTCCAGGCAGCCTCGTCAGCCCTGAGCAGCCTGGGCCACGTGTACACGGCCATCGGCGACTACCCCAATGCGCTGGCCAGCCACAAGCAGTGTGTTCTTCTTGCCAAGCAATCCAAAGACGAGCTCTCGGAAGCCCGAGAGCTCGGCAACATGGGGGCCGTGTACATCGCCATGGGGGACTTCGAGAACGCGGTGCAGTGCCACGAGCAGCACCTGAAGATCGCCAAGGACCTGGGCAACAAACGAGAGGAGGCTCGGGCCTACAGCAACCTGGGCAGTGCCTACCACTACCGGAGGAACTTCGACAAGGCCATGTCCTACCACAACTACGTGCTGGAGCTGGCCCAGGAGCTGATGGAGAAGGCCATTGAGATGCGGGCCTACGCCGGCCTGGGCCACGCCGCCAGGTGCATGCAGGATTTGGAGAGGGCCAAGCAGTACCACGAGCAGCAGCTGGGCATCGCCGAGGACCTCAAGGACCGGGCTGCAGAAGGACGGGCATCCTCCAACCTGGGTAAGGACAGAGTGGCTCGCGACCCAGGTCAATGCCATGGGCTCGAAAGAGCCGGAGTAGGCCCGCGTCTCGGTGTTTTATTCAAAAGAATCTCTTCAACGTGTGGGTTGTATATTTCCTTCTTTTCTATTTCCTTGGAAGCCTGTCTGCTCTAAATCCCATGATCCTGCCTGTCATCACAGTGCTCTGAGGATTAGAGCTCTGAAATACTGGAAAAACAAAACACCCGACCTTTTAATCTGTCGAGAGAGAAGAATGACCAGATTTATCTAATTAGAGAGGAGGGAAGTGAAATGAGGATAGAAAGCTATGTTTGGTTCAAATGAAAGAGAGGCTAGGAAGCCAGCAATGAAAGAGAATTTGAAACGCTTT
This sequence comes from Lasiurus cinereus, assembly GCA_011751065.1. Lineage (NCBI taxonomy): Eukaryota > Metazoa > Chordata > Mammalia > Chiroptera > Vespertilionidae > Lasiurus > Lasiurus cinereus. Next base: position 27,720,466 of record JAAGEH010000417.1, on the reverse strand, counting down.
TGTTCAAAGGGGTTTCTTCACTTGATGCCTTGCACCCCACAGGAAGTGTGCTTTTCCTCAGTGGTATGTGTATTCCCAAATGGTATTGATAGTTTAGTATCAACGCCAAGTTATTTTTCGTAAGATCTATGGAAATAAGATAGATTGGCAGTCGCTATTTTGATAGTACTTGGTTGTAGCGAGGATTTATATATTTGGGTGGATTTCTATAGTAAGAGACACTGAATATTGGTATCGGGCCGCTTTTTAGAAGATATTGTTATCTTGTCTCTATCCCTACGTCTGGGTTCATCACGAATGTAAGGAGCAGATGTGTTTGGAAGGGTAAGCCGAACTCAGCCTGGTGCCTGGATTTGTTCTGTGTCCACAGGGACTGAAAGGACAAGGAAAAAGTGACCTTCTTGGTATTAGTGTATGCTTATCAGATATTAGTAGCAGCAGAATGTAAAAATCAGCCTCTTCTGTGACCTACAAAACCACGGCACCTCATCTCTATGTAATGTAAGCACTATTCCTCCCTCTCCCCACCTCTGCTTATTGTAACCATATGTTTCGTGAATATGGTTGTTAGGAAAGGTCTGGAAGACCCCTGGAGATGACTCTGATGATGGTATTGAGGTCAGAAAGAGAGTCGAGAGAGTCTGTAAGAACTATAGAAATAAGCTCTTGGCATTATATATTCGTTCCATGGATCAGGTATTATTGAATCAGTCATTTATTGAATCATGTGCTAAATTCTGAAAGAGTTGCCTTAAGGTATAGAGAAGTTAAAAAAAAAAGCTTATAATTTAGTTGGGGAAATAAGACTAATACATGGGACAACAGTAGCCTCCCTGCAGGAGAGTGTTCATAATGTTGTAGTGCCGTGCAATTCCTAGAAGGGAGACCCTGCGGGCTTGGAATAACCTAGAAAGCTTCTTGGAGGAGATCAGGCCCAGGTAGACCTCAAAGAATAGGTGAGATGTGACCAAGAATGGGAGGGCCCTGATGGTAAGGAAGGTGTGGAAGAAGCTATAAGAAAGTTAGGTTGGCATATCTGAGCGATGGTGGCATGATTAGACTTCGGGAATGCGCAAGAGGGTGGAAAAAGATCACTGTGGAAAGTAGGCAAGGGAGATGCTAATGGGCAGGATTCCTGCTGGTTTTGAAATGCAGGCCTAAGGAGGGAGACTGGATATTTAAGGAAGGCCAGCCAAGCAGTGGCCATAGGGTAAATTGGAGGCCGAGAACCTTAAATGGCCGTGCAGCTTGGACTATTTAGATTTTCTTTATCTTAGTTTGAATTAGTTTTATTTTCCGAAGACTTTGTTCAGGTCATTTAATTTATTGAAATAAAGGTACTTATAATGTTTTCTTATATTTCTTTTAATGCTTGTAGGATATATGATGATGTGTCCTCTTTCATATCTGGTATTGCTAGTTTGGGGGAGGGGGCTCGGGGTTTGTTTTGTTTTATTTTGTTTACACCTCTCTCATTTTCTAGATCATCCTAGCTTGATATTTATCAATTTTCTTAATCTTTTTAAAAAACTGCGTTTTGTTAAGTTTTTCATTGCTTGTCTATTTTCGATGTCATTTATTTTCAGTCTCACTTTTATTATTTCCTTCTCGTTTCTTACTAACTTTCTTGTTTCTCAAGGTTGAACTTTAGGTCATTGATTCTAGACCTTTCTTCTTTCTAATACAAGTGTTCAAAAATTCCTCTAAACACTGTGATAGGTGCATCCAGTAATTTTTGATGTATTAGGGTACCTTCAATAAGTTCAACATATTTTCTAAAATCATCTGTGATTTCCCTTTAACACCTGTGTTGTTTAGAAGTATTGTTTAAATATTAATATGTTGGAGATTTATCGTTATCAAATTCTAATTTAATTTCATTGTGGTCAGAGAACATATTTGCAGGATATACGTTGTATTTTCTATCTGTAGAATTTACAGTTGGTTCTTTTAATGAAAATTTCCACTTAACTGCTAAGATTTATATGTTTTATTACATGCATATTTTTTCTTCCCATAGCTGAGCCTAGATATTACAAAAGCTTTTATTTTATTTTATTTTTATGTGTGAATATGCTTTATTTTGTTCTTTCCACACCTGTTATAGCAGCAAAGAATGAGCCTCAGATCACAGCGCTCCACGGTGGCTGAAGGGGAGGGAGGCTTTCACCCACGTTCAGTGCAGGGTCGGGGAGAGGGACACGAAACCTTTTAGAACATTGTTCATTCCACGTCCTCCTCTTACAGTTGGACCATGTTGACTCCCTGTTGTTGATGTTGTTTGTAACAGCTTGGTAGAGATATAATTCACATACCATACAATTTAAAGTGGTAATTCAATGGTTTTTAGTATATTTACAGAATTGTGCATTGATTGCCTTTTGTACTGAGTATTAGTGACATTTTATTGTTTCTTTTTTGTTGTTGTTAATCCTCACCTGAGGTTATTTTTCCCATTGCTTTTTCGGAGAGGGTGGAAGGGAGGGAGGAAGAGGAATGGAGGAAAATGAGATAGAGATAGAGATAGATAGAGAGAGAGAGAGAGAGAGAGAGAGAGAGAAACATCAATGTGAAAGAGACACATCCACCAGTTGCCTCCCCAGTGCACCCTGACTGGGGGTGAGGAATGAACCTGTATCCTTTTGGTGTGCAGGCCAGCGCTCTCATCACTGAGCCACACTGGCCAGGGCTACTGTTTCTTTTTATAGCCTATATCCAGTAATTGGAATTATATCCAACCTGGAGAATGATACTTGATAGAGGTTCTCGATTCTGATCTATTTCTCTTAATAGTATTGCTTTTGTTGTTTTAGCAGTTAACTTGACTGAATTCAGGCTCGGGATTCAGTCTTCTCTGTGGTGGTGGCAGTGGAAATCTCTGTGGGGGTCCTTTACCTTTAACTGGGCTGCTTAGATCTGCCTTTCATATACATATTTCAGGAGTTAGAGATTCAGTTAGAATTTTTAAAAAAATATATTTTATTGATTTTTTACAGAGAGAAAGGAAGAGAGATAGAAAGTCAGAAACATCGATGAGAGAGAGACATCCATCAGCCGCCTCCTGCACACCCCACAGTGGAGATGTGCCCGCAAGCAAGGTACATGCCCCCAACCGGAATCGAACCTGGGACCTTTCAGTCCGCAAGCCGACGCTCTATCCACTGAGCCAAACTGGTCTCGGCCAGTTAGAATTTATATTCAGCATTTAAGGCCCCCCACGGTGGCTCTCTCTGGGATTTTTCCCTCTGCTTCTTCAAGCCAGTAAGGCTGTGTTTTTCTACCTGAATGTGTAGCCTTCTACTAACTGGGGAAGGACAGATGCTCTTTGGCATTTCAAAAATGGGAAACTTACCCAATGCCATTCCCTTCTTCCCATGCTCAGCTCCAGCCTCTAGTTTCTCACTCGATGGTTGTGCTCCGTTGCCTTTACACAGAGTCCTCCCCCGGCCTCCCCCATGCCTGTGACCCCCCTCCCTCCCAGACTTCAGAGTCATTATTGATGGGAGGGCTGGAGGGGAAGAAACTCCTCCCTCATTACGGAACCAGAATTCCCGCTGTTCTCTTTGAGTCCATTGCAGTTTGACGTGCCCTTTTGTCCCCTGAAAAGAGGTCAGCAGTGAACTCCCCTTGCTGACTTGTACAATCTTTTGACAATTCTAAATTTCCCTAATCAGTCCGCAGCATCGGCGAGATTTACTAACTGCTCCTCGAAATTCTCTCCCCGCCTCCTTTCTGTGGCGCATGCTCTCCCCATTTTCTTCTTGGCTGCTCCTCCTGTGCCTTCTCCATCGGCATCTGTTGAAAATGGACAATTTAAAGAAGTTACAGAAGTCGTCCTTACTTTTGTAGAGATAATTCTTATAGAGCATCAGCGTAAGAAGTAGAAAAAGGAGATCCACTCCCTTACGTTTTTACCTTCCCCTTTCCCGCCCCTCAGAGCTGGTGAGAATCTTCAGACCTTTATACTATGTACATAAACACGTGGCAGCACAGTCATATATGTAAATACACACATGCATGTATAGGTTGTCCCTGTGTTTTGTTTCTTGATTTTTTTCCTATTCTTTATATATCTTTTTTTGTCATTTTCACTTACTGCTTCAATGTGCATTCTTTCTAAATTTTTGGTCACCGGCTCTGACCTCTGTCTGAGCATTATGCTTGCATTTCCAACTGCCTAGTGGACGCTCCATCTGATTTTCATGCTGACCTGTCAAAGTGAGTGCAAACATGACATTTTTTTCTAAATTAGCTGCTTCTCCTAGGTTGCCTCATTCCGTGGATGACAGCCCCACCCCTCTGGCTGTCTGTATTAACTTTCTATTGTCACAGCAACAAATTGCCACCAACTAGTGGCTTAAAACCACACAGATTTATTCTCTTGCAGTTCTGGAGGGCCAGAGTCTGAAATGGGCTCCAGCAGGCTGAGGCCAAGGTGTCAGCAAGGCTGACCCTTCCGCAGGCTCTCGGGGAGAATCGGCTTCTCAGGGCACCTGTCCTCCCTGGCTCGCGGCCTCTTCCTCCCCCTCCAGAGGGCATCACTCCCGTCTCCGCTTCTGTCCTCCCGGTGCCTTGTCTTCTGCCCTGACTTCTCTGGCAGCCTCTTATCCCCACAGCTGTGATTCTCTCGGGGCCACTTGCATAATCTGGGATGCTCTGCTCATCTCAAGATTCTTAACTTAAGCACACCTGCTAAGTCCTTTTTGCCATGTAAAGTAACACTCACGTTCCTGATATTAGGACGACGGCATATTTGGGGGGAGGGGGCATTATTCAGCCTACCATACCATCCTGACTTGGAAATCTAAGAGCCGAGACCGGTTTGGCTCAGTGGATAGAGCCTCGGCTTGCGGACTGAAAGGTCCCAGGTTCGATTCCGGTCGGGGGCATGTACCTTGCTTGCGGGCACATCTCCACTGTGGGGCGTGCAGGAGGCGGCTGATCGATGTCTCTCTCTCATCAATGTTTCTGACTTTCTATCTCTCTCCCTTCCTCTCTGTAAAAAATTAATAAAATATACTTAAAAATATATAAATAAAGTCATCATTGATTTCTTCTTTTTTAGTTGACTCTCAGTCTACATTTTTCAAATAAATATTCTCATAACGGTTCTTTTCTTCCATTGCCGCATCCTAATCGCCCAGTCTGATGCATGATCTTACTAGTTGGGTTTCTTCACCACCTTCCCATGTCTTCTCCATCCGCACATGGATAAGACTGAGCTGCCTGGAGCTGTGTTCCCGCAGTCATCCGTGCACATGGCATGCCCCGCTGTGGTCAGAGTCCTCACCTTTAAAGCCACCATCCTTCCTCTCTTCAATCCCCTGCCCCTCCAGACCTGCTCCTTCCCGCACACCGTGCTTCTCCGTCTTCCCACCTCATCGCACCGGCCATGCTCTCTCGCTTTCATAGATCTCCTCAAGCCGTTTCTTCCACTTGGAACTTCTGTGTCCCTGTTTGCTGGTCTGAAGTGTACTCTCTTGATAATAAAATAAGTTTCTTCCCTTGCCTGAGCCCTGGTAACACTTTAAAAATGTCTCTTATTCTATTTCTATTCCATCAGGAATTATGGTCATTTATATACTTGTGTGGTTAACATGACTGGATTAAAATCATTACAACTATGAACAACATTCTACCTTATAGTCTCTGTACCACGGAGTATAATAAGCGGTACACAGTGTATACTTACTGGTTAGATTGAACGAGTCAAGGTGTAGAGCAAGACACTGTGCCAGGTGATGGGAAGAACAGTGGTGCCGTTGGAAAGAGAAAGGAAAGCTGGGAGGAGGAATTAGTTTCGGGAAGCAGGTGGTAAGTCTGATTTTGTACCCGGCCATTATGTATTTCTCTCACTTAGTGCGATTTGAACAAACAGAACTGGAAACCAGTATTAAGATGGCACCATCCCAGTAACACTTAGGAGATGGGGAAGGAAAGCCACCAGCGAGTGTGAGTCAGATTCACAGAGGGGAGGGTCCGGGGGAGCTGCAGGGTGTGGAGGACAGACATGTCACTTCCCTGACAGAAGCAGGGACAATGACATTGGAGTCACAAAGGTTATTTGACAACAGAAGCTTCTGAGAGAAAGAAGGTAGAGATGACAAGAAAGCTGTGTGCTTTGGTGGTCAGCTTATACTCATATTTTCCCACCTTTCATTTGCTTTTCAATAAAACAAGTAGGAAAGATTTAGCCTCTTGAGGTTTGTTATGAACAACAAAGCATAGCCTGGCTGTTTTCTAAGCATGTCTTCCTTGTGAAAATGTTCATGTAAATCTTGGCTTGGAAAAAGTCCATCTTTTTCTTTTATGCTTAAATCCACTGTAACTGCATGGCAGTATTCTGAGGCCTCTGCATTTCTGTTTTGTTTTGTTTGTTGTTTGTTTGTTGTCTGTTTGGTGGCCTTCTTTATGGTTCTCATTTGGGCAGCTGGGAGTCAGACCTCAGTGAGACTGCGGAACAGGTCGCTGGATTACAGCTTCGAAGTCCTCGCACCCTGAGCCTCACAAATCTTGTCATTTTCTGGGGAGCCAGACAGAATGGCCTTTCATCTTTCTCAGAGATAAACTGCAATTAGGACAGTGAGAAAGGAGACGATTAGAAGGATGGCTGGTTTCATTTCCCCCTCCCTCCCGCCCTGGGAGTCCTGTGTGAGAGGAAAAGTTGGGGAGTAATTGTGGTGGGTAAACATCTTCCCTTGTAGTAGTTACAGGGCCCCAGAAATGGTGAGTCCCAGCGGTTGGAATTCTGGGATTTAAGAAATACCACCTGGATAACTTTTATTTAAAGTACATTTAAAAAATTAAATTCTGCAAATCCGAATGAGAAAATGTGGAATTCCCAAGGAAAGGGGGAGCAATATTATATATTCTCTACACGACACACACACATAATTCACTGTAACTAATTTTATTCCTAAATAGGTTTTATAAATTAAGTCGTATTATGAACACATATAAAACCGAGTATCCTAAAAAATCTTTTAATAAATTTCTTTTGTAAGAGAAAAACCAGTTTTATAATATGTTAGTGTCTCTCTTTTACCTGTTTTTCACATTTCAGTTTTTACATGCTGGGTCTTCTTTAGGTGGAGAGAAGCTAGCTTTCCAGGTAAAATGTTTATAATAATCATAGATAGTAATTGATTTACACAGATTGGACAGGTTTCTTTGGAAATACACAGTATGATTAATGGAATCATGTCTAACCGCTCAAGATGTCAAAGGGTCTGTGAGAACTCACATAGAAATTCTTGGAATAGCAATGCCCTTCCATTATATTTGTGTTTTACTGTACTTGTTTGTTTTTCTAAGAACCCTATGAGGTAGACTATTATTACTCCTTTTTTTACTGATGAGGACTCAGAGATAAATACGCATTTGTGACTCATCCAAGATTATAGAGTGAGAGGCAGAGTAGAGGCTACACACAGGCCTGTGACTCCATGTGCACAGTTCTTCCACGATGGCATGTTCCCATTAGAGGGGTGGATTCCCACGGGAGCCAGGCTAGCATGCGTGACCTGGCCCCGGCTGACAGCCAGAGATGCTTCTTGTTCAGCTCCTACCCATCCTCCCATCTTCCCTCCCTATTCCCCCCCTACACAGAGGATGAGAGAAGAAGTACCAGTGGCAGGGGGTACAGGCCACCTGAAAGCAGGGGCCCCATCCATGCCTAGGTACAAGGCAGCAAGCATTCCCAGACGGGCAGAGGCGCCGGTGGGATGGAACCACGCTTTCCTCTTTCCTCGAGAACCTGTGGTCTATGGGTTACTTGCGCTGAGCTAGACACTTTGCCTTCATTATTTCATTTCATCCTCGTCACAAAGCTGTGAGGCGGCCATAGGACTCGTCCCCTGTCCATGCGGTTGATCAGCAGCAGAGGCAAGACCCAAACCTAGGCCTGCGCGCTCTCTCCTCCTGCAGCCCCCAGGACCCCTCTGAGACTGCTCCTTCATCGAACAGTTGAGAAGCAGAGACAAGACTATACAAATTGTCAGCGTTTGATAATGGCCGTGATATAGGCAGCCAGACCACACAGCCCAGCTTTCCTTCAAAGCAGATCTTCTGAAGGGTCATGAAACGGGAAAATATAAATACAGGAAAAAGGAAAAAAAAAAGTGTCCCAGAGCTTGAGACAGATTTTTCTAGACATCTAAAGGATAGTAACGAGAATGTGCTCTCCCCGCTGGAAAGAGATGAGGAATGGAGGGACGGAGAGCATCCACCAGAGCCGGAGACTTTTCTGATCCGGCAGAGGCCTCCCAGCAAATGATTCAGACCCTCATTAAGGTTCCGACACGCACATCCTGTGCTGCGGCCCACCCCTCTCAGTGCCTAATAAATATTAATAATATTTATTCTCCCTTCCTGTCAGGATTTGTTACCCCGCTTGTCTAGACAGTGCTGTTTCAGAGGGGCTGCGATTTGCTTACAGATAGAGCACGTCCGTAAACATGTGAGGAGGAACAGCCGGGGCAGTAAATCTCGGGCAGAGCTGCCCCGTGGACGGCTGGGGACGAGGCCGCAGCGCCGGGGTTGGAATAATGAGGTGATGCCGGCTGCCAGGTCCCCGAGTTCTGACTCCAGCAGGCAGAGCCGAGCAGTAAATTAGCTTATGTTTCAGCTTGGCAGTTGGCACTTGGTTCATTTGTAGATGCTAATTGTAATCTGATGTTATCAGCAGCAGGTAATTGAAATGGGCTTGATGAATTACTTAATTTTCTTTAATAGCTGAGTCTTCAAGAACTGAATCAAGAAGATAAGGTGATGGGGAGCAAAATACAACAGCTCTATCTTTCTAATTAGCGCTCGGAGGTTTTTTTCCCCTTCTTTACACAAATGATTATGAACAAGTGAGGCTGAAGAGGTTTATGAGTCAAAAGCCCCCGTGGGGGCATTTCCCATTAGGCAGCCCAGTCCTGAGCATTGATAACACTTCTGTTAGGACTTCAGAAAGGAACACCGCAGGGACAACTTGGAAGAGCATTGATTTCTGAACACAGCTCGGTTCGCCCAGACGTACGTGGCTCCTGCTGGCTGGGGGCACTCGCCCCACCTTTAGCCTCTACTTTGTGGCCATTGCCGGTGAGCAGGGCAGCCTGGCACCAGGCAGGAGGCAGGGGAGCCTCTCAGGGATGCTCACCATTGGCTCCTGCCACCCACCCCTGGCACCGGCACCCCCACACCTGCCTGCACCTGAGTCTGTCCATCTGCAGCGGGTCCTGTCTGGCCCTGGGCTTTGCCAGCCGTGGTGGGTGCAGATGTGATCCCGGGTCCCACCATCTGTGCTGGACGCTGCACACTGGACGTATGCCACGTGACTCTGATAAGCTTTGGGGTCTTTCTTCGGGAATCATTTGGCTCTGCTTTTCGTCTCATCTTTTTTCCTTCAGGAATCCATCTGGTGTGAGGTGACTTATGAGGAATTTACTTTTGGCTGGTTTCTTGGGAATAGTAGAAGATGGAGAGAATTAGAATCCGGTCTCTTAGATAGACATTCGGAGCAGATGTACCAAGTGCTTACTCAGATCGCCTCTGTGGTTCTCCTTCGTAGGAAATTCTTTTAAAGAGAACTTATTGTTAGAGGTGAAGATTCCCGACAGAGGAAGGAAAAAATAGGTTTCCTCTTTATACCTGGCATATTTATTTATTTATTTAAAATATATTTTATTGATTTTTCACAGAGAGGAAGGAAGAGGGATAGAGAGTTAGAAACATCGATGACAGAGAGACATCTATCAGCTGCCTTCTGCACGCCCCCTACTGGGGATGTGCCCATAACCAAGGTACATGCCCTTGACTGGAATCGAACCTGGGACCTTTCAGTCCGCAGGCTGACGCTCTATCCACTGAGCCAAACCGGTTTCGGCCTGGTATATTTATTTTTAGAAAGTCTTCAATACTCAATACGTATTTATTGAGTACCTACTATGTGCTAGGAACTATGCCAGTGGCTGTTTGCTAAAGCGGGCATTTGAAGTGCTTAAAGGAAAAGCACTTAGTGACTTCAGAAAGTATTACATGGGGTGTAATTCTAATTGAAGGGGTGTCAGAAAACTCTTCCCTGAGTAAGTGGCCCCAATTTATCTTATTAATACCATTCTCTGCCATCCACCCTTCACACTCACTGCTCCCACACCTCTGAGTCCTTGTGCTCCTCCCTGGCGTTCTTCATGCCGTTTCTTCTGCACTGAGTGTCTTTCTCCGGTCAAGCCTGTGAAATCTTAACCTATTCTTTCAAACTTCAACCAAAGATCTCTTTATTCTTTTTTTAAAAATATATTTTATTTATTTTTTACAGAGAGAAAGGGAGAGGGATAGAGTTAGAAACATCAGTGAGAGAGAGACCTCGATCAGCTGCCTCTTGCACATCCCTACTGGGGATGTGCCCGCAACCAAGGTACATGCCCTTGACCGGAATCGAACCTGGGACCTTTCAGTCCGCAGACCGACGCTCTGTCCACTGAGCCAAACCAGTTTCAGCAGATCTCTTTATTCTTAAATACCCCTCTCAGGTTTTTCCAAGAAATGTAGTGTTCATCTGTATTCTCCTACCATTTTTGTACATAGCACTAATTAAGTATTGTAATTATTTACCAACTAGATCATAAATGCCAATAATGGGCAGGACATGTATTGTAACTTATTTGTGTCCTTACCCTAGTGGCTAATGCTTGTACTGCAGTGGCTATGTCCACTTTATCTATATATATAAAAGGCTAAGTGGCCATCTGACCTTCCAACCTTCTGACTGGCCGGGAGGTATGATGCCCACTGACCACCAGCGGGCAGATGTTCAAGGCAGCAGCTGCCAAGCTGCGGTGACTTGGCAGCGGTGGTTCTTGGGTGATCCACCTGACACTGGAAAGGAGGGAGTTTGATTCTTTGTGGGGCCACGTGATTCCACCTTTAGTGTTATGTTGTTGCTGAGACACTGTTGCCCCAAATCTGGTTACTGCACACTTACATTTGTGTTCCACACCCTGTACGACAATGGGGCCCCTCGGGAGATGTAAGAGAGCCGGTTTCACCCAATCCCCGTAGGCCAGGCCGAGAGACCCCACCTGCCGGAAGAACCCTGCTCTCTCCGCAGACACCTTTTGAGCTGTGGTGCCACCCCAGGTGTGGCTGGCTGGGGAGGGACCACAGGAGGTTGGCCTCAGGGTGGGTTGGATCCCTATCGCCCAGTCCCGCCCCACTGACCACCTTCCAATTAATTTCCTTCCAGTGTGCACGAATCTGTGCACCAGGGCACCAGTATCAGATATCTTGAGTGGATGACGGATGATGTGAGCCAAGCACTATGGCAAATGTCAGAAACTAATAACTGGAGTCTAGGGTTCACATAATGACTCTATCATATTTACTATTTTCATCCATTTCCTGCCGCTTCTGATTCCGTAGCCCAGGGTGACGAATTCTGGGAACCAGTGGCAGTTTCTATAAATAAGCTTTGGACCTTCCTTCACATTCTTGTCAGTGTAAATGATGTCTAAAACTCCCTACTATTCTTTAAAGCTCAAATTCTGTTCCTTTTCTGTAGAGAGACAATGGAAATGGAAGCTGAAACTTGATTCCTAAAGCCTTTTAAAGGAACCAAAATATAATCAGCTTGATAGTTAAAGCAGCAGGTGGTGATTAGGTTTTATGATATCCTTTTAGTTTTTCTCCTTACTGGTAGTAGGAAGACAGAATTGAGTAGATTTTTCTCCTGTCTTTACACAGTCCTTTGGCCTATAGCTGGATGAGACAGTCTGATTAGCAGGCCAACTAAAAATATATTAACCGTTTGTGTTTGTTTGTTTTAATCCCTCACCGAGGATATTTTTCCATTGATTTTTAGAGAGAGTGGAAGAGAGCGGGAAAGACAGAGAGAAATACTGATGTGAGAGAAACACATGGATTGGTTGCCTCTTGTACGTGCCCTGACCAGGGCCTGGGCCATGGAGGAGCCTGCAACCAAGGTTCCTGTCCTTGACCAGAATCGAACCTGGGACTCTTTTTTTAAAAAAATGTATTTTATTGATTTTTTACAGAGAGGAAGGGAGAGGGATAGTGAGTTAGAAACATCTATGAGAGAGACATCCATCAGCTGCCTCCTGCACGTCCCCTACTGGAGATGTGCCCGCAACCAGGATACATGCCCTTGACCGGAATCGAACCTGGGACCTTCCAGTCCGCAGGCTGATGCTCTATCCACCGAGCCAAACCGGTTTTGGCGAACCTGGGACTCTTTGGTGCTCTGTGCACTAAGCCAAACCGGCTAGGGCTATATTAACCTTTTTGGATATTTATCCAAGAAGTTCGCAAAACACTACTAAAATGAGATCCTTTGTGCAGCCTTGAAGAACCCTAATATTTATTACTCTTGGACAAGAAAATCACTGGGATCTTACACTGTTTCTTCTTTTAAGTATATGAACTTAACAGTCTATTCTCCTCTTCATTTAACATGTAGCCTTGGGGAAGAAACTTTTTAGGTATTTAAATAACAGGTTCCAGAGCAGAGATGAAAAGGCCTTTGTGGTGTTTCAGCACACCTTTGAAGTGGCACCGAAGTCATTATCATAAGAAACGCAATGCCGGGTGCCAACACTCGACTTTCTGTGCGGTGTTCCGTTCAGTCGCTTAAACATTCAGAAATAGCAGCTCATTGTTCCCGTTTAGAAACGGAAACCCTACAGAACAGAGGGGCTAGGCTGTCAGAGTGCGGGGCAGAGCTGAGTGGAAAGCCAGAGCTCTCACCCCGCCTCACGCCCCTTCTCCAAGAGAAAGGCGACCATCGTTTAGGACAGAGCGAACGCTCTCCCGTTTCTACCCGACAAGGACAACCTGACATTGTCACTGGAGGGAGAGCGTTCCTTTTTGCCCCCAGCTGCTCCCCATTCTCATGCGTGGATCCCCTTTTACCAGCACACCCTCGGGCTGCATGCAGGGCTGAGCGTGGCTGCTTGCATGCCACTCCAATGCTCCCCCCCCCCCCCCCCAGCGGGAAATCCACCGGAGGCTCAAGTGGTTAAGACTCTCTGCGGCATCATCAGTCATTTCCAGGCACCTTCACAAAGTCGCTTTCCCCGCGTTGGCCCAGGAATTCCGAACCTGCCTCTGACCCAGCGGCGCGGGTTGAGCTGGAGGATCGCCGAGAGCCACTTTTCCTGGCTTTGCTGGCTCGGCCTGGCCCCCCTTGACTTTGAACCGGCTCTGCGAACTCCTCTCAGCTGTCAGCGGGTCCCAGAAACCAGGCCTTTCCGTCCTCCTCGGAAGAGTTAAGTCACCCTGGGAAGTGAGCGCCCTCATCTTCTCCGAAAAGCCGCGTCGGTGCCATGTAAAGTGGTTCCAAGAGCAACGAAAGAGCGAAACCTGGGCTTTGTTGTTACGCGCCCCACGTGCTCGTAAAGGAAGCCCCTTCTCAGAACAGCCCCCGCGGCAAAAAGGAGGAACAGATCGGTGTTCCGGAGCCAGAGCTGTCCGAGTTGGCCACTTCTTGGCAACAAGCATTTTGTCCTGGTGTTTTCCTGATGCCCAGGGAAGGTCCCCTCCAATCCGTTACCTAGCACCGAGTAAGACACAGACAGCTTCTCACGGGCCCAGCTGCCGGAGCGCTCTGGAGGGAGACATAATATGCTCCGTGACTCAGTAAGCAGAAGGTAATGGACTAAAAGTTATCGAGCCCTTCCCGAGGAGATCTGGAGTTTACCCAGAAATTTCCGACTGTCAGCCTTCACAAAACAGATGGCGCGCTCCAGTCCGTGGCACCATCCGGCGAGCTGGCATGTCTGCCCTGACAACTCCTGGTACTTCTTAAGTGCCTGATGGAGGGAGACATTCCCTTTGTCATCCGCGAAGAACTTGCACGACCGTGTGTGTGTGCGTGTGTGTGTGTGTGTGTGTGTGTGATAAAGGGAGCAAGAAGCACCCACTTGCTAAATCCTTTCCTAAACACTTTGATGGGCTTTCTGTCCTCGGGGACTTGGACGTTTTTATATAAAACATCCTGTTGGACTGTTCTTTTTTCCTCCTGGTACCGTGGAAACCACTCAGATCCTGGGCTAATTTCTCTTCATTTTTGATCACTCGGAGGCCCCGTTCATAAATGGCTCCCCCTCATCACCAGCGTTATGAGTTTTTACAGTGTTATTTAGCTACGGTGGCTGTATTGTATCATTTATCCCTGGGATGGTTCAGGCACCATCAGGCCATAAAACAGTGGTTCTCAACCTTTCTAATGCCGTGACCCTTTAATACAGTTCCTCCTATGGTGGTGACCCCCAACCATACTTCATAACTGTAATTTTGCTGTTGTTATGAATTATAATGTAAATACCTGTGTTTTCCGATGGTCTTAGGCGACCCCTGTGAAAGTGTTGTTGGACCCCCAAAGGGGTCGCGACCCACAGGTTGAGAACCACCGCCATAGAATAGAGAGTCCCCCTACAACTGGCATCCGTGTGAAGAACCTGACTGCTGGACTCAGGTGGCTGGCTTTGGGTCTCAGCTCTGCCACTTACTGGCTTTGTGACCTTGCCTTCGTTGCTCCTACCTCAGCCTTTTAACCTGTGGTGTAGGCACGATTATAGTACCTATCACACAAGATAACGGAGGGTTGAGTGAGTTAGTTGTACGTAAAGCCCTGAGAACAATACCTGGAACTTAAGCGACACTCACAAATGTTTTAATCATCATCACAGTTTTCTATCGTGTGTGAGAAGAGCGTATCATTTGTTAACACAAAGCTAAGTTGCTAAAAGAAAGGTGAAACATGTTACTGAAATACATACCATTGCTTGTCCTTCCACGGAAAATTGGAGGTGGTCGCCGAAACCGGTTTGGCTCCGTGGATAGAGCAGCAGCCTGTGGACCGAAGGGTCCCGGGTTCGATTCCGGTCAAGGGCATGTACCTTGGCTGTGGGCACATCCCCAGTGGGGGGCGTACAGGAGGCGGCTGATCGATGTCTCTCTCTCATCGATGTTTCTGGCTCTCTATCCCTCTCCCTTCCTCTCTGTAAAAAAGCAAGAAAATATATTATAAAGACCACAGAAGAGAGAGGCAAAAGCAGCTCCCTTTAATAAACAAACAAACAAACAAATAAATAGAAAATTGGAGGTGGTCATCGGAGGCCAGCAGTACCTGTTACTGCATTTCTTCCTCTCCTTTCTGTTCCTGGCTTTATTGAGATGTAAGCGGCATATACCATTGGGTAAGTTTAAGGTGTACAGTGTGACTATTTGACACCCGTATATATAATTACCTCATATAATTACCATTTTTTTGTGGATGTTACGGTGAGATCATTAAAGACCTACTCTCAAAGCAGGTTTCAAATATTGTTAACTGTAGTCACCAGGCTGTACATTAGATATCTTGAACTTACTCATCTAATAACTGAAATTTATGCAACTTCCCATCCCCCCCCCCAACTCCTGGCAGTCACCCTTACACTCTGTGCCTATGAGTTTGGTCTTTTTGGAATCCACATATAAGTGAGATTATGTATTTGTCTTTCTCTGTCTGGCATTCCCTGAGCCCAGTGCTCTCCCAGTTAGTGTGTGTGCCTTTGTTGTTGTTTAGTTTTTCCGCTGTGAGATGTCTTCCGTGGCCGTCGCTTGAAGGAGGAGATTTTCCTGTAACTCGACAGCCGGAGAATGGGCAGAGCATGGCTGGGAAGTGAGGCCGACGTTGGCTCAGCCCACTGCCTAGCTATGTGCCTTCGCATGGCTTAACCTTTCTGACCTCGGGTCCATCCTCTGGTGCTGTAAGGAGACACTGCCCCTGTAAGAAGCTCTCTCTCTTCGCTGCCCTTCTGCACCCTGATATGCCCTGTGCCCCACAGGCGGGGAGCACGCTTCCTCCTGCCCGTGGTCATCTTCCTCGCCTCTCCCTCCATCTGCAGGCTCGCCATCTGAGCATTTGCATTCCCGTGCCTAGCTCGCAGCTTGTTAATCCTGCGGCTGCGTGAATTGATGAGCGATGCTTAGCACATAGCAAGCACTCCGTAAATGCTACTGCCGCCATTGCGCCCGGAGAGGTTGGTCTCGTTTAAAAGAAGCTTACAGATGTCTCCGCTCAGCTCAATTAGCTGCTGCTCAAATGCAGACGTGGGGAAGAATGACCATCGCCCCGCGGTTTGGGCTTTCCCGAAGGTTCTTCACCACAGAGAGGCAGGGACTGCCGGTTATTTTGTAAAGGTGAGCCAGCTTTTTGGAACCCTGACCAGCGATCTCAGAGCAGGGTCTTGACAGAACTTGAAGGAATACCTGGTAGATTTCCGAAGCATCTTCCACTGTCTCACCTGGTAAAGCCGCAGCTTCTGGGGTTCTCAGAGGGGAGAGGCGGTGGCAGCCGGGACGCAGAAACACCCGATATCTGTCCATTAGATATCTTGAACTTACTCATCTGATAACTGAAATGTGTACATCCCGGCCGGGATTTGAACCAGAGCTCTGCCGTGTGTGAGCTGGGTAGCCTTTGGGGGAGTTATACCAGCTCTGCAGGCTTCCCTTTCCTCATCTGTGAAATGGGGGGAAGCAGAGGACATCGGAGTGGGTGTGGGAGCCGCAGCGCTTCTGAGGATGAAACGAGGCCCTGTCTGCGAAGCGCTGTGCCTGCTGCCTGGCACGCAGTGCAGGCTCGGGAAGTCACGCTGGCATCGCACTGAGACGGCCCTTTGCCCCGGGCACTGCTGGCACCACGCGGCTCCTCTCCTCCTTTCTCGGGTACTCCCCTTCCTTCTACACTCCGGCCCTGAGCGATGTCCAAACTCGGGGGAAATTAAAAGTCCGTAGTTCTTGATATTCACATTTTCACGCAGAAAATGTGAATATCTTTAGACAGGAGGTTGGAGCTGGCTGCTGTTGTACGGGGGGATGGGTTAGAAGAACCGTTTCCTCCCCTGCTGGTAAAAAAATAACTTGCTTCCTCTCTATGGCTTCCACTTGCAGTGAGCCTGCTTTCCCTGTTTTATTTTTTAAAAATATTTTATTGATTTTTTACAGAGAGGAAGGGAGAGGAGTAGAGAGTTAGAAACATCGATGACAGAGAGACATCGATCAGCTGCCTCCTGCACGCCCCCCACTGGAGATGTGCCTGCAACCAAGGTACATGCCCTTGACCGGAATGGAACCTGGGACCTTTCAGTCCGCAGGCCGATGCTCTATCCACTGAGCCAAACCCGTTTTGGCCATTTTCCCTGTTTTAATATTTTAGACCTCCTAGATCTTGAAAAGCACGCTGTTTTCTTCTAGAGATGTCGGTAATAATGGCAGAAGCAGTGGTGTGCTTGTGAATTGCATGTCTGACTGTTAGTCCTTCTCCGTGCTAGGCCCTTCCCCACCTTTTTCATCTTACCGTGTTCCCTTGCGGAAGAGAGGCATGCTAAATGTCAGATAACAGCAGTTCTCTTTAACAAACTTGTTCACCTATGTTTTTTCTCACACTCATTACTCGTTATTCCATTTGGATCTCTATCTATCTATCTATCTATCTATCTATCCATCCATCCATCCATCCATCCATCCAACCATCCATCCATCCATCCATCCATCCATCCATCCATCCCTGGTAGATTTCTGAATCATGTAAATTTCTAAATCGTATGTGTATCCATCAGTGTTCTCCAGCACAAAGTTATACTTGGAAGATTTGTAGGAGTCATATTGGGAATGGTTACTAAGCATGATCCATCTGGCTTACTGGTTATTTCCTTTATTTCTGTAGTATTTTAGTGGTGTGTTCTCTCTCACTTTTTTCTGACTATGAGCATTGACCCATAGAAAATGGTTTTAATATTTCATTAATGTTCCATTTGTCTATTTGCTCATCTCCTCGCCCACTCTTCATCCATCTGTCCATCAGATACCTTTCATACACCTGCCATGCTTGAGGTCTCATTCTGCAAGCTCAAACTCGGCGGATCGGGAGATGTGTGTTTTTGTTCCAGCTCTGCCATTAACTCCCTTCGCACAGAGCGGAGAATGACTTACCCCCCAAATACCGTGGTAGCACGGAGCTCTTTCTCCCTCTGACCTTTTAGCATACAGCCACAGAGGAGATTTGACCACCGCCCGGGCGCCATGAGAGAATCATGAAAATGTACAGATGGCTCTGTGGTGCCTTTAGGCACTTGAATTTGTGTCAACGTTCAAGCTTTCTTTAAAAAAAAAAAAACTCACAAAAAAACAACACCACCAACTCACGTTATTCTGCGAAATCTCATGGTGGTGCTAATGTTTATGAATGACATTATGCCCATCATATCGTTTTGGCTTGTCTGCTGGTTTCCTGAACGTTACAGATGCATCTTGCGAAGCCATTAACCATGGTGGACGAGGAATGCCAGAAAAGCCCAACCCTGATTGTTCCTTTTTGCCGTGCCTTTGTTCTGTTTTTTAGGGCTCCAGTAACAGGAGTTTTATTACAGCAGTTTGTGTCCTCAGCTCTTTTGCTGAGGCTCTGCATAATTTATGATCTAGGTTCCAAAATGTTAGTGAATTGCTCCACCAGAAATAATGGAATGTGACAGCAATGGATTCCACATTCTTGGCCCAAGTGTTGGTGTCTGTGGTTTACAAGTCATTTCGGAGCACGAGGGCTGCATTGTTCAAGCTGTTGCTGGGAATGGGTTCTGACAAAATAAGGGAATCTGGGTGATTATGAAAACACAAACTGGGTCCAGGCAACAGCATTGTTGCTTATGGGTATCTGGAAGGAGAGCGTATCCACTCCCATCCTTCCCCCCATCACAGGCATGGTTCCCCCGTCTGCTCCAGGCCACGTTGTGGGATGCTGGGAATGTGATACAGATTTCAGAGTGCCTGTGATATGAAAGGTACATATGATGAATGGATCGGCATGTCCTGGGCACTTACTCTGCCTCAATAAATAGGTATGAGCCTTTAAGATGTACCCTTGGAGGCATCACTTCTTATTTTATTTTTTTAAATATATTTTTAAAGAGAGAGGAAGGGAGAGAAAGAGGTAGAAACATTGATGAGAGAGGAAGTCATAGATGGGCTGCCTCCTGCATGGCCCCCACTGGGGATCAAGCCCACAACCCGGGCGTGTGCTTTGACGGGGAATCAAACGGGTTCCTGGGTCAGGGTTCAACCACTGAGCCACACCAGCCAGGTGGCATCGCTTTCTTTTTAAAGATTTCTTCTCCCGGGCGAATGCCTGATAAGATAGTGAATGATAGGTCTCACCTAAACCCAGATGTCCATAAAGCTCCATAATCTGTCTAATTATGTCTTGTTGAAGCACATTTTTATTAGCTATGTCTCCCAACTATTTCAGAAAGATCTGAGAATGGAGCCTACTTTAAATGCAAAATAATGTAGGTGACCAAAAATTGCAGTTACTTGAGAAGTACTACAGAGACTGTTTTGGCATCATAAATTAACCCCTGTCCTCATGTCGATGTGGCTTTTGTTGGTGAGTCAGAAGGGGTTTAGTGGTTGTGGAATTAACTGTATGATCTGGGAAGTTTGGTATTAAATTGTCCTTAGAATGGCAAAAAAAAAAATCATTTAAATAAATTTATGGACTCTCCATGAAAAGAGTCCTTATATTAATCCTTATAACAGAGCTGATAGAGAGGACAAAAATCCGGTACGCACAAGAGCATGCTTCTGTAGTTGAAAGGGTACCCTCTAATTCCTAGGCCACATCTACTCTTTTCTTTCAGTAAAGATATTGGTGAGTTTTGTCCACAACCAATTTGAACTGTTACTCTATGATCATACCATCCAGACCATGGACAGAATTACTAGTAAAAAGTAGAATGTGTGTGTATGTGTGTGTATGTATGTGTGTGTGTGTGTGTATGTATGTGTGTGTGTGTGTGTGTGTGTATGTGTGTGTATGTATCTGCTTCCTTTTACTATACCCTCCAGTGAGATGTGGTGAATAACGCATGCACTGAGGATTGGTTATTCAGTTGTTTATTTCATGAGCACCCTGTCTCACGCACTATTCTAGGCGTTAGAGCCAAAGCAGTGAATAAAACAAAACCCCACTTCCACTCTGGTGGAGGAGACAGTTTTAAACAAACAGCTGAGGCAGGGAAAGGAGAGAGAGGGGATGGAGAGGGAGGAGGGTGGCTGGCTGGTTGGTTTTAGGCGGGAGGGCCAGGCAGGCCTTTCCGAGGAGCTAATGGTGAGGAGAGACCTGCATGAAGCCCCCTGAGAGCTTCAGAGTGAGGCAGACCCCGTTTAAATCGCGGACCTCTGAACGGGTCCGTCACCTGAGGAAGTGCAGCTAATCGCACCTTGCCTGCAGGAATGTATTGATGGATATGTCTCCTCCTCCTTTCTTCTTTTGCATTTAAAAATTAAATACAGCGTTATAGTCTCTGACCCTGCTGGTTGGCCCGGAGTTTATAATATTCACAGTAACCATATTTTCCAAGCAAAATTCCAGGCTCAAGAATCTGATGTGAAAAAAAATCCATATTGCTGATTTATCTGTATGAATAAATATCCAAGGGAGTTATAAAAATGAAGTATACTGAGTTACACATTTAATTAGTATTTGTCTTTATTGAGGAGAAGGGTACATGAAATGGGTCATTTCTAGAAAATCCAGGCCCATGGATGCCTGAACTATGTCAAATGCCCGCAGTCCCATCAAATTCCTGGGGGGTCCAGAAGTCAGTTTGAACAGATCTTAACTTCTTGGAACTTTAGATGGGACCGTGGGTGGCACGAATGTTGACCTAAGTGGGAAGTGACAGGAGAGCTCTCCAGTTAGAGTTTCTAATGTGGGGTGTTCCAGAGACTGTGATCTGAGTGGGATTGATGTGGACAGCATCACTGACAGTTCACAGTCCCGTTAAAAGCTTCTTTAGAGAAAGAGTCCGCTGGGACCTTATTAGCTCTAGAGCCACTAGCTGCTCTGGGGAGAGATTCAGAGGCACATCAACTTCAAGGCCGTGTCTGTTTTACATCAGGCTGCCTCTCGGGGAGCGATTCAGCACACGGCTCAGCGCTGGCAAGACTTCCGGCTGGCGGGGCCCCTGAGTCGGGAGCATTCAGTCATCACAGCCGTCCTCGGCGTACTCTGTTCATGCAGTGCTTTCCTCTGCCCCCTTACCAGCCCGGCAGGGAGTCAGGGCAGACCCTCTCGACCTGATGGGTGAGGAAGTCACATGTCCAACATCACCCAAGAAGCCGGGCCTACACCCAGATCCAAGCTCGGCAGCGAGGTCCCTTGGGCCATCGTGCTAAGAGGGACTGTCCTCCTCAGCACTGGAGCCGCTGACCTGTGGCAGGTCCTTCCACAGAGTGGCATCTGGGTGGCGGTAGTTGGTGCTGTGGACCTGCCATTTGTATGCACAAGTCAGGACAGGAGAGAAAGGTCTGGCTCAGGGCTTGAAGCCGGAGACAGCCATGCTGGGACAGATGACACCTAAGAGGGATTGCAAAGAGACTTTCTGTGGAACATGAAGGTCACAAATTTTAAAGCTAGAGAGCAACGGCAGTGATTATATCATCCAAGCTCCTTCATATGTAGAAAAACAAACCCTACTTTCACTTCAGCATGGGAGCGCAGCGAAGGTGCGGGGTGGAAATCACAGAGCTGGTTGGTGACCAAGCAGTGTGAGCGCCTGGCGTTGCAAATGCCAGGCCAGCCAGTCTCCTCCCTCAGACCAGGCTTACTCCCCTTAACCTCCCTCCTGCCATGGGAAACCTGTACTTTCTGACCATTTTATGGGTTGCATTGATCATCTACTGCTGATGGTTCCTAAAAGCAGTCCTGATCAAAATGCCTTTAATTGAGCCGAGAGCGGTGTGGCTCAGTGGATAGAGCATTGGCTTGCGGACTGAAAGGTCCCAGGTTCGATTCCGGTTGGGGGCATGTGCCTTGCTTGCGGGCCCATCTCCACCGTGGGGTGTGCAGGAGGCGGCTGACCGATGTCTCTCTCTCATCAGTGTTTCTGACTTTCTATCTCTCTCCCTTCCTCTCTGTAAAAAATCAGTAAAATATATTTTTTTTAAATGCCTTTAATTGAACTAAGAGCAGTGATGAAGACCCCCTCTCCTTTTGCAGTGGGTTTATCTTCCTCACTAGCATCTCCTTGGTTTGTGAATGTACCACAACCATCTCACTCTCATCTTGATTTGTGAATGTGCCACAACCATCTCACTCTCATCTTGATTTGTGAATGTACCACAACTATCTCACTCTCATCTTGATTTGTGAATGTACCACAACCATCTCACTCTCATCTTGATTTGTGAATGTGCCACAACCATCTCACTCTCATCTTGATTTGTGAATGTGCCACAGAAATGGGGCTCCCTGGGCACGGAGGGAGTTGTGCATTTCATAGAACGTGTTTCATGTTTATTGTTTCATGGATCACAGTGTGGTATTCTCATTTCTTCCCACGACTCTCCTCCCATCCAGGCTGTGAGATCCCTGAAGGCCTGGCATCGGGTCCTTTGAGTCTGCAGGTTGCGCCCCCTCGCACAGTGTATCACCCTCGGAGGCAACCATTACATGTGTTTGGGGAGCGTGTTTACACCGCCTCTCCCCCCATCCCCTCACTCTCACCGCCTCCTCCCCCATCCCCACCCCCACTCGCCCAGGACGGAAGCAGTTGCTTTCTAATCCTGAGAGCGCGCAGGAAATGTGGGGCCTCCTGACTCACGCTCACGTTGTCCTTCTACACAACCGCTATTCTGAGAACCGGTGGGCATTGTTATTCTTTGTTCCTTCGAACTGTCCTCTGTTTTCGTTCGTTATCTTTGAGCTCAGTCCGGCCATATTGATTTCCTTTTAATGGAACAGAAGCCCCTTCCGATCGCTCCTGCGTATTGAGTTATGTCTGATGTGCAGGCAGGCAACGCCGCCTGCTGCTGGAGAGCTCAGGCTGTGGAGTCGGCGGGCACCGGTCTCGCACCCCCTGCCCGTGGGGTTATCTCCGGGCACGTGGTTTGTAAGCCTCGGGGTTTTCCCAGACCCCGGATGCCAGCGCTGTGCTGACCAAATCAGTGTCATTTCAGTCTAAGCATCACCATGTCCCCGGGTTTTCTTTTTCCATCACACATGCAAGTGGAGAGATGGGCGCCTGCCAGATTGGGCATCTTTTTTTTTTTAAATATATTTTATTGACTTTTCACAGAGAGGAAGGGAGAGGGATAGAAAGTCAGAAACATCGATGAGAGAGAGACATCGATCAGCCGCCTCCTGCACGCCCCACACTGGAGATGTGCCCGCAAGTAAGGTACATACCCCCGACCAGAATCGAACCTGGGACCCTTCAGTCCGCAGGCTGACGCTCTATTCACTGAGCCACACCGGTCTCTGCCAGGTTGGGCATCTTGATGGTGATAGTGAGGAGGAGGAAAAATCTAAAAATCTCCCACTCTCAGCGCTCTTGTTTTATTAGTTATTAAAGCTTCCCTTGTGCAAATACTTGTAAACATTTGCTCCGTGTTTTTAAAAGTCTGTAGCAGAAAGAGGTTTATTGGAACATTCGGAGACTTTTTTGGATCTCATCCCCGAAGAGTCTAGCCGTACGTTACCCATTACTAAACATTTTGTAAAAGTAAAGCTTTTGACAATATCTTGAGATTGCAATGATTTTTGTGTCAGACATTTATTTGCTTCAAAATCTGGCAGGTTAGTAGTATAGTTCTTTTCACAGACTGAGTTAGAAAGTGTTTAAGGGGCATGGTGGTTTTAAAATCTGTCCACGGCCCTAGCTGGTTTGATTCAGTGGATAGAGCATGCAGACTGAAGGGTCTTGGGTTTAATTCCGGCCAAGGGCGTGCATCTCGGTTGCAGGCTCAATCCCCAGCTCTGGTTGGGGCATGTGCGAAGGCTACCAATCAATGTGCCTCTCTCACAACTATGTCTCTTTCTCTCCCTTTCGCTCTCTCTAAAAATCAATGGGAAAATATCCTCAGGTGAGGATTAATAAAAAATAAAACCAAACCTGTCCACGAATCCACTGATACCCCTCTGTTCAGAAAGAAGAGCCTGATTCTCCTCCTCTTGAATGTGGGCCGGCCTTAGTGACTCCCTTTTAGCCATCAGAATATGACAGAAGGGATGCAATGTGACCTCTGAGGCCAAGCCATAAAGAGGACCCAGCTTCTACTTGGCTCTCCCGCTCTTGGCTCACTCATTCTGGGGACATTCAGCCCCACGTTTCAAGAATGCTCAAGCTTAACCTCCCAGTGGAGGGCACAAGTGGGTACTTCCCCTGCCAACCAAGAAGGAGCCTCCAAGAGAACTACTTATAATGTCTGAGGTGCCTGCAGAATGGGAGTCACATTCTTGAGAGAGATGTCTGATTATGGAATGAACTTGCTGGTCTGTTTCCTGCCAGTCACTGAGGAGGTGCGTGCGCAGAACAGAGCCTCCTGCTGACGCTCCATGGACTTGCAGAGGAAGAAACAGACATGTGGTAAGCCTCGGAGACTGGAATGTTCTCTGTGACAGCATAACCGCGCCTCCGCTGATTACTACAAGCAGGGGCACGGAAATGGAGTGCCCTCGTGTTAGACGCATCCCCGGACATCTGGAGCCCAGTTGAGGAGTGGGGTTTTGAATCTGAGGCCTGTGCAGCCTGAGTCCCCCTTTAGAGAGCAGTGCTGCTCCCCGAGCTGTCTGTTCCCTGTCCACGAGAAGATCCAGAGAATGAAAGCAAGAGTAAGCACTTCAAAACGTTCATAGCAACTGCTGCGACATTTCACTGCCGGTTAGAGTCGGCCTAGAGGCCCGGTGCATGAAATTTGTGCCCTCAGAGGGGTGGGGGGGTCCTTCAGCCCAGCCTGAACCCTCTCAGATTAACAGCCCCACAGAGGGAGGCCCCACCCACTGCCGCCAGCCAGGTAGCCTGGGCCTCCCTCTGTGGGTGACCACAGAGCTCCCGGCTGGTGGCCTGGGCCTCCCTCTGCCGGGCGAACGTTGGGCTATGGCAGGGCCTCCTGACCAATCGCATTGCACCCGCCTTGGCGGCGGTAGGCAGTGCTGGGTCGCTGCGGTGCCCGCGAACCAGGAGGGACCGAGAGGTCAGCAGTTCAGCTCGCTCGCCAGTCCCCGCCACGCAAGCCTGCTGCACACGCAGCCTGGTGTTCGGTCATTTTGGACATTATGGACATTATGGCTCTTTATATATTAAGATTAGTCAGCAACATATTGTAAAAAGCAAATCCCCCTCAAAACTGGCTCTTCACCAAGAGAGTTTGCGAAGCACTGTTTTATAGTATATCCAGATGAGTTTTAGCTACAAGAGTAATCAATTTTGGAATTACTTATTGTATTTATTCCATATATTCATTCTGTTTTAAGGCTTCTTGATCTTTCCTATTAAATGACTACCCTATAATAACAACTGCGGTAGTAATATCAGAAGCTGTCCGATGGAAATGCCTTCATCAAAAGCTTGGTTACCATTCGGAACCCACAAGAAACTTGACTGCTTTTGCTCTGGCCATCTCAAACGGCCACACGTGGATGCCCAGATTGGTGAACTCCTCTGATGCATCTACCTTCTTGACTTCCAGAACAGATGGAGACATTTCGAGAGCCACTAGTATGTCTAGTTCACTGCGTTCGATTCGCTGAGGAGTTCGAGGCGGCCTCCGCCCTGTGGCACACGTGACCTGAATCAAGCTGTCAGTGGCTGCTTCCTCGCGTTGTCCGAGCCATATCAGGAAGTCAGAAATCAGGTTATCCCAGCATCCACGGGCTCTGAGAACCACAGAACGTTTGAATTAGAACAGCCTTCTGTAAAATATCATTCACTCTAACTCCTTCCCTTTTCTGATAAAAACACACACTTATGTTTCGGGAGATTTATCTTCTACCCCGAGATCACAGCACAGATTTACGGCTAACCCAAGAGAGAGAGCCATCTCTCCCGGCGTTAGTCTGTTTCTGTGCTCGAGCGAAGGTTCTGCTGAAGTCACGGGCTGAGAGCTGTGCTCAGGAAACATATTGAGATCGCTGCGTGCGAGGTTACGAATGCCCCTCGCCGTTCAGCGTTGCCTTGTCAAAGCGCTGCCTTCTTAGAACGCGCGACCTGATGGAGTAACGGATGCGAGAGAGCGGACGGCTTCTCCCAGGCCGCCCTCCGAGATTCACCTCTGCAGCGCTCACACGCTGGACTCCAGGAGCCCAGAGTTTGCAGTTGCGTTTTTCTTTCTTAATACGTTTTCCTTCTCGTCTGGTTTTTATTTTTTTATTGCATTTAGCTGAACAGTTGTCCCTTTCCCTAGCACGTGATCCTTGGAGACCCATCACAGAGGAATCACAGCACTGCTGGCTTACTGGGTAACGTGGCCACAGATTTCTGACTCTTTTGAATAAGGAATGGTGTCTTTCCCAGGCCTGTGTTAGGGATTGGCCCACGGGACAGAAGAGAATAATCGAAACAAGCAGCTGAATATTCAGTGCTTCATGATAAAAATGATAATCACCGCCATTTATCGAGCACTAGTTCCATAGCAGCACGGCGCTAAAGCCTTCATGTGCAGCTCAGTCCTTAGAACAAATACGTGTTACTGCCTTGTTATTGATGAGGAAATTGAGGCTTAGTGAGGGTTAAGAAATTTACTAAAGTCAAAACCAGTCTGGCTCAATGGATAGAGCGTCGGCCTGTGGACTGAGGGGTCCCAGGTTTGATTCCGGTCAAGGGCATGTATCTTGTTTGCGGGCACATCCCCAGTGGGGGACGTGCAGGAGGCAGCTGATCGATGTCTCTCTCTCATCGGTGTTTCTCCCTCTCTATCCCTCTCTGTAAAAAAATAAAATATATTTAAAAAAAAGAAAGAAAGAAACCTTGGCTAGCTAGCTGTCTTTCTGCATCTAAAGTTGGGTTTCATTCATCTAGAAGTTTTTATGCCCAATCTTGGGGGGTCATATTTATATGTACATCTGCTTGCACACGTAGAAAACAAGAACCCTGCTGTCATTCTGCTGGGGCGCACACAGGACTAAGTTATTAGCTAAAACAAGATGAAACTGGGGCCGTTTCTGCAGCGTCATTGTTGTGTGGCTAACGTGGGAAAGAAGCCCAAAGCCCCTTGCAGGCTGTAACGGGCATCCTGCTTTCCTCAGGAGCAAACGAGGGCTCTCCCTGGGAACCCGGAAGCCAGTGTGTTTTCACTCCTGTGATGCAGAAGCGCGCTCACGAAACCGCATCAGATCTGGGCTAATGGGCAAAAGAAGACGCTAAGGTGGAAAACAGCTTAAACCTCAGGTTTTCCATAGAGGATCTCTGGTGGAGGCTGGTTCCTCTGTCCATGCTAAACTTCCTCTAAAGTCCACGACAAGAACAAAACACCTAAAAAAGCATTTTGAAAACTCAACCAAGGAGGTAGTATGATGACATCTCCCTAAAGTGCCTTCAGGAAAGACTAGCAGTGCTTCAGTCTGGGAAGATCCATAGGAAACATTTCCAGCCTCGCTCCTCAGAGGGTGGCTCATGGATCAGTAGCCTCTCGTCTCCAGGGAGCTCATTAGAAATGCAGGTTCTCAGCCCCGCCTCAGACGCCGGAAATCAGCTTCTGGATGTTAACAAGGTCCCTCGTGATTCCCGTGCACGTTAAGGTTCGAGCAGCCTTGGGCTGCCTGATGCTTTTACCTGCATCACCTCCCTGCCAGCAGAGCCTGGACACGCGAGAAGGTGATGGTGACCTTACCGCACACAGGACGCATTTCCCCGGACGTGGGGAATAATGACAGCCACTGCCTTTCCGTGCGCCCCCACTATGCGCCGCTCTGCATAGGTGATCACAGTCCCTTTACCCACCCCCCCGCACCTCATTAGGGAGGCATTACTAGCTCTTCTTCAGAGTTGAGGAAAATGATGCTCAAGAGGGTAGGGGCATGTACCTTGGTTGCGGGCGCATCCCCAGTGGGGGGCATGCAGGAGGCAGCTGATCGATGTTTCTAACTCTCTGTCCCTCTCCCTTCCTCTCTGTAAAAAAATCCATACAGCCGAGACTGGTTTGGCTCAGTGGATAGAACATCGGCTTGTGGACTGAAAGGTCCCGGGTTCGATTCCGGTCAAGGGCATGGA
This sequence comes from Lasiurus cinereus, assembly GCA_011751065.1. Taxonomy (NCBI): domain Eukaryota; kingdom Metazoa; phylum Chordata; class Mammalia; order Chiroptera; family Vespertilionidae; genus Lasiurus; species Lasiurus cinereus. The sequence goes on along the minus strand of JAAGEH010000417.1, from coordinate 27,692,432 downwards.
CCTTGGTGGCGGGCACATCCCCAGTGGGGGACATGCAGGAGGCGGCTGATCGATGTCTCTCTCTCATCGATGTTTCTAACTCTCTATCCCTCTCCCTTCCTCTCTGTAAAAAATCAATAAAATATATTTAAAGAGAGAGAGAGAGAGAGAGAGAGAGAGAGAGAGAGCGCGTAACTCACCCCAGGTCACAGCACCACGAAACGCCAGGCCCGCAGAGCTCCGGCCTCAGAGCCCCTGCGCTTTCCAAGTGGCCAACCGCACGCAGAACGAGCAGGAGGAGGTGCCGCAGTGGCCTCGGGCTCCATTTTCCAATCGCCTGGGGAGCAGGGAAAACCACGGATGCTCACTGTCTTTGTGTGTTTGGCTGCTGGAACCAGATACTGCCCATGGGTGGCTTATAAACCAGAAAGTTACTGCTGACATTTCTGGAGGCTGGAATGTGAGAGACGGGTGCCAGCATGATGGAGCTGAGGCTGAGTGACCCTCGTCCAGGTCACGGCAGAAGGGACGAGAGGTTCCTCTGGAGATTCTTTTATCAGAACGCTGATGCCACTCTTCACGACCTGCGAATACCATCACCCCACCTACGAGTACCATCACCGCGCGGGTTAGGACTTCAATACACGCATGTTGCAGGAATACAGCATTCAGATTCCAGCACCCACCCACCCTCAGAGGTTCTGATTTAATTGGTGTGGGGTCTGGGCCTGGCATTGGGGCGTTTTAAAGCTTCCTGGAGGATTTGAATGTGTAAATTAGTTGAGACCGACTCATTTACAGACGAGCTAAATGTCTCCCTGTTTGGCACTGTTGCCAGGACCTTCATCTGGAACAGCTCACCTGCCCTGGCTCACTTGGTGCAGGGAGAGACTTTGAAATGGCTGGCACTGAGGATGCCAGAGTCGTGGCATAAATACCGAAAGCACTTGATGCTTTGTTACATGCAACAATCACATTGTGTTCAGGGCGAGAGAAATTGCTAATGGACAGTCAGATCTGGCTGAATGTCTAAAGGCAAATATTCATCTTTCGCAATCTTTATGATGAGTACATTCTCTTAGCTTACTACACACATAGCCTGGCCCTCATCTACAGTTACCGCTTAAAATCTCGGGTGTCGTCTGCAAGTGGGTCTCAGTGTTAGGCAGAGCAATGTGGAATATAGGTACCCAAGTTCTAATCCTGCTCCACCAATCGGTGACAGAAGTTGGCTATACTTAATTATTATTATTATTTTTTTACTTAATCCTCACTGTACCCTACTTCTCGAGTAAGCAAACTGAGGTTCAGAGAGAGTAAGAAATTTGCTGGACCTGTGATTCAACTCAAAATAAAGCCAGTTTCTTTTCTTTTCTTTTTGCCGTACTTTCTAATAAGAAGAGGTTCTTGCCTCAGAGAGTCAAACCCTGGGAATTCAGGTTAGTTCAACGAAGACTTTCGGAGACTCTGATGTGAGCCAGACACTGAGCTAGGTTTAGGGGCTTAGAAATGAAGAAGGCAAGGTCGCTTGCCTCATGGAGTGCACAGTCTTGAAGGAGAGACAAATGGGCTTATGCAGCTCTGTCCAATAAAAAGATAATGTGAGGACATGGATAATTTAAAGTTTCTAATGGCCACATTTAAAAGGTCAGAAGAAGTGAAATTAGTTTTAATAATATATGTTACTTAACTCAATACATAAAAATACCACTTCCACATGTAATCAATATGAAAACTCAGGGCAGATTTTATATGATTTTTGATACTAACTCTGAAATTCTGCGTGTGTTTTAGATGACAGCCCATCTCAGTTTGGACTGGCCACATTTCACAGGCTCAGCAGCCACATGTGGCCAGTGGCTACCGTATGGCACAGCGCATATCTAGAGAGACAGTGAGGAAAGCTTCTATTTGTTGTTGGGGAGCGGGGGATTAGGGGAGGTTGGTTGGTGGTTGATACAATTTTCTACTTTACAAAGGTACCTAAAAGCCCCACACTGAGGTGCGTGCAATGCTGTATTCCTGAGGCTGAGTCTCTGTGCTCAGTGAAATAATTCCCTCAGTTGTAGATGCTCTCAGATAGAGACATTTCAGCCAAATGACAGATTTCTTCTCTTGGCAGAGCTTAGAGAAATGTCACCTGTGTCTGGGAAGCCTGGTGACCAGCTGGTGCTTCCTGTCAGTAACAGGTGTTTTGTTTTGGTTTTTGTTCATCCTTAAGCCAGGATATATTTTTCCACTGAATTTTAGAGAGAATGAAGGGGAAGAAGGAAGGGAGGGAGGGAGAGAGGAAAAGAGAGAGAGAGAGAGAGATTGGTTGCCTGCCACAGGCACCCGGACTAGGGAACGTGCAACGCAGGGTACATGCCTTGCCCAGGAATCAAACCCAAGACCCTTAGGTATGCAGGCCGACCACTCTGTCCACTGAGCAACACCAGCCAGGGCAGTAACACGTGTATTTTATAGGGCTTGACTTTGTAACCATTGCAGTTATATAGTGTTTCACTTACTAGAATATCTTAAAAATGGGCTAGATCACAAGCTGTTCAATAGAACCACTGTAACTGGAGACATGGATAAGGCTGTCTTTCTGTGATCAAATAATTTGGGATATTAGACCCCCCCCCCCCCCCGCTCCAGGAACTTGATCCTGCACATTAGCATAGGAAAGGCTCTGAGAAGTCCTGTACAGAGGTACCTCGAGATACGAGTTTAATTCGTTCCGGCACCTTGAGGCGTGGGAAACTATGAGACGCTCGAGTCGCAGTAAACTGGTGGGTCGTGTGCAGCCGGCCGATCCGCGCGATGACTCCTATCTCAAATGTTGCTCGTATTTCAAAGCAAAAATCGCTCGCTCGACGGCTCGTATCTCAAAAATCTCGTATGTTAGGGCACTCTTATCTCGAGGTACCACTGTATTAACTTTGTGTAACCCAGAAGACACAGCCTCTCCACATCTATTAGCATCTTGTAGAACCCAGCTGCTCTATGGAGCAAGGTCTGCAACACACAGAACTAGGTGTTTGCTTTGCGGTGACCCTATATTTACGTGATGGCAGCCTTTCCCACCAGAAGGCTAAGGCCTAAAACCTTTCCTTTTCCATCTAAATGTACACACTGCAGGCTAGAGAGGAATCTGCAGGCCGGCGCACCTTGAGAACTGTCATCATTTCCGTGGAAATACTGACTTGTTCTTCCTTAGTTTTGAATCACTCTGTGTTTAAGGAACTGTCAGAGAGACACTTGGAGAGGAATGTGAGAGGAGGACTAGCTGCAAATACCACAAGAGGCTGGATGCGCCGCCCAAAACTGGGCTGCAAAACACTGGGAACCCACAGCTCCCTGTGGCCACGCCCAACTGGAGTTCACGTGTGTGACTTTGAGCACTCTGACCCCGTCCAGGGTCCCGTCCAATAGCCAGATTAAACGATTTTGTGCTTGGATTGTTTCGTTAGAGCAACGGTTCTCAACCTGTGGGTCATGACCCCTTCACAGGGGTCGCCTAAGACCAGCGGAAAATACCTATTTCCCATGGTCTTAGGAACCAACACACTGCTCCTCGGTGTAGCAAAGTGTAGCAATGGAGTTTACTGTTGTCATATGAAGACTGTTACCCATGCTACACCACGATTCAAGACAAAATTTCATTTATTTGTCATTAGAAATAAATATTTCACAATATATAATGACATATTGTTTTTGTGATTAAGCACTATGCTTTAATTATGTTCAATTTGTAACAATGAAAATACATCCTGCAGATCAGATATTTACATGACAGTTCATAACAGTAGCAAAATGACAGTGATGAAGTAGCAATGGAAATCATTTTACGGTTGGGGGTCACCACCCCATGAGGCGCTGTCTTAAAGGGTCGCGGCCTTAGGAAGGTTGAGAACCACTGCGTTAGAGTAAGAAGAGGCCACTTGTTCTTTTGGGGAACCGTGCTCGTCCTTCACCAGCGACCCCTGCCGCCGAATAGTTCAGGAGCTGTTGGGGTGGGGCGTGGACTCCTTCAGAAACTGGGTGGCGTTGCTCCAAAAGCTGCTCCTTGCAGGCACCGTCCACGCTGCCGCATCATTTCGTCTCTGACTGGGTGGAGAGCCGCAATCTTTCTCTCTCCACTCCCCTCCAGGCCCAGAGCATTTTACTGTATTTTCTCTGTTGCGTCCTGCCTCAGAGGGACAGTGTCTTTCAGTAGCAGAGGATACAGTAGTGACTTCGCTGCTTTCTAATTTCCATGCCCCCAGACCCTCTAAGGATGGCCGCTGGGTATATGCGCAGTCTCCGGGACCCCAGTGTGGTAATTTATGCAAATGACTCATAAAAGAAAACTCATCCTTTTGTCCCTTATCCCGTTTTTTTTTGTGTTTTTTTTGTAATGAGCTATGCAGCATTTTTTAAATTCAATGGTTGGGTATGTTGAAAGCGTTGGTGAAGTACTTATGCATGTCTTTTTATGCTGAATAAATTTCACTAGCGATTTTAAAAAAATCACTATTAAGCCAATTAGCCTACCTTATTAATGGTTGGCGATAATCCCCTTTTCAAACAGGCCTCTACGAACTGTGGGGCATGAAAGGCACATTATGCGTGGAAAGATGAATCCTCTTGCTGCAAGCTTACACGGTATTGATCTGGATACTGTTCTGTGTTAGCCAAGTTCGGGGCATAAAGCTTTTTTTTTTTCTCTCTCTCTCCCCACACTGGAAGGTGGAAGCACCAGTGGTCATCACGGAGAGCAACTGGCTGCCAGCAGGCTCTGTGTGTTGTCTGTGGCACTTCCATTCCCACACTTAGGACCCAGGTTATGATCGTGCCTCTCCCACCGGGAAGGGAGCGGGCACCTGTGTTCATCATCCCGCAGGCCCAGTGCCCACTCTGGCACTGCAGTCAGTGTTTGCGAAAAAATGATAAAGGCATCGTGGCAAGGGATGTCCAAGCCGAAAGAGATTAAGAAATCAAGTTATTTTTTTTAAATATATTTTATTGATTTTTTTACAGAGAGGAAGGAAGAGGGGTAGAGAGTTAGAAACATCGATGGGAGAGAAACATCGACCAGCTGCCTCCTGCACACCCCCCACTGGGGATGTGCCCGTAACCAAGGTATGTGCCCTTGACGGGAATCGAGCCCGGGGCCTTTTAGTCCGCAGGCCGACGCTCTATCCACTGAGCCAAACCGGTTTCGGCCATGTTATTTTTCACTCTCGGAGCGCACAGGATCTGCTTCTGAGGAGGTGAGATAGGAAGCAGGTACCCATTAATAGTAACCAGCTGTTCGACGGGGGGCAGGTTGCTCCCCTTCTTTGTACTTCAGTGTCTCCATCTGGAAAATGAATGATTAATAACTTTGCCTGCCTCTGAGTAACACCACAAAGATAAAGGGAAGAGAGGGTGAGAGCATGGTGAGTTCTTTGGAGGCAAGATCTATGGAACACTAAGTCATCCTAATTGCCACGGTTATCATTTCTCTAGGGTGTGCAATGTATTCAGTTTATTCCTTTGAAGAACACAGAGGAGAGAGCTAGTCGGAATGGAGGGTTCACACTGGTGAGGCATAGAAGACGAGGCTGGCCGATACCGGTTTGGCTCAGTGGATAGAGCGTCGGCCTGCGAACTGAAGGGTCCTGGGTTGGATTCCGGTCAAGGGCACGGACCTTGGTTGCGGGCACATCCCCGTAGGGAGTGTGCAGGAGGCAGCTGATCGATGCTTCTCTCTCATCGATGTTTCTAACTCTTTATCTCTCTCCCTTCCTCTCTGTAAAAAATAAATAAAATATATATTTTTTTAAAAAAAGAAGAAGATGAGGCTGGTTAAGCAGTTTAGAATCCATCCTTTTAGCAGCAGGGTGTCTTATGGGACTTTGTCCTAAAGAAGCCCCTCTCCCCAACCCCATTGTTGATCATTGTAGATCTCAGGGGAGTGATCTAGATGTGATTTAGAGGTCACTGAACATAGATAGCACCTCCCCAGATTCCTTCTTCTTTACCTATCACCTGCGCACAGAAGTCTTGTTTTATGGATAGTGTTGTCAGCTGCGGACTGAAGGGTCTTGAGTTCAATTCTGGTCAAGGGCACGTACCTTGGTTGTGCAGTCCTCCCTGGCCCGGGCTCTGGTATGGCCGTGTGCAGGAGGCAACCA